>JAWWTY010000156.1:638069-703477 GCA_035222235.1 Margarornis squamiger
TGCCAGTGTCTAAGAGGTGTTTGGACAATGCCCTTCATGACATGTTCTAACTTTTGGTCAGCCCTAAAGTGGTCAGGCAGTTGCACTAGATAAGCATGGTAAGTCTCTTCCAAATGAAATATTCTAATCTACTCTATCAAGCTTATAAACCACAGAATAGCAGACATAGCGTTGCCTGTCTACAACTCCTGTGTCTACAACTGTCATTCACTGCAAATGTTTCTGAAAATGAATATTATACATAAAACACAGCATGAAGTAATGGAAATAAAGGCCAGCAATGATTTTGGTCCCTCACATCTTTTATTTACATTCCTCTCTTTCTCTGTGTGCAGACATAAGTGCACATATGCAGATACTCAGCCCCTACATCTGCATGGAATTACGTCCCCACTCCTGTCTAGTCTACAGCATCACATCTCTAAATGGCAAGGGTAAGACATTTTAATCAAACCCCATCTTTTATCTCCATTTCCAGAGAGATTTTATTGGCACTGCTGAAGGTGTTTGACCACAACTGTTTCTCTTCACCTTTGCCATATTCTCTTTCCTCACAATAGCCTCAGTTCCACTGGCACAGAGGCCTTTTTTTTCCACAAACGTAAGACTTGCAGAGACACTATACTTCCCTAGATTAGTGTTAGTACAGTCATATTCCCTCATTTCCCATCTGATGGGTGTAGGGATTTGTCAGAGGATAAAATGATTTTTAATAAAGTTATTCAGTGCCACTGAGCACATGTCAAATCATGGCCTAGACCACTGAAACAGTCTATTATGGCACTTTGAACAGCACAAACCAACTTCGAAACACATTTGTGTATGCACAATTTGCCTTAGATGATCACCTAACGATTGAGCTGTACAAGGAATCTCGTCTTGTACTGCTGCTTTCATTTTATATTACCTAACTTATTCAATTACTAGTTTACCAGATCAGGTTTCTCTCGCTTTCATTATTTACAAAGGTTCAACCTACAGGGTAAAAAAACCAACAAAAAATCTGAGGAATTCAAGGCCTGAGCCTGGGAGAGGACAAAGTAGCACCTAATCCAAGGCCCATCTCATCTTGGCATCCCTTCACACTCATCCACAAAGTACTCTGGGAGACAGACAGAGAGATGCTGGCAGAAAATAGATAATATTTCATTATTCCTTTGATGTTTGGTATTTAAGCAAACCATGGCAATGTCCTAATGGAAGCAGGACTGCAAGCCCAGGACTTTTCTTGATAGCATAGGGAAGGGCAACATGTAGTGGCACCAGCACAGTGGAATGCTGTCACAGTGTCAGTCCAGCAAGGATGGCAGCAGGTGCAGCATAAACACATACCTCCTGTACGACAGATTTATTGTTCCAGGATATGGTGCAAAGAAAAAGGATCATGGGAGCACTTGGAGCACTCCTATCACCGAGCTGCACTGTGCCTGAGAGCAGCAAAAGGGATTTGCTGTTTTGAAACAGGACACCAAGAGGCAGGCATGCCTGCCGTGGTACGGATAACCAGAGCCTCTTCCCAATAATGGGGATCTTGGCTCACTTTCCCCACACTGGACAAGA
Source organism: Margarornis squamiger (assembly GCA_035222235.1). Classification (NCBI taxonomy): domain Eukaryota; kingdom Metazoa; phylum Chordata; class Aves; order Passeriformes; family Furnariidae; genus Margarornis; species Margarornis squamiger. The sequence goes on from JAWWTY010000156.1 coordinate 639,630, forward strand.
GTGACATCTGAAAGCTGGTGAGCAAAGCTGTCGCACAACCAAACGTGCAGCTTCACCCACTGCCAAGGTCAACACAGCCTGAAAACACTTGTGTCCTGGTGACTCCAAGCTCCAATTACAGACACATCTGAGCTCAGGAACAGGAGGGGGAGGAATAGAGGGGGAGGAAGGGAATTTTCAGAGTGTGAAGCAGATGGACAGGTTATAGGTCACCTGAAAGTATTTCATGAACTGAACATCTTATATAAACAAGACTCTAATGCTGAGAAATATTTCTGCCTTCTGCTTTTGCTCTACCTTCAGGCTCCTGAAAAGTGATGCTCTGCTGTTATAGATCAGCACTAGAAGCACATTCTTGCACAGCAGTTACTTCATGTCAGTGGCTGAAGGTCCCTGACATTTCTCCCTGCTCTCTCTCCCTTTCATGGACCATGTGCTTGCTCCCAAGACGTACAGAAGCTACCAAGACATACAGAAGCTCCCACTTCTCCCTAGCCCACATACACTGAATTGAGGCTATCCTAGTGCTGTTCTTCATGGTTTTCCTTCAGTAGGATAAGGATAACTTGGGCAGAAGCACTTGCACTTCATGAAGACTGGGCACAAAGATCTCTTAGGCAAGCAGGAAGACAATTTTCGTGAGGCCAGCCAAGCATGCAGCAGGTACCACCAGGCACTGCTCTGATACCAGCACAGAGCCCACCTGTTGGCACTGTGAAACTGGTCTTCACAGGAAAGGGTGGCTACACGGGGGGAGGGTAGTCACCCAGTGCTTAGCTGGGAGATTCAGTGCACAAATCCTTCACATCAACATTATTTAAGTATTATTTTGCTCATCATCTTCTAAAGATTCAATCCTGGCTTAAGTATCTTATTAAATGTTGCTAGTTAGCACCCTGCCTTCACCTTGTCTGTATTAAAATAAAAAGCAAATTTGCTGTTGAATACCAACCCTAAAAGAAATGAGATAGTGTCTCTTTAGCCACCTCAAGAGTATCAGATGCTGAGCTGTTGTAACTAGCAACCAATACCTGATATTTGATAAGAGTGAAACGAAATCCACTCACCTAAATCTGATCAATTATTTTTCAATATGAATTAACAAAAAGCAAATTTTGAACAGTCTGAAGAGCAGCTAGACATTAACAATTGCTGTTAGAACAATGGTTTTGTAAAATAGCTATGTTTGCAAAGTAAGGCAAAAGCTTGGGTGACTTCTGAGAGATACAAACTCCCATAGATATAGATATATGCATACACACTCTTCATTAGCCCTAGCAGGTCTGTTCAAACAGCCCACATCTTTGAGGAGTGTGCTTTTGTTATCCATGGCAGAGCACCAGAAAAGAGTGAGAAAGGTGAGGTGGTACTAGAAACAAGGTTTTGTGTTTTCAGCATGAAATATTTCTAGTTGTGTTTTGGATGCTGCCAGATCTACCCTGAGACTAGTCAAGGCATCTGATACTTCAGCTTGTCACCGTGCATCAGTTTTTAAAAGAGAAATAATACATCCCTACCTTATGCAGTATTTCTCACTCATTCTGTGGGGGAAAGCTTTGAGGGCCAAAGCAGATTCAAACTGAAAGACACTAAAATATTTTCAATGAATGTAAAAACCCCCTCGAAATCTACAGAGACATTATTTTATCCCTTAAAAAAAAGGCAATGAAAAACAAAGTGAGAGAGGGCCTTTCTGCACAGAATAAACCCCACTAAACCTTACTTTGTCTTGAATATCCTAGAGCTGTCCTCAGAAGTCTGTGAGTCCTCGGTAGAAATCTTATGCCTCTCTCCCATCTCTGTGGCTTTCTGAAAAGAACAGCCCTACAAGCTAGAATTCCAGTCCACAGATGAAGTGCCAGCAAATCCACTTGCAATCACCATGAGGCAGGTGGGTTTTGGTTCAGGTGTCAGTTCAGATCCATAGCTACGCAGTTGTCTGCCAGCTCAGCAATCACAAGTTTTTTCTTCACTCTGTTTCTTCTTCTCTGGATAACAGCAGAATCAGTCATCTACCCTGGCAAGGGAGGAAGGGGGCAAGTCTGGTGGCCATTGAGTCACTGCAGGATGTTAGTTAAAGAAGAGAAAGTCTTTTCGCATATGCCAAATCACTGCCATCATTTAGTCATAATATCACAGCCTCCAGCAATACCAAGCTGTGACATGTGGAAGGATCAGATTTCTGCCTTTGGACATAATCATACTAAGAAGCCACTGAAATGGTTAATGCCTACTTGAATGATTGTGCCCAGATTTTCAGGTGTAAATAGTGACGTCATCCAAATTAACTTTAGAATCTGAGCTTGTGACTAAGTTTGAATAACAGGATGTGTTAGACATCACCCAGAGAGGCAATGACCACCTGTACTCCTCCTGAAACAATGAGAAATGCTTGTCCTTAGGCCTTTGGAAAAGTAAGCTTTGGAAAATAAATACCAGCTTTTTGTGCAATAGCACACGGCCAGTCTAAGAATTAAAACTGGAAAATAACAACAGTAATATTAGTAAATAATCTTTAGTTATGCCTATTTATTACAGTTGTTCTGTTATTCATCACCTTACACACACAAAAAACCAAACAAGAAAGTAAATGGCTTAACAAAAGATGTCACTTACGGGTAGGAATGCTAACTAGGATGGTTTGCACAGAATAAATTTTAGTAGGCATGTATTCAGTAATTGAAAGTCACAAGGGATTTATTTTACTAATTGCTATGCATTTGTTTTTCTCTATTCCACAGACTCTGCTAATTACTTGTGCATGCTTTCAATTGGCACATGTCGGTAAGTATTTTTATTTCCTGTTGGTCATTCTGCTGGCAGGCAAAGATCTTCAGATGCTGCAGCTGTTCTTCCTTTGGCCATTTAATGGCAGCAAATACAACGAATGTCCCAGCATTCCAATGCCCAAATGAGGGAGCTGTCATCCTTCATGTGAAGAATGAGTCTTTATTTGTCTATTGAATTGAAGTTAACAGTAAACACGTAATATGCTGGATTAGCACTTCAGCAAATTACTTAATTATTAATTGGGATACTGGAAATTAAGGTTCACCTGCATTATGCATTATTGAGAAAAAGACTTGGGTTTTACACCTCTCTAAGAAGCATGATAAATTTGAGGGTAAGCAGGCCTGTCTTAGCTGTCTTACACAGGTTAGAAAGGTTGAATTTATATCTCATGGCTGAACCCAAAGCTAAGTATACCTTTCCCAGCGTTAAAAAGGCATTCTAAGAAGAAAAGTGCATGTTCACCTCAGCTCAAAGGTTTCTCCTTCTTGTTTCTGAGTTGCCAATTTAAAGATGTGCTAATCCTGAAAAGAATTATGGGTAGTTAATAGATATGTGTAATATCAGCCTAAATAATAATAATAATAATAACAAAAAACCCCACAAAAACAAAACCACAACAAAAAAACTTACAAGAGCTAAGTAGAGTAAATTCAATTCTGATAAGCACTAAGATTGTAAAGGTGGCCAATATAGTTTTTTTTTAAAAGCAGTTCAGGTACCTGTCCACTAGAGTTGGCACTATTTACAGACAAGAGAGTGTTTAAAATCCAAATTCATATATTTGGCAGCCTAGAATGTAGATTAAATTTAAGTAAAGTTGGTACTGTAGTAAAAAGCACATTAAAGACATTGCCTAGGAAGCTTTTTCCTCCTACTGGGATTCATTACAACTTTTGAAATACAGAAATTCTTGATGCACATTTCACTTTCTGTCTATCAAGCATCTGTTTTCCCTTAATACAGCCCATATTCCTAACTTGGCCTTATAAAAGGTAATAGAAAACTCTACATATATTTGGGCACTTTTAAAGATCTCCTTTGTACAGAGTTTTTCCTGCTGCTGCGAGACAGGGACTGGCACTCATAATAAGTTAGGAAAATGCATTCTTGATACATTAAAGGTCTGGTCTTCTACAAGCTTTTGTTAGCTTAGCCAAGCTGTGTTTCATCTCCAGAAATAACATACAGGTATAATATTACTTACATCAATAAACTCTCTGCATGAGGAGCACAAAAAGTTATTTTTGAGATTGATAGAACAGAATATACGTCAGGGCTTAGTTAGAACATCTCAGCCTCAGAAACAGGCAGTCAGTGCTCTCCTCCTCTTTCTCCCACCCTCACCCCCCCAAAAAAAAAAAACCAACCAAAAAACAACCAAAAGCCAACCCAAAGGCAGAGGGTCATTAGGGAAGGGACTGCAAAATGAAGGGATGTTATTTGTCCCAAAATCAGAGACAAACAAAAGAGGCAGAAAGGGAAATCCCATCAGGTGAGTTCACAGCTGCGGCCACATCCACCAGCCAAAGAGACTAGGGAAACTTAAAAACTTGTTTCTTAGCAAGATCCAAAATAGAACCACTTGCACAACCATGGTAGTTCACAAACTGTAGCAGTCTGTTATATACTAATTTCCACAAACTGAAATTATTGAGGAAGAAGTGCCTGTGCTGTATCCCTCCGACAGGAAGAAGGCCACCCATCTCCCAGCATAAACTGCAGTAATTATAAACCCCTTTTTGTTCTTAAATCCAGTCTGGAATTCCACACCCAAGTTAAAAATAAATGGGGTTTACCCAGTATGCTGTTAAAAGTTAGTGTTTATCTGTAAGAGTGTTTATTACAGCACAAATGCAGGTAGGCATCAGTTTTGTTGACACACTATCAAGAATTTATTGATGATTATCAAATATTCTGATTGGAGTAGCCAAAGAACGAGATTAGACCACATGGAAACATCATAAATAGTATCAACCATGTCTATGCGTAACAACATGTTGCAAGGTTCCCAGACTAGCAGCCAAGAAGTCAAGAAATTAGATCTTTTCACCTTTTCTAAGAGGAAACAAAAAATCCAACATACTAAAGCATTAAAATTCATGATAAATCATTGTATATGGACTGAAGATTAGAAAACTGGAGCATCTTCTGGAATACTTCCCATACCAAATGAAAAGACAAGGCAGAGGTTAAGTAGTCCTCATCAAAAGTTAATAACAATTTAGCTGGGTTTTACGGTATTTTATTTGTTATGGTCAAATAAAGAGGTTGCAGTACTAATAAAATACTAGATTTTGACGTTTAAGAAGATTTTGAAAGAGGTATCTATTTCTATTCTCTGTTTTATGATAGCTTTGCCTCATGACAATAAGAAATACCTTCATTAAAAGAAATCTGGGAGGTGAACAAAACCAAGGGGGACCATCCCCTTTCACACTTCTGAAAATTTTCCCATGTTTTCTTTAACTCCACTCACCGTGGTTATTCCACACAATTGAAATAACTGCTCCAGGTAAATCTGGATACTGTTTTATCTAGTTAAAATATTGCTACAAATAAGGCCATAGAAGTTTCTCTGGAGCAGGACGAGCTATGGAGTCACAAATTAATTCCATGAAATAGTTAATTTATGAGAAGAGAAGCCTGCAAGCCCCATTGTACATGCAGAAAGGCTGTTAACATAGAGACAGCCAGTTTTACCATATGACCCCGGGAACATCAGTCCAGCTGGAGCTGAGCTTAGGCCAGCTCATTTTGCCATGGTTTCTGTGTGTACCACTATGCAGCAGTTAACATTTGCCCTTCTTCCAAAGGTTATGCTTCCTGCTTCGCTTAATCCCTGCTCTACTCTTGTGCATCACAAAGGATAGTTCTGAATTTCAAAAGAATTAGAAGTTTTAACTGATAGATTTCCTTCAAGGTTCTTTTGCTCTCCACAAAACAAACTAAATGCAGTCCCGTTTTTAATAAGTGTTAATGGATTTACAATCTGCCAATGATGTCAGTATGTAATTTCACAAGTGTGTGATATCTTCAAAGTACTTACACATTGCTAAAGCCCAAATACATGTAATTCAGTTCATTATGCAAGCATACTGTGGCATTGTATGTAAAATTACAGGAAAAATCAGACTATAAAGGCCAATAAGAGCTATCCTATAGGCACACCCAAGAGCAGGACAATTATCAATAAAGGATTAAACCACTGTTCATACAAATACCTAAGTTTTACTGCTACATTCTTTCCTAAAGCTGAATGCACTTCATTCCTGCCTACCTGTCCAAGATGAAATATTTTCTTGCCTCTAAAAAGAACCCAAAACAGAGATACTGTCTCATGGTTTTTCAGTGATATATCTTATCAGCAAATTCATGTCACTGGATGCCCTGTTAACCATAGGGAATATTTCACCCAGTGTAAGCAGTTCTGGTGACTGAAATACTGTTAGTAAAGATGCAGAGTTCAAAAAGGTTCCTGTCTTTAAGCACATGTTTATGGTAAATGGTATGGGCAGAGCTCAGTGTTGTTCTTTTACATGTATACATTAAGAGCTGAAAAAAACCCCTCCAAAAAGTAATTTGTGGAAACCTATTTAAATACAAAGCATCTGAAATGTTTGCATTCTATTCTCTTGTTGCCTTAATTTTACATCTTTTAAGTCTGTACCTATGCTTGTGAATATTATAAAATATTTTTATAACTTTGACATATTGAAAATATACTTTTTGGCAAATTAATTAAAAATATTTTAATTTGAAAAAGAATTTTAGAAATGAATATTTGAAATATCGACACATTAGGATTTTACCTTCATAAAAAAGATGGAAGAGCAGGCTATTAATCTGTACCCCCTCCTTTTGTTTGTACTTTTTTCAATAGGTCCATATATTATTTAATGGGTTTTGTAGAGATACATTTACATGAGTTCTATATCACATTACAACTGATGAATGCCCACCACACAGGTATGTTATGAAAGGTCATCAGTTACAAGGGAAAATGCATAATGTATGCTTGCTGAATACATTTGCAAGTTTTCTACACTCTTGCAGTGTAGCTGCTTGGGCAATACCAGGCAGGGAAACTTTGAACACGAGTGACCCACAAACACTGTTTAACTTTTGGGAGTTCCTTGGAGTGCTGTTGCCTTGGAGGTCGCACACAGCGCAGGCAGGGTTAGTGAGGCACAGGGCACATCCAGCTCTCTCAAGAAGACCCAATGAAAATAAACCCCAACCACCCCGATGCTGCATCCTAAAAAGGCCACTGGGGAAATGCCTGAAGATTTCCATAATTATTTCAAAAATTTCCCTCCTCCTAAAGCTTTCAGGCTTTCTTAATATACAAAGAACCAAGGAACCATTTTGCATATAACTGAGAACGAGGATGAAAGCCTGTGACTTCTGCTGTCTCCCTGTAACTCTGTTCCAGAGTGATTTTGTTGTGCCTTAAGAGCAGCTGAAAGACAGAGAACACCTTGTAAGCTTGTTTCTGACATCAGGGATGCACTCTCTTTAGCTGTCCAACTTTGTTAAGAACAAAAAAGCAATTGCCTGCATTCACACTCTCCCCCAGCTTCTTGCCCCTACTGGCACTCACATGAACATCTTCCAGTCTGATCTACTGTTTCAAGGAACTCTTGAGACATAGGAGAGTAGCCTTTGGGAGCTACAGTCACTCTTATTTTAGTTGGGAAGGATTTCCACATGCCAAGAAGGATAAAATTATGCAAGTAAACTTATGCTCCATCATTCATAAGAAGACCATGGCTGTGCACAATATCTCAAAGCTGAAATTTGATTGGGAAAAGAACCCTGTATTCTGGACAATTTCAGGTGAGATTAAGTGTTGTATCAGATTCTCTTGATTATCTCAGTCAATGTGCTTGTGCAAACCTCGAGAGAGCTGAGTCTTGAGAGCCCAAGTCAGGTCAAGTGGGGCTGAGTGCGTGGGGAGAAGGCGAGGTTAAAGGCAAAGCCATCCTGACTGCCCATGCTCATCTTACCTGTGAAATCCAGCAGCCCAGGAGGGTGCAATGCAAGTTGCTCTTTTTCCAGCCTCTGTAGGCTTCAATCCCATTAGGACTGTGAAAGTCTACTTCATTATCCAGACATCTATTTCATTATGAATATCTGTCTAGACGCAGCAGAGATCAGAGTACAGCCCCGCTCATGGTCCAACACACACCGCAAGGGCCACGAGCAAAACGCTGCAGGGTGGCCTGAGCTGACCCCTGCCAGCTCCGCTCTGCAGGGAGAGCCCAGCGAGCAGCAGAGCAGCTGAGGACTCCTCGCTGCTTGCATGAACAAGCTCCCTCCCAAAGACCCAAACGAGGACTCGACAGCATGCCTTTGCAAACTCTTGCATTAAGCAGGAGCAGGAATTCAGGATGTTTTCTCCCTGCGACAACGGATATGTTTTCCAACAAGAAAAAATTCAAGTCTAATTAAAGAAGAAAGCAGATTCTGCTGCCATAATGCGCCGGTTTCCTATGGATTTCTAAAGGATAAGCAGGAAGAAGCACGGGTTAATAGCTCAGCATATGCCTGAAAGCATTAACACCTTCTCAGAGCAGTATCTGTCAACAGCAGTAACATTGTTAGTGGCAGTGTACACAGTGCGGCTGTAGGAACAGTTGTGCCGTTTATCACCTCCATTCTTCCCAGAAGCCCCATCCAACTGTTTGTGTTAGTTCTTTGTTTAACCACCCAGGCATTTTAAAAATTATGTGTCGGAAAAAAAAAAACCAGTGATAGTCTGGCAGCCTTTTTATATATATATATATATATATATAAATGATATATTTACTTTCTTCCCCTACAAATTTTAGAAGCAAATTGTCATTGTTCAAAGTCTACTCCCAAAGTTATACCTAAACATTCCCAGAAGTGCCTACCTATGGATAGCCACTAATTTACTGAACAGTTTTAAACAGTACAATTTAATTATCTGATTGCTAACTTTTGTACCAATGTAATTAACTTTTTAAAATTGATTTAGTGTATGTTATATTTTGGTTCTTTTGGCCACTGAATGGGAGACTACATAATTCAAGTAAAGGCTATCTTAAAAATATTCTCTGGATAACTGAGATCATCTAGCATGGAAAAACAAACACTAACACACTTTTAGAAATAACAATTATTATGATGAGAGCAAAAAGACTAATTATGCATGAATGTGTAGGAGCAGTGTCTTACACGATGTAATTCTATTCCTAAAAGTGAACAGCATGTAGAAACCATGCTGCCTTTTCTGATCCAGGTTCCCCTTAGGGACTGAAAAACTTGAGAATCTTTTTTGAAGCTAGGTTTTTTATAACATAATTTAGTAAAACTTCACTTATATATAAATTTAAGCCCCGAAAGGGAAGTTTAAGTTCGGACACTTGGACTCTCAATTTTACTCATTCAGTTCTAGATTCAGTTTGTCTTTTTAATTCCTTTTTTTTTTTTTTTTTTGACATCTCTATTACTGGAAATTCCCATGTGCAAATAGTACTCCTCACAATCCTTAGTGCTTGCCTTACAGATGAAAAATCCATTTGTTCTGCCACAGCACAGCATTGTCCACTCAAGATCCTCCCTTCTTTCTTCTGACCCCTGACAGTGGTCACAAACACACAGCAGGATTTGAACCCCTCAGCACGTGCCCAGTAAATACATATTTCCTAAATTTTTAAGTCACTTTTGAGCATCTAATTGTCTTGATTGCCAATGTAATAGTTCAAGAAATTAACCATAAATTTCTATTTGAATGAGTGTTTTGATATCTTCATTTCATTGTCAAATGATTTGGTGTTTTGAGGGCCTTTTTTTTTTTTTCTTGCTTGTTTAGTTTGTCTATTTGTTTGGTTTAGATTATCAGACCCTGTACCGTCTTATTCTGTTTTTACCTCTCTACATTCCAGAAGGTCCCCATAAGTGTCAGTCACTGTGACATACATTTAATCATCTGACTTCCCACTAGTAAAAATATTTTTTAGCAACTCTTGACTTGCTGCACTGTTGTCACCATTGGTTTGAACAGCCCAGAGAGGGTTGTGTTCCCCTACCTGCCCATCCTGCCTCTGCTTTGTGCCAGGCTGAGCTCCCACAGCATCTCCTCCTCTGGCCCTGCTCCTTCAGCCAGAGAAGGACTGACCACATGGATTAATAACACCTGCCAGTTTCTGCTAATTTTAGTGTTTTCTTCCATTCTTCGCTATTTAAATGTACACCTTTAGAGGAGATGTTGAATAAGGTTAAGTTCTGTCCATTTCTACATTTCCATCAGCCTTCTGATTTCATTTTTCATGTGAACAGCTGGACTGGAATCAATACAATTGGTAACTGAAGTTCCTGCTTAAGCATTTAAAGCTCTTACAGCTCTAAATAATTTGAACAATTCTGTGTGGCTTGTTTTTGTTTATTTGTTTCTTTTTTGCTCCATGAAACAAAGAAGTTTGGTTTTGCCAAATCACTAAATCCCCAGATTAGCTGATTTAATAGGATGCCCAGGTTCATGAGAGCAATTATAATGCATTTGCCATGTTGTTTCCAGAAGCCTTTGTTGCTCACAGTCCCTGTGCACTGTGTAAAACTCTCTGCCAGGTACTTGAAATATGATGTGTTAGTTTCAAAGAGCATAGGGCTGCTGTTAAACCATATCAAAAGGATTCTCTCAGCGGATCATTAAGCAAATGTTTCAAAAACACACAATAACTGCGCTAACTAAATTATATACTAAGAGGACGTTTGACTGTCAAATCAAAATTAAATTTTGAAGGCTACAATATGAGTGGGTTTCCAAGTGTCAGCTCCTCCAGTGCAGATGCTTTTCCCCACAGCTTCAACACACTGCTTTCTGTACTGCTCCCAGCACACAGAGTGCCTGGGGTGGACACACTCACAGAAGGGAAGGCTGCTGAAAAACCATTCTTTTGATACCCCTCTCAGCCAGTATATACTCTTACGTGTTATTGATTTACCATAACCCAAAGCCTACAAAGAACATAGAATTACTAATTTCCTTATGGGATTTTGTATGGTGATTTCACTACAGCATCTGAATTCTTTGAAAACGTTAATGAACTGATCCTCCCAACACCCTTTTGAAGTAAGAGGATATTTTTATCGCTATTTTACACAAGGGGAACAGAATATTTAAGATAAAAGCCAAAATGTTCAGAGTGTCAGCTAATTTTGTTTGCCAATTTTGAAAGTCTAAGGATCTGAGTTTTCCAAAAGCTAAGGTTTTTTAAAGCCTTTTTATATGTTCGGAGCAAAGATCCTGATTACACCAGTTGCTGCAGTGAATACAAAATTTTGCACGTGTCCAACATTTTTCGATATCGAGCTTTAGCTGTCTCAAAAAAAGCACTCAAAACAGAGGGACTTGAAAAAGTTTGCAGTGAGTGATGAGTCCATTGCCTTAAAGGAATCATCACTCTGGCCAAACCCCAAAGAAGTATTCTTTCTTTTCCTTTGTGTCTTTCACAAGGTTACTTCCATCTTACACAAGAAATGAGATTTCATATAGAGCTCTGTTCTCTCCACTGAATGACTCCAGATCATAACTAAAGCAATTCCACCAAAAGAGCTGAAAAAACCCACATGGATCTAATCTGTTTAAGCTGAAGACTATATAAGATGACTGTGTGCAAAGGGCTACACTGACACAATTTATTATAGATGAGCATTTTGATCAGCACCGAAAAGCCTTAGTCCAGAGACTGAGTAAAAGATACAGGCAGGGCAGTGTCAGAGAGAGGGTTTGGGAGAGAAACAGATCGAATTGCAGACAACTGATTCTTATAATTTTTTGTTTGTTTGTTTTTACTGATGCCCTCCTGCTCAAATTCTTTCATTATAACCAAATTTGGAAAGCTCTTCCACCGTAAAAGCCTTCCCTGACGCCTAAATCTCAAGCTTGGCTCTTCCATTCTCTGCTGGCACGGGAAATCTTGCAAAGGAACTACGGCCCCTCAGTCATGGAAGGGCTGTTACACACACGAGTACACCTACACATGTGCATTAAAATTAACACCAACGTTTTTGTGACTCTCTTTCTGCATATAGTATGAGAACTATATGACAGAATCTCATATACCCTCAGATGCAGAGAAAGGGAATTAAAGGGAACCTCAGAAAGCCAGGCCACAGTTTTGGGCAGTCTATTGCAATTCAATTATCAAACAACATATATTTGAAAATAGTTACAGTGAAATTCATTTATCTTTCTGCAAGCTAACCTTTTAGGTCTGCCTTCAGTGTTTTGCCACTGATGCATTTAGAGACCTCATTGGAGGAATCCAGGCTACAATATCAAGTCAGAAGAGTAAAGGAAGTAAAAATATGATACCACACACAGGAGGTTCATGCCACATGTATAAACAAGAAACAGAGCAAAACACCTCTGCCAGGTTTACATGAAAACACTTTTTAGCATAGCCCACTATGGCTGATCACAGGAATCAGCAACAGGTAATACACACATTCATTAAGTCATGGAAATAAAACGTTAAAGGTAAAAACAGTCACCCAAAAGCAGGAAATGAAAAAATTTAGTCCCTGAGAAACACATAACAGTTTTTCTGTTTGCTTCAGTGAGATTTAAATTTCAACTTAAATCAGTGTTACATTTACAGTAATAAAGTGAGAAAATATGTTTCAAAAAGTGCATGTTTCTCCCTGCCTTTGTCTCCCACTCCCTGCACCAGAGGTGAGCTGAACAATGTGCTGTCTCAAAGAGCCTCTCCCCTCTTCACCAAAGTTTAAAAAGCTTGAGTTGTGTGTTTTGCTCAGATTTGCAATGGTTGTTCTCTGCACTCCAGCTGTAGCCACGACCATTCAATCCAAGCCCCTGATGAGTTGTCTCAAACAGCCCCAAAGTTTATTTTCCAACCAACTAAATACAACAAAGAAAGAGAGTTTTGCATCCATCACAGTAACAAATCACATCACCCCAAGTGAGTGGCGTGTACAGGGTTAAACCCACAGCCATGGCATTATTGGCACCAGGCTCCAACCAACTGAGCTAATCTCAGGGGCTTGGAGAGTTCCTTCTTTTAGACAACCTTTTACAAACAAATTCAAGAGGATGTTGAACTAGCCTAGTTCCTACCACCAGAACAGAAGAGAGGAACTGGGGAATTGGTGATCCAGTGTGGTCCAACCAAAAATTTGGAAGGTAACTTTCACAATGGCCATTGTTTGGATCCAGCATTTTATCTATTTTCTGCTTGTACACAATCATGTGATCACTATATCCAGAGTGCAAAGTCACAATGCTGCTACAACATTTTAAGAAAACACAGATGTGGTTTGCTGTTTTTTTAAAAAACCCTCAAAACAAACCCACAAAATTTCTTTCAAAATTATATTAATAGAAAAATTAAACACCCCTTTTTTTCCACTTCTGCAAAGCAATTGCTTGGAGTCAGCATGTGCCTTCTGGAAAGCTACCACATTGCAAGACAGGTTATCGCCCAACAGGGAAGTCAGAAGAACAAAATGAAGCTATTCTGTAGTTTAAGCAAAATAAGTGTACAAAACACAGTGAAGTAGAAGGCCATTAAAAAGCTTTTAACAAGTCACAATACTATGGTATTCTGACAAACTCAGATTGTCAAACTTCTGTTAATTCTGACAAAGTATTTTGCTCATTGTAAAGGTTAGTAGCAATACTGTATTGACTTGAAATGATAAAATCTTCCTTCCTGTGCTGATTTCTCAAGCTTTCTGAAAACGAATTGAGCAGGCATGGTGGTCTGGGGCTGTTATTAGGAGAAGGCTGAGAGAGGATCAAGAAAAAAAAGGAAAGAACTAGCAGAAAAATAGTTAACAAACTTAAATAGAGCCGAGACAACAGAAATGCCTTTAAAGGGATTTGAAGGACAATGTAAGACATGGTAAAAATTACCTGTTTTGAGAAGGAATAAAAAGTATAAAGCATATGAAGTTGTGGGAGAGCATTCAAATAAAATACTCCTTAACGTATTTCAGACTAATTTCAAAAAGAAAAAAAACTTTCCCCACTTCTGAACCAGTTCCCCTGCACATGGGAATTGGTTTATTAGGAAAATATTTTATAATTTCAATATATTTTATCATATTCAGTATATATTTCAGTGAATCTCCTTCAGTTTCTGGGTGTAAGAATTGTGTGAAGGCAATACAACTTTTAGAGCTTTCCAGCGGAATCTTTAGTGCTTAAAACTATTTACTGTGTAATTCATTCTTAATTTCTTAATCTTTAATGTTTCTATGAGTCTCAGATGAAATATCCTAAAGCAGTCACAGAATTGATCTCCCTGTATGTTTCAGAATGCCCAACATACACATTTTCTTCTCATTTTCTCTAACATGTGAGCAAGAGCAGAAGAGTGTCACAGAATGTTAGGAAGACTAAGAAATACATGATTTAAAGGTCAACAGAAGGGAAGACAAACTCACTGAACCAGATGAAAAAGCAAAACCAGACTATGCAATAAGATTATGGTGCAAGATAAAAATCACTGTTTCCAAGTTTTATAGCAACATTGAGATATTTCTGGATTCTTGTTTGGGTGTTTTGTTTAGTTTGGGGTGTGTTTTTGTTAGTTTTGGGTTTTCCTCATCTCTCTCCAATATAGGAATTCCTAATTTACAGTAAGCCATTATGGTCCTGAGATCAGAAACAAGCTCACTTGGTGCCCCCATTATGGTTCTGAGATCTCTTCATCTCAACTAGGGTAAACTCTCACCTAGTATTCCAAATCTCAGAAAAATGCCAAAACTAGGCTAAAAGGTCAGAAACTTTAATCTATTCTTCATTAGCGTGCATTATAAATTTCCACAGTATATGGGGAATAAATATAAACTTTATTTGGGAGGATATATCCAGAATGCCAAACTTGCAGGTCCTCTAGGAACAAGGCTTACCTGGCAGGTGAGTGTATTGCCAAAGGAATCCAAGGCAGCTTACCATGCTGAACTGCCTTCTAGAAGAGTCTCTTCCACTGTCTCTTTTTCTCTGTTGACCACACAGGGTGTCTGTCAGGAAGACTACCCTCTTATCATTAAGCACCTAAGATATTAAGGAAAAACTCAGACTAGAAATACCAGAGTTAAAAGTCCAGAAAGCCCAGTCTCCTCCCTGTGCTAGTGCCCCTGATGGAACTATCAGAACCAAAGATACAAATGACACTGAACATTCCCCCCTCCTGCCTCCTTACTTGCTCACTGTTCCGAGCACTGGCAGAACCAGCCTCTCTGTATTCAATAGCTCCCCATAATCATTTATTCCGCAGGTTTGCCTAATCAGTTTTGAACTCAAAGCTTTTGGCATCCATCACATTTCAAATTACAGAGCTCGTTGTCATAAAATACGCTGTGCAGGGAAGAACATTCATGTACTTTGAACCTGCCATTTAGCTCTCCTGCAGTAAGATACTGAATAATTGTTGCCTAGTCCCTTTTTCCATGACTCATTATTTCATATGCCTTAATCAGAACTCCTCAATTACCTACTTTCCAGGTTGAAGTGTTCCAAGACTACATTCCTTGTATTCAGCCTGCTCAGTACTTTAATTGGCTCTCTCATCCTTCTTTATACACTTTGTAGTTCTACTACATTTATTTGAAATGGGTAGGATAACACCAAGAAGCAGGCATGCCAAGGATTTACATGATGATTTGCTCTCTATTTATTTTCATGCTATTGTGACCACAGAGCTGATGTTTTCATGGCATTTTTACAATAACTCTGAGGTCTCTTTCCTGAGTAATAATATCTGTTTGAGAACCTGTCATCATGTATGTACAATTTGGGCTGTTTTCCTTCTTGTGCATTATTTTGCATTCATTGACATTCAGTTTCATTTGTTATTTTATTGCCCAGTCCTCAGTGGCTGAGATGCTCCTCCAACTCCTCATAGTCAGCTCTCATTTCAACTACCTGAATAATTGCTTCAATAATTTTGCCAGTTTACATTAGAACCCCTTTTTTAAATGATTTGTGAATATGTTAAACCCTATGGATCTAGAACACTTACCTGGACTGTACCAGTAATCTGTCCTCTACTCTAAAAACTGAATATGTGTTCCTACCCTATGGTTTTGATTTCCAAAGCACGCGTTAACTCCTACATGGGCTCCCTCTGCCTTTGCCCAAATGCAACTTTATTTCCTTAATGGTTACCATGAGCCATCTTCTGACAGCTTTCTGAAAATATAAGTGGACTACACGGTGCAGCCTTACCTTAATTACAAGCTCAGAGCCTGTGAAGTAATTCTGGTAGATTTGTGAGACATGACTTCCCTCTACAGAAAGATTAAATCTGCCCATAGGTTTATTTATCCCACCTCTTGACAGTATTTTCTAACAAAATGCTTATTAAATTCTCTAAATTTTGTATGTAGAATCCTAGAGCTTCTTAAAAGAAAACAACCAATGAATCAAACCAAAAAAACTCTTTTGGCTGTTTACAAGTCATTGATATTAGGGACAACTGAAGCAACAGGTTTCATGTCATGGTTATCCAGCTGTTCTATATTTGACCTTTAGTGCTTTTGGCTAGTGAGAGACTTCTATTAGCATTCCTTAACCAAGTTGTCTGTAAAATATCTTCTGTTTGGTCTCCAGTTTGAGACAAGTCATTCCATCTTTGATCATAGGGTCATTCAAGTCAGAAGAAAGCTTGGAAGGTTCATCTAGCTCAGCCTCTAAACAGGACCCACACTAAGTCAGAGGGTTTTGTCCGGTTATTTGACAGCTCCAAGAACAGATTTGATGGGCAGACGGGCAACTTGGTCCAGTGTTTAGCCATGCTCACCATTAAAAACACCTCCAGTTCAACTTAGGACCTTCTCCTTGATCTTCCACCATGCACCACAGCACTGTCTTCCCAGCCTCCTTGGTCACTGCAGGGCTGCTGGTAGGCAGCCAAGCTGAAGGCCAACCTTCCCGCCTCAGCCTCTGTCTTGTCCTCCAGCCCCACACCACAGGGTTGCCAAGGGCTTGCCAAGGTTCCTGCTGGTCCTTTCCCCCAGCTCTGGGTGGCAGTGCTGCCCTCGGGCAGGGCAGCTGCATCCCCAGTCTGGCCCTTGCCAACCTCAGAAGGGTGCTTTTGGTCTCTTCAGCCTTAAAGGACAAATTTACCTATTTCTTGCCAAGAAAAGTCCTGACAACTGTCATTTAATATATCCCAGGAATTCCTTTAAGATTTCTACCTCCTTTAAGGTCTCTAATGTGGTCTCTTCTCTTTGATTGCTTTTTTACTGAAGCACTCTGCGTGAGGTGAAGAAATATTTATTAGCTTTCACTTTTATAGCAAATGCTTTTAAAACTTTCATTTTTAACATTACCTTTGTTTTTCTTCATATAAACACAGCTTCCACATTTTTACTTTTCAGGTTGAAAGGTACAGATTTTGATTTCTAACCTTCTCCTTTATTTGGCTTGCTAAGTATTTGTTCCCCTCCCTGCCCTTCCCCAGAAAGGCTGATTTGATAGCTACCTTGGGTGAAGAGCTCCAGCATTTATCTCTCCCTTACAGATGATGTTTAAACATTCACTTCAGTTTTAGATTCCCCTCCCCTTCCCAGGTTGAATACTGTAGTGACATTTCTGGGCTTCCCCCTGGCTGTTGAACATCAGTGCGTTAGAGGGCAATGTATAAACTTTGAGGCACCATCTGGGTGCTGCTCAGGGATTAGTCTTGATGTCTAGAAGCGCATTCTGCATCACAGTCCCTCCTGACACTATTTGACCTACACCTGATTAAGCCACTATTTACTATGGTGTTCTCTGATTTTTAAGGACTATTTTCCCTTATGTCACTGTCTTGATGCAAGTTGGGATAAAAAAGAAGGATTTAGCTATTGAATTTCAATTCAAATATATTTCATGTTAATGATAAGGTGAACTCATTCACTGGTTTTCCAGTCTCCTTCAGAATACAGAATGACTACAATATGGTTAGTCTATCAGAATATCTTTTCTTTTTGAAGATGTCTTTAGATAAATAAACCAACTGCTTCAATAAAATGCAAGGTACAGTAGAGTCTAAGTGAATTTGCTAGCGAGCTGTGAAAACAATGTTTTCATCATCTTACTACAAATATTCAGTTAAACGCAATGCCAGCAATGAAGCAGAATAAAATTCAAACCATAAAATTAAAATTGTTTTAGTTAAACACTTTTAAAGCATGATTTATTCTGCTGTAGCTTCTAAAAAATGTTAGATTCAATCACCCCCCTGTAGATCTTAGATGTACAATAGTCATGCTACATAAAACCTTAAGACCTAATGGGTATACCACAATTACACTTAAAACAACAGGGAAATCAGGAATAATTTTTCCAAGAGCACTACATAGTAGAGAAATGAAATGGGCCATGCAAATGTAAATTACATCTACTCTCCATTAAGGCAGCTCTAGGAATTTCCTGCAGGGAACACTACATATTTTACAATTCTAGTGGATGAATTTTCTAAGGATGTTTACTTTCTCTAAAACTAATTTTCTCATGCCTGTTTACAGACTCACATTTTTAAAGAGCCAAACTACTGAGGAGTCAAAATGATTTTCATGGTGGACTACTTTGCCAACATAAATCTATTTTTTTGCACTACGTTGTCAGGTTCCCAAATAGTACAGGCTACCTTCTGTAGCCAAAGTACCAAAACTTGCCAGAGACTCACCCGCTGCAGTAGAGGATATCTCAAAACATTTGCTCCAACAAGCAGATGTCTCACTACCTTCAGACTGCTACAGAAACTTCTCCCACCACCACGAATGACTTTTTCTAATAAACCAATCAAGTTCTTGTGCTTTGTCAGTTTGACAGCACAGCAGATATGATTTTTGTGTGTGTGATCCAACTCAGAATGTTGTGTGGTTAAGAAGGAACCCACAAGGATCACCAAAATCCAACTCCTTGCCCTACACAGGGCAGCCCCAAGAATCACACCATTTCATATAACCTCTAGAAATCTGCAGGTGTCTCAGGATATAAGTTTGTACAAGGTTTTATTTACTGTCAGGGTAACATAGCTTGTTGCAATTTTATAAAAATCAATGGATGTGATTTTTCAATTGACTGGCTTCCAACATGGTGATGCAAGAAGCACCAATATGCTAAAGCATAGCTGTGCAGGCCCACCTGCAGTCAAAGGCAGTCATTCAAAAGAAAAGGCATAACCAAAATATTTGCTATTTGTGTGGTTAGTAATGAAAAACATGTTTTGCAAGATGTGTATGAAGATGTGGAGTCCACTCTAAATGGCACAGTCTCTATAGCCTCCCTGCCAACTGCATTGTTCTTTCTGCTGTATCCATTCCCAGTAACAAACATTCACAGCCTCTCAAGCCTATGCTTCAGACAGCTCCTATAAATTCACTGTCCTGCAATGACAATAAGCAAGTAAATGAGTCACAGTACAAACTAGAGCCTACAGCCTTTGCCTGTTTTCCTAAGAATTTCCCAGCAGAACAAGATTTTAACATCCTTTTCACACTTGCAACGCAGACATGATTTAACCCTGCAAAATATAACAGAGTAAAATTAATGAAATGTATGCCTCAGATAAGTACTATTACTTACATTAGTTTGTAAACACAGGCCAACAGGTAACAGGCAAAGCAGACTGGCAGGAAAACAACACGACAACCCCTGCTTCCCAAACTTTTTGCTTTCTACCTAACTGGCAATCTGACAAAAAGTTATGGCACTGAAAAATTATGAAAAGTTCTGTGCCAGCACTGTGTTTGGAATGTGCTCTGAAGCACCTTCTGCTTATGAAGGCTAGATGTGTTCACAGTATGTAACAAAATAAATGTACAATAGTGCAGAATATCACTCAACAGCAATCTAAAATACAAAAATCCTGCTTCAATCTATTATAATCTCTGGAAACATTTCATTTATACTAGCTATAAGTGGTAAATACATACCCAGCTATCAAATGTATAATCAACATCTGATTGAACCACTTCTCATCTCAGTGTGGCAATTTCCTCAATGCACTTTTTTTTTTATTCCCTGAAAAAGTGTTGCAAGTCAGTCGAACCAATTTCACTCAAGGGTATGCAAAACTCATTAAGAAAGGACGAGATCTCATCAGTTTTATGTTTTGACTATCAAAATGGTGCACGCACAAGCTTGCCTAAAACCCTTTCAGAATTGCTATAAACATTTCTAAGTCTTACATACCACAAAAGCAATAAATGTTACCACTATATTTATACACAAAACCCAACATGCCTCTTGCAAATGTGAAGCAGTATCAACATAAGAAGCTCCCTGTGCACATTTTATATTAAACACTAAGAATTTGAAAGAAATCCCATAAATAAAAAATGGTCTCTCAACTTTAGCTGTATCAGGTGCCAAAAATCATAAGCTACAATTAATTCCAAAATCTTATTTTTCGTTATGATAGGGAAATATTAAAATGATCCTCCCACTTAATTCTACTGAAATTACACCACCTTGTGATGTGGGCAAGTCCCAAATTCTAGCTTTTAGGCTTAAAACTATGTTCATAAAGGCCTTTTCCAGAGCCAATATTTTCTCAGCTCTCATTATGCTACCAGCAGGATCCCATGCTCACCACAACCATATCACCTCTACTCCCTTTAAAATGCAAATAGGAGGATTCAATGTCTCACATCTTGGTATTTTTAACTTGCAATGCGTATTTCTAAGGAATTACTTCTTCCTCTTCAAACTTCCCCAAGGAGGACAGCCTCTGCCACATTGTTTGCCCCTCTCAAAAGTGGTCCTCAAAGATTATACAGGCAGTTTCCACTTCCTCCTTCAGAAAGCCTCTGAAAAATGTCCCCTCCAATGTGTCAAAAGTAAATTCTGCAGTGTAGTTCATGTTTGGGTTGGAAGTTCCTTGCCTCAGACAGTTGTCTGACACCACTGAGACTGGTTACTGGACTTCTTCCTGGCTTTCCTTAGTTTGGGGAAATTCATATGCTTGCATTTGCACAGACCAAACACACCACAACAATGCTCCCAAGGCTGGGCAGGTTGTCAAGGTTACAATAAAACTGTATGTAAATTACTCTCTCTCTGAATATGAATCATTTACTAGAAGATACAAGTACAGCTGGTTTGTAAGGTAAGAATACTTATAAAAATTAGACATTTTTCATAAGAAAAGACGAGGCAAAGAAATAAATTTTTGTTAGAAATACAATTCATATTACATTGCTCTTAATGTATTTAAAAATTTATTTGAAGTAATTAATGTAATAAACCTATTTATAGTTGAATTAAATTGAAAAAACAGAACAGGTAACATTTACAACCAAGTAACAGGCTAAAAACCAGAAAGACAAAAATTAAAAACAGTTTTTGTAAATATTTTTGTCTCTTGGCACTACATATGCTATCATCAATAAATGCTAACAGTCTAAGGATAAACGGGCATCTTAATGCTAAGCATGAATGTGTTCTAATATTAACATCTGTTATTTCCTTCCAAATGAAAAACAATTTTAACATAAGGAAGTTACACTGAAAATAAGTTAGGGGGTCAAACCAGTGTTTCTAACACTTGCATCACAAGACTCTCAAAATTATTTACAAGAGGAAAACGGAAGTCACCCTATTCTCATTTGTTATCTATCAATCCTGCTTAAAAATACGCAAAAACCCAGAACTAAATCCTATCTTTTTTCTTAGAAACATGAAGTAAAAGATTTTTTGATGTCCTTGATTTAAGGTCCAATGTGACATTTCCTTGAGAAAAGCTTCTAACAAAGTTTCTTGGCATATCCTGTTCTTCCTTTCTGCTCTTCATTTTAATTCCTAGTAAAAAAAGAAATGTTATTAGAAATAGGGAGACACTCATTTAATAAACATAAGTATAATGTGGCCTACCCAGACCTCCTTTTCAGAATGTGTCTAAGAATCTTTACACATATTTCTTGCCCTTCTGGAAAGCCTAATTTTGATATGCAAAAACATAATCACTCTCAGCTCAGTAATGCAGTGTGTTAATTGTTTAGAAAGTCCAATGACTAGACCCTCAAATGACATGAGATGCTATTAGAAAGGCACAGCAATCTATACAAAGACATAGAAATATGCAAAAATGTTATTAATCATTTTTTTAGAAGAGTATTGAAAAATGAACACTGTCATTGGAGAAAGTTTTGTCTATTTAATCTAAAAATAGCTCTTCCTCTTAGGGATTTGGTTATGGTTTATTCTTCTCTTGTAATGCATGCTTTTGAAAATAAATTGTATTTTATGTTCAGTTAAACTAAGAAGAAACAAAAATCTAATCCCTATTTCAGATTGTGGCACTTCATTACATAGTTTCTTAATTCCAGAGTAGTGATTGATTTTGATAACTTCATAACTCAGTCTTTAGTAATAGATATTGATACTGATATAACTGTGCATGCACTTTGCCAAACAAGTAATTTATTGGTTAGATGAAGTTTAGAACCCAATTTTCACTTTCCAGAAAGTTGATACAATCTCAACATTTCTCATGAATGCAGAATAATACATTTTCACATATACTTGCTCCCTCATATCAATTTTTATTTAAAAACATGTATGTGCTGTAAAAACAGGTGTATTGCCTGTACCACTGGGAAAAGCTACACAATTGAACTATTTCATAAGAAATAGCAGACTAAGTTTTAGCAGACTAAAACTTGACACCATCTTGGATCTCCTCTAAACAGCCCAAGATCATTAAGTGTATTTCTGAAGATAGAGAAGAAAAGGAGACAACTGGGTCAAGATGAAAGGAAAATTGTAAGGATTTAGTGCATTAAAATGTGCTGCAGGTGCCAAGAAACTTAGTGCTGTGCACTAGGAAAGGCAGAGGTTTTTACAAAATTGTGAACAAAAGACATGTGTGAACCTTGGATGAAAAAATCATTTGCAACTGATTTTGTTGCAGTAAAGATTTATACAGCTCAGAGAGAAGCCATGTAATTGTAGCAGACTTCCTCGGAATACAACCTGCTAGTATCATTATCAGCAATATGTTAGAAGCAAAATAATTCCGAAATATTCCTTTAAAAAATTTTTTTTCCACAGTTACTGTTTCTGCCCCAAATAGCCACCAATTTCAAGCAATAAATCTCTGAAAAAACCTGCATCTGTTAAAACAAATCAGCGTGGTGTTGTAAAACAAAGCAAGAGTTAAAAACAGCTATGGAAATTATTAGAGGATTTAACTTCCTGATGAACCACACTTGGGCAAAGACAAAACTAAATAATAAAGTTAACCAAATTCCTCAACAAGTACACAAACAATTTAAAGTGGGTGACCTTAGCCCTCGGGGAAAAGGTTTTCCCAACAACCTTGTAGTAACATTGAATTTTGATTAGACCTCACAAAGATAATTGGGCTAGACATTCGTGGCTTAGTGTACTAACACAGCAATACATGCTATTAAATTAGCAAAACCTTAATTTGGCACCTCCTGCACCAAGCCAGTGCCACACCTCGTGGGTCCAACACTCACCAGACACTTGGGGCACTCGCAGAGCTGTGTGGCTTAACAAGAGGTCCTGTCGAAGGCGCTTTGCGGACACCGGCTCTTGCAGGCCACCCAACACAGTGTTTGAGGTAGAACTGGAAGAGGAGCCAGGACAGAGTTTGCTTTCAGTACAGTCATTAAGCTCTGTTACAACAGTTTAGGCCTTGCAATACCACTTTAAGTGGTATTATCCAGTGTTCACAGAATCATAACAGAATGCAAAGAATAAACTGATTTATGGTGTATATCTATGGATATTGTTCCCCCTTTTCCTCTTTAAAAATTCACAAGACTGTTTCAAACTGAAAATAAGAACTAACGTTGCCACTTGTGTTAAAATGCAGAACAACATGCCAGTTTTTTTGGAAACCACAGAAGGCAGTTTGATGGTCATCACACAAATTATAGTAAGAAATAATCTTAAGGCATGTTATGAAATCCTTGAAATGACCAAGCTGTGTTTGTTGAACAAATCACAGTTTTTTATAGCTACAATAATTTTTCTACAGCCTCCAACACAGTTGGAGGGGGTGGCTTCATGGCAGACAATACTTTTTAGCTAAGCTGCAAGAAAGCTGTTACAGCTTCAAATTCATTAAGACAAAACCTCTATATTTTAAAGCCTTTTATGTGATGGACTTCAGGCCTACAGTGAAAGTTATGAACCTATTTGATCTCACCCTTTTGCAATTGCCTCGCTAACTTCCTCAGTTCCACTCTGCAAGACAGCCTCATAAACAAGCTAATTGTATTTATGTCCCAAGTTTCTATGCTTTCCCTATTCCCATAATAAATATTGTATTATTCACACTTTATAGTCCCCTAAGTTACACTTTCTTAATAATAATTTTCTGCCTAAATGAAAATATACAGCAAGAAGCAAATACTGAGACTTGCCTTGTGCCAGTCCTAAACATCTATTCATGCATGCTTCTTGGAAAAGAACTTATGCCGACAAGAATTGAATGTTATTTGGTAAAATCCTCTCTCTATTATGACTGACTTGACTCTTATCTGGTATCCTCAAAATATGACTGTTGGAAATTTTTCTAATGCACGCAATATGTCTGAAATTTAAATTTTTATTCTAATGCTAGTAGGGGATGTATGAGTGAACCACTTCATGAACCACTTGAAACAGGAAAAGCATTGGGGAAAAAGGGGAAAAAAGTAAAGAGTAAAGAAAGGAGATGCTATCTGAAAAATAAGAGCATGTTTCTTTCCTCCTCCATAAACAACTTTTCATTTCTTCTCTTCACCATCAACTGCTAGACAAAACCATAAATAATTTCGGTTTACAGACAATTTACAGTTGAGGCAGGAGAAATAATCCCTATAAAAGGAATAAAAATTGTGGGGTTTTCCTGTAGTGGTATTCTAACTTCAGAACTGGGAAATAAATGCTTGAGACACAGGAGAAACAAGATGAGCTTAAAGAACTAGTCTTTGGGAAGAAATAAGCATATGTATATTTTGAAGTTATTACAAAAAGAGAACTTCAAAAGTCTCAGAACTTCTACCTCAAGACTAGATAAAAAAGGCTCCAAGGATCTAGAAAAACCTAGCTTGCTTTCTAACAGCATGTGATTTATTTTGCTAAATCCATAATCAGCTATTTGAAAAACTAACATATGAGCAGTGCCTCTTGTCTCATTCCAGAGCAATACAGTTTATTTCTCATCCAAGAAAAACAGCTTAGAACATTAACTGATAACAATTAGAACGACAACATGAAACTGGACCAGGTGGATTTGTGATCTTCTAGGAAGATTCTCTGTCTCAAAGATGCTAATTACAAAAAAAAGGTACTTAAGTTCCTTCCATATCCTGTGATCTATCGATAGAACTTGTTCCAACAGTCTTGAAAGATTCTTCAGAAGACCTATGTGGCCGTAGCTCCACTCACTGTCTAGAAACAGGCGACTCATCACATGATTTTAAAAAAAAGGTTGTTGTGTCCATTTTTGCTTTTGGAAACAGGAAAAAAAAAGGCAAAAAGCTGTTTCATCAGTACTGACCTCATAGCTAATCAGGTTTTAAATACATTAAAAAACCCACAAAACAAACAAACAAAAAAAGCCCACAAAAAAGTACAGTTCTACTTAGAGTCCATTCAGTTTTAGCTTTTCCTACTAACAAGCCCCTTTTAGGGTCATAAAACAGATGTGATGATATGAAAGTTTGGCCAGAGCAGACCACAAGAATGAAATTGCAGTATCTGAGACTGAAAATTAATTATTGGGAAAAAAACACCGACCACTTAAGTGTTGTCATATATTTTTTTTCCCCTGCTTTCTGTTGCATGTATCAATATTTCCTATATGGGAATATTTTATTTCTTTTGACATATTGTTAAGGTACAATAACAGTGCAAATTGAAAGTAAGGTTCGTTCAAGTGTTACATATATATATTACAGATAGAAAAAAAGAAAAAGGCATCTTTTGTTTTAATGTGCAATGACAGCTGGATCACAAAGATGTTTTGGTAGTTTCTAATCCAGCAAAGGTAGAACATTTTTAAACAAATTAGATGTTTAATTGATGATGGAATTTCTCTTTTCAGAATTATGTGTCATCTTTCTATATTCTAGACAGCAGGTACACAAGACATAGTAGTTTACCGTTATTAAAACAGAAGTTCCTAAATCAATAATTAAAAAAAAAAAAATCTACTGAACTTGCCAGGAAAAATAAAGACAATTGAACCAAATTCCAACATATTTGAATCAGAGCATGTCATATGCAGGTCCAGATGACCTGGAGAAGATTTTTTCAGATTTGAAATATAATACCAAAACTGAAGTAAGAGCGTAAGAAATTAATACAAACTCATTTTGTATAGAAGAGTTAATCTTACCTTAATACCTTTCTTTTCCTCTGAGCAGCAGAAGTCATTGCCATATATGAGGGTTTCTCAAGTGCTGAAGCAGAATTTTTGTTTCTTAAGGAAGAGAGATCAAATCTGAAATAATCATGTTTTTGTAAAACACAGTCTTAGTAAAAGTTGAGTGAATTTGTTCTTAACTGTAACTATATGCTAAACTGAAAAACAAAACTGGAAATTCATGCCATTAATCTTACTTGAAGCAGCTTTGCAGCCTTCACACATCGACAGCAGCTTTAAGCGTGGCATCTCTCAGTGTGGAGAGGTTAAGTCTCCATTTTACAGACCAGAAACAAAAGGCTTAGAGCAAGTAGCTTGCCTGGGGCATCAGCACCAATTTCAAAAGGGCTTTTTCTTTTCAGCACCTATCTTATAATACAGGTTAAGCTTCCAACTTCATCTGTTGTCACCAACGTACCACTGCTTTCAACTAATGGCAGAATTGAATCTGATGCTGATCAAAACTGAGGGTTTGATTTTCAAAATGTTGCATTTACAAACAAAACAGACAGAAATGGAAAAACCCAGCTGCAAAGATACTTAGAATTCAATTACTGGATAATATTTTTTTTCCCATATTCAAGGAACACACCTTTGCACAATGCTGTCACCGCGTGGCTGTGACCCCTTCACAGCTGAGTACGTGGACACTTCAGTGGTGTCATCTGTATCTTCGTAGAGAATGACTGTGGAGTTCATGACGCCCTCGTCGCACTCCGGGATCACATCGTGTGTAGTGTCCAAAATACTGGCCCTCTGCACTGGTGTGTCTGTGCTGTGTGCCTTGACCTCCTCCAGGCCTGCCAGGTGCAAAGCCTTCTTCACCACAGTCTGAACACAGCAGCTTGGCACGGGCTTCCTGCAGGATTCGGGCGTGTACACTATAGGCTGCACTTCCTTGGCCAGAGAGTCCTCCAGGTGCTGCAGACTGGATTGCTTGGATGGAGCAGGGCTTTGAGCTGCCACTGGAGAGTCCATTAGCTTCCTCCTAGTTCTTTTCTGTGGCAGTTCTGTACATTCTAATACTTTTTGCGTACTTTTAGTAATTTCTTGTGATGGTGTACCAAAAGAGGTACCTGTGAAACATAAGTAACAATAGTTACTACATCGACCTATACCTACTGCTTAAATCTTCCTTTTTCCCTCCTCCTCACCAAGATAGAAATGATTAGAAAACTTAGCAGAAATTATTACAAACACTACTTCATTTACATATTAATTTGATCACATGAAATTATTCCTATTGCAGCACTATCTAGATGGTATTTTTTCTGTGACTCTCAAAGTATTATAAATAAGTTGGTGTAGTTAATCCTAGAGATAATACAAATAATCACAAGTAAGATATGACACATGACAAGAGGGAATGGAATAGTCAGAGTATTGAACAATCACATTATCATGACAAAGCCCATATTTTAAGATGGTACAATCACAGTAATCTACAGCTGACTCCTGATCACATCCATTTCCCCTTCAGCAAGTACCATGCAGAACAATGACAGAGATGGTTGTAAAAGGAAGGACATAGAACCACTTATAGGGACAACATTCTTTGACATTGCAAATGAGGGTTTTGGAGAAGGGGAAACCATCTGAAATTACCTGGATTCTGTCATCCTAATACATCAACCACATGGAGCAAAGCTCTTTACTAACACCTCCCCTTCCCTCAAAAATAAAGCAAGCAATGTAGCAGTAATTGGCTATTCCCACTCATCCTGATTTAAACTATTTCTCTTGAAATGTTGTAATATTTCTATTTTCGAGCTGATGGTAATAAAGGTAATCTCTAAAGTAAGACAGAAATGGCCTCTTTTTTTAATTCAAGTTTTCAGTAAAGGATAATAATTTTAAGACACTGTTCAAATAGGCAAGTGGTGACTTACATAGTTAACAAAAAAAATTAAGGAAATTTTTTTAAACAAATCAAGAGCAGGAGAGGGCTGTCAAAACCCCAAGTGCTTCTATATTTAACTTTCAGTGCAAATTTAAGAAATGAAACCTAGAATCCTTCAAACTCCTATGGATTGGCTCCACTTCAGCTGGCAGCCACAGCTTCATACTTCTTTCTGCATTGCCTACTCCATGCCTGTGAGCAACTAAACTGCAAAGAGAACTCCTGCTTTCTAAATTGCTGCAAGTTACTCAGGAATTAGCTATGGTATTCCCAAAACAGTGCTGATAAATATTTATTTCTTCTAAAATTTCATTTTATTTGTGCCTCAGAGTAAGAAAGTTATTTTGAACTCTTCAGCCTGAATGCTTCTATAGTTCTCTCTCATGTGTTAACACTTAAGGCATTTCAGCTGTTCCAAAAAAATTCTTTGAAGAGGAGGAAGATTGATTAGAAACACGTATGTATTGCATTATTCTACCTCCACAAGTTCAATTTCTTAGAGAAAGCAAGGCTTAAATGACTGTGGTACAGTCTTTTCTCTGTTTACCACTTCTCAGCCCCCATTTATAATTTTGATCTCATTGCCCAGTTGCAACCTAATTTTCCAAGATGTTTTAGGAATGCCCATTCCCTGGCTACCCTCAGAAATCAGATGTCTTGGGGAAAAGACCCAAATAAGACCCTCATTGAAGGAAAGCCAAAGAAGGATGATCTTGGCACTGCTCTTACCTACACATTTTGGTACCAGAGGTGACCTATGAATGGATTCCTCCTACCCAGCCACAAGATGATGCCCAATTAGAAGATACAAAATAGAGCTATTAGGAGACAGCAAAGGATTTAAAGACTACAATGAGACCTTGACTTGTTCTAGGAAGATGGAACAGGTAGCAAAGCGTGTACAAGTAGCAAGTAAATTAGATGTTAATATATAGGCCACAAACTTATTCTGTGTTGCCAGAACTTAATTTAATAACAAAACCATTGGAAGAAAAGCAAACATTTATTCCTCACTCAAGGACTCAGTTTCAGAATGAACAATGTTTAAACTACTGTGGTCCAACAAATATGTAATACCTTATCCAACAATGCCTAAGCAAAAAGGCAGCTTAATTTAGGATAAAGTGCTTATAACAAAAGATATCTGGACAATTACTGGAACAATTACAATTCTATTATGTGGCTTTCAGCTTTGAAGAACCACATATGTGGAAAACTCAGGCCTGAGAGGACTATCTGACAAGAAATAATTGAATTGTGAATTTGCGTATGTGTGTGCCTGTGTACAATTCACTCTACATATGGACAGGATTTCGTTTTGTTAAAATGCAAAATACATTATTTTCTAATACCATGTCTAATCTACAGTCAGCATTCACCAGGTGAAATGCAGCAGGTGGTTGGGACACAGTAATTTGACTGTAATCTAAAGACTAAGCTAATTCAGGATATTCTCCTAGAGCAGTGGAATGGAAAGGGCAGCAAAACAGGGCCTGTGTGTTTCCCAAGAAATCTTTACCTCCACCCAAAATAACATAAGCTCACTGTGAAGAAGACATGTCTCCAAAACTTGGTAGGATTTTGTTAGTAACAAGCAAGAAACTAATTTATGAAAAATTTAAAAGATGTGCTCTCCGACACTATCAACAATGCTACGCTTCATTAATGTGCGTCCTCTTTTATTTTGTTTTAATGAATACAATATATTCTTCAGTGCAAAAGCCTAACGTTTAAAAAATATATTTCTAGTTATCACAACCAAAAATTGAAGACAAAACCATTTTTTTTTTAAGAAAGACTTTTGACAGCTTATACTCTTAAATACAATAATAAGCCTCATCTAAGCTAGTGTTTGAAATAACTATCCATTAAACGCCTCAGGACACATTTAAAATATTCATTTATTAGGTTTTCCTCCTGCTTATATGCATCTGAATGTGTGTTTCGGGAAAAATAATGGTTAGAATTCTATTAGTCTGTTGTTACATTAGGACAGGGAGGTTTCAGTTTCACAAAGTTTGCTTACTGTAAGACACTGAGGTTTTGCTAATGTCCTAAAGTTACTAGAAGGAAGTCTGATGGAGAAACATTTTGGTGGGAGTGCCAAGTTTTAGAAGCTTCTCCAGACCTAAATATTGGAAGCATTTTTAAATTAACTGTAAATGCAAGCATTTAAATCATGAGCTAAATACGTAAAGAACAGAAAAGTAATGCCAACATAAATAATTTGATGAATTGCATCATAATGAACAGCATTTCATACTGGAACACAAGTAAATTAATAACGATAGCTGCAGCAATTCTATATAGGGCCCATATAGGCTGTTACCAAAAACCAAGGTCCATTTTTAAAACCTATTTATTTCTGGAATAAAACTCACTGTAAAACTATGTTAAAATACAACTCACTTTGCTTGTAATTAAATATTGGAAAGCATATAAAATATTTAAGTGTCCCCTCCCATTGCTTTTTGTGAAAATATTAAGTTGCTCCTAACACAGTAAACAACTAAACAATCACCAGCAACATCATATTTAACTTGGTTTCACTAGATAACATAAACCAAGTAGGACATGACAAAAAC
The DNA here is from genome assembly GCA_035222235.1 of Margarornis squamiger. Taxonomy (NCBI): domain Eukaryota; kingdom Metazoa; phylum Chordata; class Aves; order Passeriformes; family Furnariidae; genus Margarornis; species Margarornis squamiger. The sequence goes on from JAWWTY010000156.1 coordinate 670,277, forward strand.
CAACCCCAAAATCCCAATTCCACTTTACTTGTTGTTACACAGTAGACAGCTACAGTTATGGATCTAAGGTAAACAAAAATACAGCAAGAAAAACATTTCTTTATTTTGAGAACAAAGAATTGTCAGTGTTTCCATTTCTGTCTTATTAAGAAACCAAGATATTGAAGCTAGTTGCTAATTGTTTTCCAGGTTCTTTTAATAGTTCCCATCAAGAAGTTTAAATAAAATGAGCTCAAACAATAAAAGCTGCTACAAAAACACTACTCCCATAAATTGCTAAATACATGGTAGTGAAGATGATACAGTGGTGGACCAAGTAGGGCTATTTATATTTCCTTAAAGAACAAATCTAAATAGTTCCTGAATGGATGTCTAATGGTAATCATTAAGCATTGTCATTATTTTCCTACTGAAAGATAAACAACACACTCCAACTCCAAAGAAAATCTCCAAACCTGTTCCATAATATAAATAATTAAGTTTATGGTTTATATTTGCTTCATGGTTTTACAGCCAGTTCAATCTTTTGTATCAGAATGATCATCGTGATTCAGTAATACTATTTTTTCTTTCATATAAAAAAAAATGAATCACTATATACTGTAAAGAACATCGGCAGTTAACCTGATGGAGTAGCTTAGAAGAAAAATTTAGAAGTTGTATTTCTGTAGCTAGTGCTTTCAGCTACAATGCTTCTCTTTAAAAATGAGCATTATTCCAAACATATTTTAGAGAAGAGATCGCATATTTGCTGATCTTTAATTTCAGGCTCCTGTTTATTAAAAATAATTGTCAAAATTCATTAAGACACTATTTTTCTTATGAGATTTACTCAGAAATCAAAAATAAAAGCCATCCTCCACTGACCAAACACCCATCAAATGATACAAGGTGGTTTTGGTCCTTAGTTTGTCCTATCATCTGTCCCAAAAGACCACTCAGAAGCCCTGATTTATGAGACAAGAAACAGCAATATTAGTTATTTACATCTCTGTGTGTTAATATGAAAAGCAGAACGCATGATGTGTGAAACATGAGTCACAGCAAAAGTGAGCAGAGTCACAAAACACCTCTGATGAATTGAGTTAGGTCTAATTGACATTATGGACAAAATAATGGCCAAGACTTCTCTTCTTCTGGAACTCATGCTAATAACATGCATAAGGGGATCATGTCTGGAAACTGTGCTAAATTAAGTCTGCCAGGTTGTTCTGCTAAAGTGAAATCAAATATTAATGTATTCATTTCAATAAATATTTCTGGGCCAGCACTGATTGATCCAATTACAATACTAATCATACATTTTCATTCTTTTAACAACTGACTCATGGAATTCCAAATTGCAAATGAGGTCTGGTCAATGCATTTCAATTATTTAATATACATATTGAAAAGCATCCCAGTGATAGCCAATTTCACTATGGGGTTCACAAACAACAGCTGGGAACTGAAAAAGGCTAAAACCCATTCATGTGAGTCCCAGTGATCAGGTGCACTATTTTACACAGCATGAGAAAAAATACTTAGAAGTCACAGAAGACAAATCTTTCCTATATAACAAGACCCATGCTTTACCTACTTTTAATCAAATATTTTACTGCATACAATTATACCCTGATTTTTCCTGCCATACAAAGTAGAAAATTGACTTTATTTTTGGATGTTTGTGACAAGGGGAGGCAACGGATGCCTTGCCTCCCCCCGCCCTCATAGATCAATTCCATGCTCCCAATGGTAATGTACAGTAAGGCTTCTGGAAATGTGATGTCTGAAACAATGCCAAGAACTATCCCATTCACAGAAATACTTGCAAATACCAGTCAGAGCTCTCCACCCATCAGTCCACACTCTGAATAGCTCTGTATAGCTCTCCATTAATAAACACTCGAGAATGGGCACCCAAATACATTTTTAAGGGAACTTGCTTTCACAGTTTGTGCTTACCTTGAAACAAACAGTTAAATTGTTCGTGAGACTGCTCATTTATGGTTACACGAAGCATACAAAAAGCTTAATCTAAATTTTTAACATATCTGTGAAAAAAATATACTTGAAAACCAACACGTTCTCTAAAAAAAAAAAAATTCAAATTTACAATTAAGGTCAGAATTTCACAGAAGGTGTTTAAAGGTTCAAGGAAAAACAGGATAAGAAGTGGTCAACTCCTGCAGTAAAATGGTACCTGTGCTCTGGCAAACATAGGAACTTTAATAAGCTTTTGCTAGAAATTAAGAGTTTTTAAGCACAAGAATTGGCTATCTTGATAATCTGACCATAGAAACAGATGTTGAATGAATGATCAGTGAGCACCTTGAATTTTTCCTCCCCTTCCCTCTATGACTTTATATTTTTTAATATATGGGAGACCCTTTCCAACCAAGGAATCTTCGTTAGAAACAAAGATTTAGGCATTACTGTAAATCAGCTCAAATTCTTTGCTATTTTGAAACTCCTAAGAGAAAGAAGGATTTTATAACAAGGTAATATCAAAACCACTTCATACAATAAAGTAAGAACATTTAGATAGAAGACTTTCAACAAAACCTAGAACAAAATCCCTTACCTTTTTACCTTTGTTATCCTTATTTTTATTCTTTTCAGGTTCTTTCTCCACATCAATTACTAGTTTAACTTCCTTCTTCGGAATCAGCTAGTGAAATGTAACTGACTCCAAAGAACCAAAGAAGAAGTTAAGGCCATGCTTTCACAGCTTTTTCTGTTCTGCAGAAATGATTTAGCTGCTTTGGTCTTTTGGAGATGGTGCTTATAATCAGAAAAGTTATTTATGTGACTTAAAGCATTTTAATTTTTGTGTGAAAACACTCAACAACAATTCATTTGCATTTGAACAATGTCATGGTTCTCTCCTCTCAAAGAGCTGCAGACAAAAGTTGAGTGTCAGTAACAAAGTTCCTGCAATGATTACTGCCTCATGGTCTGCAACACACAGGATTCAGCACTGCCTTTAAGTACAGATGGTTTCCTGCATCACTACCAATTTAAACACACGGCCACTAAACAGGAACTTGTAATTTGTTAAGGACTGGAACTTCCAAATGTGGGCAAGATACTGCACACATTCCTAGATACAACTAAGTTTAACAAAAGAGATGTAACTATTTACTTAATAAGCGTACACTGAAGAGGAACAAATATTTTCCTCACAGTGTTTTTTACATGAGCACCACCTCATTTTTGCAGAGGGCTTTTACCTCAAATAAAAAATAGTCTTTCAAATTTGTTCAAAAGCAATCACATTTGTTACTAGCAGACACTCTCTTCCTCAATTTAGATGCTTTAGATTTAGGTTTCATACAAAACATTACATTGCCACCAATTACCTTTTGCACCCTCTCCCCAAAATTATTTAGAAAAGAAACTTTGAGACACTAACAAAAGGCAACATATTCTTGTACTAAATGGGAGATTAAAAAAAATAAATTACTGCTCTCAACTTATACCAAGAAAAATAAGAACCAAGTCACAGAAGTGAACTGCATTGTTATTTCCTGCTGACAAGTCCATGCAAATATGTTAAATGTGAAATACAGATTTTTATATGAGGAATAATGACCACTGTGGGTTTTTTGTTTCCTTTTTTTTTCCCTCCAATCAGGGAGCAAAACACTATCTCCCTCCCAATATCTTGAACAAATTATAAATAATAAAATATCAATGCACCAAAGGTGCGAGGGGATATGTATAAATCTTCCTTTTTATTTGTTCATTAAGTTCTTAGGTCAGCTCTCACTAACATTTGCCAAGCATACTTCTGAGATGACTCTAGGAAGCAGGAATTGGATTCTTGAATAATTTATTTCATCTTTAAAGGAAAAAAGAAATTACTACATCCTTCCTATTTCTGATCGGGGTGCTGCCCTTGTACTACTTCACATTTTCCCATGCTAATGTATTTTTTCTGATTTATGTTTTTTTCTTAGAAATTAATTTCCATGACACTATCATTTAATAGTTCAACATACCTGAAATGTGAATTCAAACACACAGTGGAAAATAAGCTATTTAATTGTTTTTATCTTATGCTGAACAGAAAAAAAACCAAAGCACTGACAAGTGGATTTCTTTTTTCCACCCAAACTTCCAAGATGTATTGATATGATTGTGTCAACATCAATAATGTTTTGGGTAACCTTCCCCTAAGGGTTGCAAAATTTGGAGGATAGTTTTTTCTACCACGTTTTATCCTGCATTTAATAAGAGAGGGAAAGGAGAGAAAGTAACGTCTCCCATTTCTTTTTCCAAAGAACAAGAAGCAAACAGAAATCACAAAAGTACTACAAAAGATTTCTGTGCACATCTTCAGGAAAAGACACCATTTACAGCTGAAAAAAGTCCAACTTAACTGAAAACTAGTGTCCATTTACTCAGGTGAACGTACAGTTAAACAACATTTAGAAAAAGAGAATAACTGGAAAACCACCACATAAGGTTTTCAAGAAAACCCTTCAAATAATGTCTAATGATTTTCATGAAGTGAAACTTTCATGTCTTAACACTTCACCTGGAATTTAAATAATAGCGATTTTAGTGTTAATTTCAGTAAGAACAGATTAGGCCTCTTACAATACAGGACTTCAAGAAAGCTGGAAAAAAAAAGTAGATTAATCAAGAGCTCCAACAAGGCTTGCTAGCACCAGGAATTAAAATTCACAACAATGATAACCCACATATGAGAAGACAGAACCACTACCATCAATATTTAGTTACAAAGGATATTACAGAGCTTCTGGATTAGTGTTTGGGTATATCTCCCTCCCTATTCTGCCATAAAAAGTACCTCTAAAAGCAAAAAAACCAGTATCTCAAAATACATGCCTATGATATAAAATAACAACTTCCAACCTTGCTAGCACGGGCAGTATAAGAAGTGTAAACATGCAAATCTGCAAACTTTCTTTTCCTTCTTTCCAACAACACAAAAATAAAGACATACTAAAAAGAAAAGCCAACCCAAACTAAAATCTACCCAACGCCACTCATGCAGAAAAAACCCCAAAAACTTCAGCCCAAACTGACACTCAACACTACCTGACCTTTACATTTCAGACAGCGAAACATTGGGTTCAGCTGTCTGGTATCAGCAACAGGGACACAAACACATGCCAAAAATCATATATACACTTAATCAGAACAGATGCAACAAATGGTTTTGACAAAATAATTCTCAAGCTGTATAGAGGAAGAAAGCTAAAGAAAGGAGGGAACTAATTTCACAGTTCTCCAGGGGTCAGTGTTCTTTCTTGGCTACCAGCTTTTGAGAAGCTGAAGTAATATTTATCTGTTTTTCCACTGTTACTTATGCATGTCTGTCAATCTTATGGATTATTAGCTGTAATGAGAAAGCCCCAGTGTGTTGAGTCCTGCCTAACCAGAGCACAAGACACAAGCACTGGCCCACAGCAGTTGCACTACAGGCTGAGATTTTGCTTGTCATCCATCAGAACGGCACTTTCCACAAGGATTTTTCATCCCTTTTTACCCAGACTATGCTCCAGGGCAACTCACTTCACAGCTAAAGAAGACAAGCCAGTTAACAAAGAGCTATGTGGGAAAAACAGGGCTATAAGGATACAGCAAAGCAGTCAATTCCATGGTAGAAATGGTGAATCCTTTGATTTTTTGAAAAAATAAACTCATAAAATATTGTACTAAATTGATTCCAGGTGAACCTGTAATTAATAAAAAACCTCATCTCCCTCAAGGCTATCACTAGAAACTGTGCAAAACTGTGGTACTTACTTAACATTTCAAATTACTTAAACAAAATTACAACTGATTGACACGACGATTCCTTTTTCATGAATGTTATGTGAAAGATTCAAATGGAATTCTTAATAGCACTCACAGGATCTACAAACACTGACACATGGGGTACACTACAAGAAGAGGATGGAGTCATCTGTTGCAGGGTGTGTAGCCATTGAAAAAGTAAATTTCTTCCCTATATCCAATTAAGAATGGTGTATAATTAATTTACAGAAAGTGGGTCTGAGACTCAGTTTTACATATGGCTTCAACACTTGCAGAACTGTGCATCCATTGCCTTTATGGATGACATCTTGCTTTTGCAGAAGACATTTAGAAGTATTTCCAACAGAGAACAAATTAGTTATATACTTACGGCATGGGGTGTTGGGTCTGCTCACAAGCTGTGGGAATGCAAAGAGAGCTGACATCTCTACTTCGTGGCTTTGATTTGGATCCTTTTCTTGAGTCTGGTCAGCCCAAGCTACTGATTTTTGTCTTTGAATTAGCTGCTCAACCTCCCCATACTCAGTCTCAGTTAAATCATTTGTCAACCCAGCTTCTTTCAAAGTCAAGTATTGTTTGCGATGAACTGGAAGCAAAGCATTTAGTACTCTGTAAAACAGAAAGAGGCAAGAGAAGTAGGCAAGACAAGTTTGCTTAAGAAAACACGATCCTTACCCAGAAAAAAAAAAAAATCTTGCTTCTGTTTCAATTAAAACTAAATTCTCTGATATAAATGTCAGAACATAAGTTTTATCACACCTACCATGAAACCACACTTACTTTTCTGTTTGCTTATAATACTGATCTTGAAGGGACACCAGAGCTAACATGTGCTTAATCTGGGCTTTCAGGTCCTGAACTTCTAGGTTTAAATGGCAATACTGCAGATCTTGACGAAGTTCCTTTCGGAAATTGGGAAGAAAAAAAATCAAAATCAAACACCTGCACACCAACTGACAGAGAGAAGCTAAAAATAATATTAATTCAGCCAATATTGAAAAGTAAAGATTGAGTGGAGCTATATTATAATAATGCAGTTTTATGTCAGAAAAGTATAAATTGTTTGATCTTTAGTTACATGCATAAGTATTGCCTTGTAGACTCCTTTGACCAACAGTGGGTGTGCTGCAATTAGCATTAAGAATCCAACAGGCATACATGGAGGCCAAAAGATACGTTTGCCTTTTTTTCCTGTGTACTCACACACTTTATTTCAATTATTAAAGTGTTCTTAACTCATAAACTTTACCCTTTTTCTAATTCGCCTCTCCATCCCCACACCTGGCAAAGTGAAAGATGTTTTACCTTTGGAATACACCCATCTTGACCCAGAAGACGCATTTCATTTTCAACACGGTGCAGCCATTTGGTGTTTTCCTCAAAACGTTTGACCTCCTCTTCTTTTTTCTTCTGCATGTGCACACAGTGGATATTAAGTACTGCAAGCCTTTGATCTCGCTTGCAAGTGGCCTGAAAAAATCAAAACAACCCAACAATTAAAAAAAAGAAATTAGCACTTAAGGGGAAAACTTTCAAATGATGTTCACCAGATTCTCTCTCTATATAAACATTTTTTTCCTTTCTTTTATATACCATAACCAAATAATTCCTTGTTACTCATGTATGAAAACGAAGAAGCAATTTCATCTTTGTTTTCCTAAATGTGGCCTAGAAAAAGCCTAATAAAGTATTGGGCAAATGGAAAATCCTCTATCTGCAAGCATCAAGTTCTTTCAATGTTTTGCTGAAATCTGGCAACCAAAAGGCTCAAAATCATCACAACCGAGTTGGATATGAACAAGATAATGTCCTAATAGGGCAAAGGATTCTCTTTCTATTCAGAGGACAACCATAGTCTGCTGCACACCTCAAAAATTAGGTCACTAACACAACAGTCAAAGAGAAGTGATAATCAGTGTGTCCCATTTTACTTAGATATTTAAGCACTAACTCATTGCATAGTTACTTAAGGAAAATGAAGAGATGCTACCTTGCATTACACTATAGAAAACTCACCTTTTCTACTTTTTCTTCAGAGCACATCAGTCGAATCTGTTCATGACATTGATTATGATAATATTTCTTCAGCGTGTTTTCTTTCAGTTTCTTTTCCACATTGAGGTATTCTTTTCTGATTTCCTCACGGTTTGCAAACACATTTTTAATGACTTCTTTGTATCTACAACCAAAGGTAAGAATAAATAATAAATTACTTACTGAAGACTTTTTATGATCATTTATTTAGAAGGCTAAATTTCAATTCCAAGTTAATAAAATAAACACAAAGAAATTAAGAAGAAAGAAGTAAAGCCTGTTATAGGTGAACACTAAATAAAGTGTCAGTACATCAGAAAGGATTTTATGCATTTGAACTGAAAACGAGATGTGAAATTTTTAAGGGATCATTAGAAATAAATCTGGTTGTGTTTATGAAAATGACATTAAGATTTAAAAGAAAGGCACCTGAAAATTCTTAAGTCTTATCTGTACCTCCCAAAGATACTAAATAACTATGTTCTCTACTTCTTATACCCATTGATTAAACAGATCAGACTACTGTTGCCATAGACACAAAAGGTCTTCGAAAAACCTGCTAGCTATCTCTCAAAACAGAAAAAACCACTAAGGGCTTCAGTTGCTCACTTTCCCTGAAGCTGTTGTACAATTTTAATCACTAATGGACAATAAAAATCAGAACACGCATCATGTTTTAACACATACCAGGCTAATAGCAGGGAAAACCCAAACTAGTGGTAGATGGTACTCAAGGAGTTATTGAGTAACCAGTTATCTGGTTATCCCTGGTCTGCAAGGCAAATCAGAATAACAAGGATAAGCAGAAAACCTGGAAGCATTGTCATGTTGCAACATAACTTTCAGTGGTGGTACTTGTTCACTTCACTCCTGAATACTGAAAACACAACAGTACAGAACTGCCCAAAAGATACTGCAGTATATCTCAATAACGACCAACCCCGCACACAAAGCATTTCACAACATCCTACTTTGTTAGAACTTGACGTAAGAATAAAAGCACAGTTTAACATGCAAATGTTCTAAAGACATGCAACACTGAGTTTGCCATACAATTTTTTTTTTACACTAAACACTGCAAAACCGCTAAAAACTAACACAGGTTCAACCCCAGAGCAAGTTGAAGAGACATTCTTGCCACATAACTAACTTCTCGTCAGTGTTTCAGAAGCAGCAATTCTATTTCACAGTCTACACTGAATAACTGAGTCCTTTATTCTAGTGTTTCATTACTCTCCTTTTAGAAAGAAACAGAATAGAGAGAATTCTTCTTCTCTGCAGTTTAAAAAATACAACAGTTTTCCCTGAGTGTCCAGAGAATGCTCTCATATCGAGGTAAAAATGTGTACTGAAACACAGAAGTATTTTTTTTAAGGAACCATTATAGGTTAATGGCTGGACTCTGACCTTTGAGGCCTTTTCCAACCTAAAAGATACTGTGATAATGCAACAGTCAGCTGCAGTGTATCAGAGTTCTTACCGTACACTGTTACTATCTGTACTACTATAGTACCTGTTGCACAACTGCTCACAGAATTTTTGCCCTCTGTAGTATCCATAGAAACACAGTTCCTCCCAACTGCCTGGGAAACACAGCAATAAGGAATCCAAGTGAATCCTCTCTGTTTCCCTCACAGTAAAAACCTGGGCATAATTTAGGAGAGGGTGCAGGTTCTGATTGTATGTACAGTCCTCATGAGGAATTATTACCAGTAAATGTGTACTTAGAATCATCAGTGTCCAAAGAGCAGCATCAAGTACAGAAGCCTTTGCAAAGTTCCTGCCTTGACCTGGATCCACTCCTTCAATAAACACACTTCTTTTCTTATGGAGTTATCTTTACCCACTCTTTTTCACTTCAAAAGTTACAAAGTGATCCTGTAGGCATATCCAGGGTATGAACCCTCTACACCACCAAATCTCAAAATGCTCATGGACCTGTCAGTTCTAGTTCCAAAGCCAGTGTCCATTATCTACCTCAACAGAGTTAAGAGTGAAGGGCTGGCAGGCAACACAGCTCCAAGCTTTAGACAGGGGGAGAAGGAATGATTTTTGGGTTTGAAGAAGTAAGTGGTGTACTCAGTGAGTCTCTTTCAGATAACAGTGAAGCAAAAACCATGGGTAGTTGGATTGAAATATAAGACTGTGGATAAGAACATCTCCCCTGCCCCAAATAAGAGGGAGAAGGCAGCACCATACCTTCAAAACCTGGAAATGAATGTGGGAGAAATCAACTCATCACCCACACCACCAGTAGGATGAACCTGACAGGATATTCATGAGGAAGAACAGAATATCTAGAGGGAATGGGATAGGCTTACATGTGGCTCTATGGATATGCCATAACATTAAAATGCAAACATTCTCTGACCGGCAAATCTTGGCATAGAATATGTCCAGCATTTTGAAAAGATATTTTAGAGACCTTGCCCTTGACTGACTCTTCCCACACACAGAGAATGAAATAAAGGGCAAATCACAGGAAATTAAATCAATCTTAAAGACATACAGTGCAAAAATATGCAGGGAAACTGTCAGAACTATCAACATGACTTAGAAGCCCACACTTATTTTGAAAATTAAATTTAAATAACCTGAATGAGAGGGTTTATTGAAATGTCTGGAATACCAGTAAAATAAAGCATAGTTAGAGAACATTTTGCTTTGAATGGGTTTTCACTTCACCTTAGAAAGTTTTCCAGGTTAAAATATAGCACATTCAAAGAGCCAATTAAAAAAAAAAGTTACCTGAATCAACTTAGATGAATAATTATCAGAAATACGTGATGATATAGGCAGAGACACACCCAGAAAGACCTTTGCACAAAACCCTAACCCTCCCATAGAATAGATTGACTTTTGCAACAAATTGATACTTCACATCTTAGTTTGTTACTTTTTGTGTGCTCTCATGGGACAGTCACATAAGACAACTGGAACATCAACAATAAAAGAGGTTCAAGAGATATAAAACCCACAAAAAATAAAGAATCTAGCAACATAAGTTAAACTCTTTGTGGAAAGAAGAGCTTCAAGGTTTTCGTCTCTCAAACCTTGCAGGAAAGATACTACTTGAAGTAGTGTCTGCCAACAGTAGCAAGAGCTGCTGTCATTTATGCAAACTCCGTTCTGCCTACCCACAAACACAACCTGTTAAGTAGCTTTGCTGGAAGCCAGCATTCATATGCTCCTTCCTGTCACATCTCATTCCTGCATCCCCCCTTTCCTTTTAAATCCACCACCAAGTTGCTCTAAAAAGAAGCAACATGTTATGCAAAGCCATATCTAGTCTAAGTAAAGCAATGTTAAAATGAGGAAACCAATATTGAAAAGAGTAAGTTTGTTTTACAAACGCATTTACAAGTTACACAAGCTCCAGTCTGGAAGCAAGATTGTGATGTGATTCATTTACCTTTCTATTTCCACTTGCTGGTTGTTTGAAAGTTCTGCAGCGTTATTATTTTCAGGAATGCTTGCTTGCTTTTCTTCATATTCTCTCAGTTTCTCCTTCAACATTAGGATCTAAATCAGAAAGAGGCACCGTTTAGTTAGGATATAGTTTTTGTTTTTTTTCAAACCTATCATTCTGTGTTGATATGTTGAACAGCTTTACAAATGGCAGTAGGTGATAATCCTCTCACAAGACAAAAATTTTCTTACTTTAAAATACTATATGGGAGAATTAGGACAACATTACGTGATAGGTTCAATCCCATAAACTTTGTTTTTGTATTCAAAGTCAACTGTTCAAACTTTTAACAGTAGATTTTTTTTACATACCTCTTTCTTCTGTTCATTGCAAACTTTAACATACTGGCTTATGTGACTGTCCAAACTAATAACATTGCTCTTCAACTGTAAAGAAACAAGTTAGAATTTAAGGTGGATCCACATTATCATGCATAATAAATATACTGTAAGTACTATATAGTTAGGCATACACTGTATTATAAGGAAGGAGATGAATTAAATCCTGACTTGAACAACAAAAATAAGATTCAGCTTTTGCTCACCCTCATCTGTTGCACACCCATGGCCAGGTAATTTCCCTCAATAGAACAATAAAAAGTAATTATATTTACATGTGCAAGCACATTTGAAGTTTATTCAGACTGGTTTGACTATTTAATGTTTATCTTGTAAATTTTATTATAAAAACTATCTTTAATTATGCAACAATTGGAAACTACAGTGAACCCCATATTACAGAAAAGAAATTAGGAGCTGCAGTAAAAAAGATTATTAAAAAAATATCAAAAGAGTAGAGAGCAGAAGCCAAGACATTCTGGTAGCTTTTCATTTATCAATATAATCTCATTGAGCTTCTTGGCTCCACCTGAATTCTACTTGTAACAAAACCAGTCTGGCTCTTGTACAACTGGTCAGACACATCTTTAATGTATTTTACAGTTCTTCAAGAAAGTAACAGCAAAATACTGAAAACAGATGTGAATTCTACCAGCTGAGGATTATTTCTCAGTCTCATGCTCACAAAACAAACTATTTCAAACTGGCAACATCATCTTGTTAAGGAATCTATGTTACTTTCACACCAGGTCTAGTATCTACTCTGTGTCTGCTATCTATCACTCCGATAAGGAAGAGCTAACTGTAAGAAAAAAGAGATAACTGAACAAAATTGAGACAAAAGTGAAGGAAAATACAACATTGGAAAAGAAATAATCCTCCTTCTCTTAATATTATACTATTCTATTTTGACAGGGGATCAATAACTACAACTATACTCACAGAAGACTTGATATCCTTTGCTCGGTTTGCGTACTTGAGAGTGTTATAGGTATCATCGTAGAACAAAGAGGAGGGACTAACAGCAGCTATCATGATTGTCCGGCAGTTCCCTCCGAGAGAGTCTTTCAGCAAACGGGTAAGCTTGCTGTTTCGATAAGGAATGTGTTTCTTGTGCTAAAAGGAGTCATACGCAGTTTTACGGATTAGTCGACTGTTCTTGAAATAAAAGTCTGCTTGGAATCTCAACAATGTCACAAGGTATGACAGTCATGAAACTTTTCTTTGACAAAAGTAATTTTTCTTAAAATTACCTGTAATTTAATTCTCTTGAAATTGTTTAATACCTTTACATGTGTATTAGCCAGGTTACTTTCTGATGTCTGGATACACAGCTACTATTTTTGTCATGGGACACTAACAGAAAAGGCAAGATACATTAAACTACTTTGAGTTCACAAAATAATTCACACTGGGAAGGAAGGACCTTTAAGATCCCTCAATGCTCTGCACAAGCAGGGGCAGTTAGAGCAAGATGCCAAGGACTACGCCCAACTGGGTTTTGATTACCTCCAAGGATGGAGGTTCCACAGCCTTTCCAGGCAATGCAACTCTGCCGTGTGAAGATTTTTTTCAAGCACATCCACAAATCTTTTGTCTCACAGTGCCAAGTTAGGTCACTAGGAACCCAAATCTGCACCAAGTAAATCAATATAAACAATCTTTCTTATGCCCATGGTACAGATTTTAAACTCCTCCTTCCACTCCAACAAGATGGTGATGAGAATGTGCAGCAACAGGAAGGGAAATAAAAGCTCTGATCCTTTTCTCCCAGCATATCTGAAGGGGGAATTTGCTAGTTGCTCAGAAGCACAAGAAGGGTGTTGTAGTAGACAATGGTCTTTCTTAGGCAAAAGTTCAGGAGGTTTTATCATTGTCCCACACAACTGTACCCACTCCTTCCCTTGAGCTGGTGAGCCAGACCAGGAGACTAATCTGCTGCTTTGATCAGGGGATGTGAGTAAGATCACAAAACAACAACTAGGAATAGGTGCTGTTTCATCCCATAAAAGCCTCTTCCCCAAGATTAAAGATTTGCAAGGTTATCAATTTACTCATTCAAGCTTCTCTATATATGCTTGATTTTGAAAAAGTAGGTAAGAGAAGCAAGTACATTCATCTCTGACACTATCCTTAGTAGCTGCACACTACTTTTGAGAACTTTCTCATTGGGATTGTCTTGTGGCTATCAGAGATGATGGTGGAAACCCTCAAGTCAATCTTAAGGGAGAAAGATGACATGAGTAGCATCAACAACGTAATTCCCATTAGTCAACCAGCTTAGCATTTTAAACAATTTTCAGAACACCAGGAGGTAAAGAGTGCCTGAGAAAGCAGCACATACACACCTTTGGATCTGCCAGTGCATTAATGACATTTCCAAGAGCAAGCAGGGAACGGTTAATGTTTGTTCCTTCTACAAAACGAGCCCCCTTGGTGTTTGTTGCACTGGCACGTTCAGATCCTGCCAGGTCAATGAGAGACATTTTGGCGACACGAACATTTTGATTAATACTAGCTGTTTTATCTTGCTGTCGTAAGTAAATCTACAATTAAAAAAAAAAAATAAATTAAAAAGTAGCCACTACTAACCAGTCTTAGCAGTAAGTTACACCATAAAATTAACAAGTGTTTTCAGAAATTCTTATTGGAATCCTTCTTGAAATGCAACATAAACCTTTTTGTAAATACCTAACACCAACAGGCAGCTTGGTCTAACAGAAAATAGCGAATCCATTTCTGACATCTCTTAAACTCACTTGTTTCAGGTATTAGTAAGGAAAAAGAAGCAAAGTATAGTTGCACTGAGTTTGACTGGGGTGGAGTTAAATTCTGCATAGCAGCCCATATGGTGCTCTCAGATTTCTGACCCAGTCAGTGCTGATAACACACTAGTGATAAGCTGTTGCTGAGCAGTGGTTGTACAGTGTCAAGGCAGTGGGCAAGTGGGTGCAAGTAAAGTTGACCACAACTGATAGAAAGTTTCTCTGAATTAGTCACTGCTTGAGGAATGGCTGAGCATCAATCTGACGGTGGCAAGTGATCGTTCCCCCCCTCACTTGCCTTTAGTTAAGCAAGCCACAAGGTTCACAACCCCCTCACTTTTGCACTTCTGATTCTCTCCCCCATCCTGCTGCAGAGGATTAAGTGACCAACTGGCTCTGGGCTTACAACAGCAGCAAAGATTAGTGAGTTTTTTGACTCTTTACAGGGAAAATGAATTTCACAGCTAAAATAGCTCTTGATTCTTCTGCACTTAAGATGTATATTACACTACTGTACTTTAGATTGAAAGAGGTGTTCATTTTTTAAATGCATACTTTGGAGTATGTAATAAAGATGTATAGGGATAAACCAGGAAAAAGGCTGGACTATCAGAGATTTAGATTTAATCATATCTACTATTAATACGAAACAATACTGCCGTGAAAGCACACTTCAAGATCTTTTGGAACGTGGTGCCCCTCGAGGCCACTTCTTCCCCTCATCCCATTTTCCCTGAAATTTTCACAGTACAGGAGGTGTACAAGGAACTAAATACTTTTGGTTCCTTCTGCTGCTGAAGGTATTCTTTCCCCAGGTTTATAAGGAAGTAGGCAGAGCAGGACTACACAGTCAGAAAAGAAAATTAAAGTTATCCTTAGATAGCTTTTACTTTTCCAGGATCCTCTAAATTTCCCCTTCTTTTGTGTAGAGTGCCTTGTCTTTTGTTAATAAGGCTGTGGGTTACTACATGAATGCACTCTTAGAGAGCAAGGAAGGACCTGCCATGCATAAGGCAATAAAGACAATATCTCATTAATTCTGTAGCTTTAAGCTTTCTGCATGAGAAATGAAGCCTTCACAGCACTTTGTAACAGAAAAAAATTGACCAGTGTTGTGAGTGAATAAAATACTTATGACGTGCCATGAAATGCATGTCTATTCCAAATAGATAAATTTCTATATCAAACAGTACAACTAAGTTCAGTTGTACTATTTCTAGTACAATAGACAAAAAAAAATTCCAACCTCAGACTGGGAACACTATCAGAACAACACAGTAACTATCATTAGTGAAGTAGGAAAGGTGGAGTGACAGCCAAACTATGTTCTATGTCTCAAGCTTTGGAAAAATTCAAAAGATACAGGAAATGCCCCAAAGCAGAAACTTTGCTGTTTCTTTGTCAGTCAGCAGAACACTTTCAATAGAACAGTGTGGCAATTCAGATTTTACTTTCAGATGCAGTAATTGCCTGACCTAGATAGATATTTCAAACCTAAGACAGATGGTATGGGTAAGGCAAAACTTGCATCTCTAAAATCAGCTCAGAATGTCCCGGGCCAAGACTTTTATCAATTTCTGAGTCAGTTTCAGACAACATCCTGCTCCAATAAAGTTGACAAGAAAGGCCAAAGACAGCATAAAAGGTAACATCTCTACAAACAAACAGCTCTTAAAATAATAGAAAAGTTCAATCAAGACAGCACTGGGGATTTCTCAACACTTACATCTCTGGAACCAAAGACACAATTCTGTTATGCAGAATGTCACAGATGTGTGGAAATACTTGAGAAACTGAAGTGATTTATTTAATTGCTTGCCACTTTTAGAAATGTACTTAGAAGAATGCGAAGCCTGCCAGATAAAAAAATCCAGAGCTTTTTCCCTTAGTCAAGGTGAGGGAGACAAGACACCCCAGCCCAGGAAGTAAACAAGCAGAAATGAGCAGTTCACTCTGATGTGTCTCTAACATTGTACCTTGTGTCCTTTTAAAGGCAGAACTCAACAATGCAGCTCTCAACCTGAACAACTTCAGAAGAAGCCTTGGTATGATCACCTACAGTGTACAACCATGGGCAAGACCTCAGGGGAAATTAAAAACAGGGAAGGCAATTTCAAATAGAAGTTTAAGGAATATAAGAAAACATAGAAGCTTTTAGAGTGGCACTGACTTGTGCTTTGTTACATATTTAAAAGGCTTTTTTAAAAAGACCTAAACCTTTGGTTACTGTTATTACAGATTGCCAAAGTCTGCAGATACAGTTAAGAACTGCCCAACAGTTAAACACTAATGCAAGGATCAGAATCAAATTTATTTTAATATTTTTCAACCCAGGGTGGCATCATATAAATAATTCAAGATACTGCTTTGCAGTATGCAATAACAAATTGAGAAAAAAAAAAAAAAAAAGACATTTTAGTTCATGGGACTAGTTTTTAAACATCACAAGTTGTATTTAAGAGGAGTCAGAAGGATAAGGCAGCAGTTAGCAAACAGCAATAATCTTTGGAGAAATCTCAAGTTCTAGCAGACTTGTAAAATTCATTCAAAACTCATTTATGGATACTGAGAATCACCAGTCAATTTTCTAAAACTTGCTACATACCAGAACAGTAAGAAATCATTTTAGTATGAAAATTAACATTAACCAAAATAAGTACAGTAAGAAAGTATTACTTGAGACTCTCAGTTTATAGTCAGACATATAAATGCATTCTGTAAATTATTTTTCCTACAGAAATGCTAAGCAACACAATGAAACCAGAACACATTAAAAAACCAACAACTTTCAATTTATAAGATTACAATATGGAAGTCTCTTCAAAGCCCAAAATTACCATTTTTTCAGAGAAGATATTTCTAATGACTATAAACAAAGAAGTAATAAATATGTTTATATATAGAGAGTTCAAACTATTGGAACTAGAGACCTTTTCATTGAATTCATTGTTTCAAATATCAACACGATGAACCTTTACATACTTCTAAGGAACAAGGAGTCAACCAAAAATCTGGAAAACTTCAATCTCCTCTCACCCAAACCAAGGTTCAACACAGTTTAAAAATAAAAGCCTCCACTGCATCCAACCTTAAACAAAACCTGCAACTCACAGTAATGACCACTGTACATCTGCTATATTATCTTACCTGAAAGACAGCATGGGACCGGGAAGAGGAGGCATTCACATCTGTGGGATGCTGAGTTCTATTTTTATTTCCATAATCCAACATCTGAAGGATTTCCTCTGCTGATTTAGGCTTTAAAAGTAGAGTACAAGGTCAACTATAGGAGATTCTGAATGATTCTAAAATACATTAACATCCATTTAAAACAAAAAAGAAATTAAAATTTTAGCTACCTAGAAATAAGAGAAAATTCCTGGTTTGAAACTGAGGCACTTCTCAGCTAAAAAAGCAGTAATGTATGAAAAGCAAGCACTTTAGTACAGCAACTTAGATCAGAGTAAAGAACTTAAAGGTTCTCCATAGTTAGAAGGAACCTCAACTGAGAATTTCTGGCTTACTTCTTCTTATACTAATGCATTAAATAGTGATATACTAATATTTTTTCCTCACAAGACTCAAGGTTTTGGAAGGATGATATTCACAGAGTGAGCCAAACTAAGAACACTGTTTCCTGTCAATCCATTCCATGTACACAATATGTGGAAGCTACATAGCATATAACATACACTAAAAGGCTTAAAAAAATTAGATCCACAAGAATTGGTCTTCAGATTGCAAAATTAACTCTCCCTTCGTTGCCATCTTGGAGTGTTCTACACCAATGTGAAGTCTTGGGGTTGTTTTTGTTTTTAATAACTGTGTTTGAAAAGTTTCACCTTAAACTACTTTTCCAGGCCAGCACAGCAATTCTTTGGCAATGATGCCAAGACGATTTAGCCAAAAAACAAATCTGCCAAAACTTCCTGGATGAGCATCAAGCCCATGGTACCCTTTGGATAATAAGGGCTGAATGCTCTGTCTGTTTGCATTCGATAATATTGGCAGTTTATTTCACAATGTGCTTTTGACTAAATAGTTAAGTTTGCAAGTTACTAGTGATTATGGCCAGAAAAAAATCCCACTAGAAAATTACCAAGTTCCATACAACTCTCAAAGAACACTAGAAGCTTCACAAATACACTGAGTTTCTATATGTACTTACATACCTGATGTAATGTCAGACCTTGAACTACCACCCCTTGCTGGGCATCTTCACGAACAGCCAGAGGGCCAGAGTTGACCAGCAGATCACGTATCTGTTCATTGTAAATCTTTGAAAGGGGATTTAAAGTATTTTATTAAACTATCCTCTCATATTTGACAGAATTAAACAGAAATCACCAGTCTTTTTAAGTATTTCTTTAAGACAAAGTAACAAATTCACACTGTAGATTTTTTCCAGTTATCCAATATTGAGCTTAAAATTCAGTATCCAAGATTTCTTTTAAGCCATTGAAATGAGCCATTCTTTTCTAGAACCTTTGTTCTTTATTAATTTTTTTTTTTTGAAATTTTGCAACAAGCATGAATCCAAAGCATTTCTTTTCCTCTTTGTTTCCTCTCCTTCTCTCCCTCCCAAACACCAACTAGTCTTCTGCTAAGAATTTGAGGGGGCTAGAAGAGAACAATTTTACTACTACTCAAGAGCAGTACCAAGACACTGACTTGTAAAAACAGAGCATAATTTTGTTGTGCAATTTCAGAGTGCTTATAGGATGTTATTGTGAAGTCCTGAGATATAACCATGTAATGATATTTTCTTTGAACATCTGTTGATGGATAGAAGGGATGGAATTGATCAGCAAGACATAAATCACGAGAATGTTCAGTGAATATACTAGAAGTTATTGTTCTTTTTGGGTAGCCTTCTGTAAAATAGTAACAGGTGCCTTTGAACTGTAAATTTGGCAGAGCATGGTTCAGTTCCACTCCAACAAGGACACATTTTGTCAAGCCCCAGAAAGGACCAGGTGAAGACAAAACCAGCTTGTCTTTATTTATCAAATATGAATTACTAAAAATGGCATAGCAAATGCAGGAACTCACCTCTAAATAAGAGACAGCAACATCACATATTTTATCTTCTTTTATTTGATCCATGCGGTTATAAAGTGTCATCATGGTTAAATACATCACTCCAGGATCTTCAGGAGAACCTAACATTGTATAAGTCTTTCCAGCTCCTGTTGCACCATAGGCAAGCACTGAATTGTCACAAAAAAACAACCAAGCAAAAACACGTAGTTTATACCAGTAAGCTAATCAGAAACACAAAAGTCAAATGAACATTCACAGATCTCTGTCATTCTAAAGAGCAGTTCTCACAAACTGATTGAGTTTCCTACTTAGGCTTTACCTTTTACAGCTATTTCAAAAAAAACCATTTTCAGGTCAAAATTAACATGAAAATACTATTTACTTACTCTCATAACCCTACACCAGCAACTTATGGCTGACAAGTTGCTAATTACATTTCATTTGCCAATTAAAAAGCTCAAGTTCTTAAAAAATTCATAAAGCTGGGTACCACACACTCAGTGACACAACTGCTTCTGTTGGAATAACTCCAGAGTTATTATGTCTTCAGCACATATATTTCAGATAAAGTTCTGAAGTCTGTTATAACCTTAACACAAACTTACTTCCAAAATAGTAGAGCTATCCTAACTTCTGTATGCTAAAAAGTCAGCCTCTCGTATTTATGAATTAAAACTGCTTTATTTCTGTCCCAGGCTTTTTAATGCCCCTGCAGCAGTTGCATGCTATGGTAGGAACCTTGAGGAATCTAATAAAGCTTTTTAATTGAAAAAGATAAACAGTGAAATTACCTGTGCAGTTATATCCATTTAAGAAGCCATCGATTAGAGTTTTAGTAGTGTGCTCAAAAACTTCCAACTGGGATGAACTTTCATCAAAAATAGCATCAAACATAAATTTAATATCTTTCCTTTGTCTTTTGTTAATATCCCTATGGGTCAGTCTCTTCCCGTTAAAGAAGCTAACCTCTCCCTCCTTTGGATCAAAGACCAACACATGCTGGTCAATAACATGGACAACCCTGCTGAAGTTGTCCTGTTTTTCCTTTTGGGTCTCTGGACGGACACGGACCACCACTTTCACGTGGTTACAAAGGCCTTCTTCCTTAGCGGGAGTCATCCCTTCTGGCCCCCAGCTTGGCTTCCAAGGCTCTTTCAGATCGCACAGCTGAACCTTCTCTGCAATTGACGAGACAGAGTGAAAGGCATTGTATTGCAGAGAAAACCTTGCAAACACTTGAGCATTTCATCAGGACCAACACCTGGCAGCTCTGCTGGATCCACCCATCGCATCAATGGGCTGCAGCTTTGGGAAACACCGCAACTGGCCTGAAGAGATGATTTAATCTAGCGTAGCTTTAAGAAAACCAACCAGCACTTCCCCAGTAAATTCCTAAGTTTCTTTTCACAATTTAAGGTACTAAGCGACCTACTGGCTTTCCTTTACGCCGGAGCAAGCCTCCAGATGAGCTCCCAGGTTTCTCCAGGCTAACGCGAGTAGTTCCTTGCCCTTCAGCAGAAGGCAGAGCAGCTGCCTGTGCTGCTGTCCGGGGCTATGGATTCAGCCACGCTGCCCGGAGGTTTAAAGAGAGCCACGGCGGGGTTTGCGTTAACGCAACTCGCACGGGGCACGGCGACCGATAACAACCCGGAATTTCCTTCCAATGGCCCATCCCTGCTCGTTCTCCCGGGGCTTCTGCCGCTTCAGGGCGAGCTCAGCCGGGCCGCGCGAGGGACACGGGGCACACCCCGGGCAGGGGAGCCCGGCCTCTCCCTGCACTGCTCCTCCTCGGGGAATGCCGACAATTCCCCACACCGGGACTCACCCCGGGCCAGCGCCTATCCCGGGATTCACCCCAGGACACTGTCCATTCCCGGGACAGCGCCTATCCCGGGATTCACCCCAGGACCGTGACCATTCCGGGGACTCATCCCTGGACAGCGCCTATCCTAGGACTCACCCCCAGGACCTTCTCCATTCCCCAGACTCACCCCGGACAGCGCCTATGCCGGGACATATGCCGGGGGGTGAGTCCCTATCCCAGAGACTCATCCTCAGGACCATGTCCATTCCGAGGAATTCCAGGGACATATCCCAGGACAACACCTATCCCGGGACTCACCCCCCGGGACCGTGTCCATTCCGGGGACTCACTCCAGGTCAGCGCCTATGCCGGGACAGCCCCTATCCCAGGACTCGCCCCCAGGACCATGTCCATTCCCGGACTCATCCCAGGACAGCGCCTATCCAGGGACATATCCCCAAGGCAGCGCCTACCCCAGGATTGACCCCCAGGACCTCGTCCATTCCCGGACGCATCCCCAGGACCTTGTCCATTCCCAGACTCATCCCA
Organism: Margarornis squamiger; assembly: GCA_035222235.1. Lineage (NCBI taxonomy): Eukaryota > Metazoa > Chordata > Aves > Passeriformes > Furnariidae > Margarornis > Margarornis squamiger. Next base: position 692,051 of record JAWWTY010000156.1, read on the forward strand.
GGACAGCTCCTATCCCAGGATTGACCCCCAGGACCGTGTCCATTCCCGGACAGCGCCTATCCCGGCCTCACCCCTCGGCCCGTTCCCGTCTCCATTCCCAAGACTCGCCCCACGGCCCGCACTCACCCTCGGACCGCGCCTATCTCAGGACTCACCCCCGGACCGCGCCCGCGCCCAGAACTCGCCCCCCCATCTCCCATTCCCGCTCTCACCGCCCCCACTTCCATCTCCCATCCCCGCTCTCACCGCCCCCGGCCCGTTCCCATCTCCCATCCCCGCTCTCACCGCCCCCGGCCCGTTCCCATCTCCCGGCCCCGCTCTCACCGCTCCCCGCTCCGCTCCAACCGCCGCCGCGGCCGACGAATTCAAACACAAGCAGGCCGCGCTCCGCGGCCCCTCATTGGTTGCGGGCCGCCCTCCGCGGCCTCTCATTGGCTGCCTCTCGCCTGACGTCACCGAAGCGACGGCGCCAACGGTAAGTGCGCGCGGCCGGGCCCGCTCCCGGCGCTGCCGCCTCAGCCGGGCCGGGCCGTGAGGGGAAGGGACGAGGCAGCCACAGTCTTAGTCTTAGGCCGCTGGTGCCTCCTGGCCGCCCCCCGTACGGAGGAGTAGGGTTTTTTTTTTTTTTATTTTGCTCCTCTCTGCCTTTTTGCTTCAGCTCGAACCCCGCTCTGCGGCCGCCGCTGGTTGTGCCGTAGGGCCGCTTTAAGGCCCCGGTAAAGCACGTTTTGTGCGCGCTTCTAAGGAAGGAAATAAAAAAGTTAAAACATCCGCGTGGTTCGGTGGAGTGAGGGTGGCTGTAGGCAAAGCGACAGGTCGGTGTGGGGGGTGGTGGAGCTCACCTGTCCCCGCTTAACCAGGCGGGGAATAGAGGGAGTGGGAATGACCAAAAACTAGAAACTACGGGTTGGGATAAAGGCAGTTTAACGTGGAAAGCAAAAGCTGCCCAGAAGCAAAGCAAAGCAAGGGGTTAATTTGGTGCTTCCCAAGGGCAGGCAGGTGTTCAGCCTCTCCAGGAGCTCATCCAGCGAAGGATGACTCGGGAAGACAAACCATCAGTTCAAACCCACCCCTCTCCTCCTGTCCGCCCCGCTTTATATACTCGGCATGGTGTCATAGGGTCTGGAATATCCCTTTGGTCAGCTTGGGTCTTCTGCCCCAGCTGTGTCTCCTCCGTGCTGTGTTCACAATCCAAATCACAGCCCCATAACCAGCCACTGGGAAGAAAATTATCTCTAGCTCAGCCAGAACTAGCACAGCACCCGGCGGTGATGTGTCTGCTTGCCATGGAGACTTCGTGGGTTGTTGCAAAACCTCAGGTCTGTGTGTTTGTGCAAAGCTAGAGTGATACACATTAACAAATTTAAGGTAGGCTGTATAACTTTCCATATGTGGTTAATCGGCTTGTTCTTACCTATGTAGGCAAAATATCTGAGGCCTCTGGTAAAGGTAAATCCAAGCAAAGCACATAAGGAAAATTTGATAGTGAAAATAATCTAGTAGTTGCTTGAATGTGATTGATTGGGAGATAATATTGAAAATTCTGAAAATGTTTTGCTGGCGTGACATATCCATAAAACTGCCCATCTCGGAATGTGTATTGCTTGCTTTACTTAGAGCACATTCACTTTGTTTTTAAACAAATACACTGTTTCAAATATTTGCTTCAAAATAACTTCCAACATCTACTGTTCTTCTAGGTTGGTCAATTCCACAATGTTATCTCAGTATCTCTGCCAAGTTTGCAAATGTTTGTTTCTGCGCAACTTAAAACTGAATTCAGTAAATGTGGATGGTTTGGCCAGAAGGATTCATTCTTCATCAAAAAAACTTTCTGACTGTGAGTCAAAGGAACAAACTGCCCGGAAATGTGAAACTGAGGAGTTGCCTCAAAGTATGGAAAACAATAATTTTGGAAGACTGCACATACCGGTGATGCTGGAGGAGGTTCTTAATTGTTTATCCCCCCAGCCAGGTCAGGTGAGTTAAATTGTTAATTAATATTTGTAATTCACTAACAGTCCAGCAGAAAACTTTGTGCAGTGTTTAACTTTTGTTTAAAGGAATAAAGGGATGCTCTCAAAGGATCAACTGCATCTTTTAAAGGTTCTAAATTGTTTTGCAATTCAAATTAAGACTCTGCATCTAAACTAATAAGATTCTGGTATCTGCATGCCTGAATCCCCAAGCAAGCAGTGCTTGTTAAAACTGTGGTGTTTGAATGTTCTCTTGCTTTTGTGCTTTTGTTCTTGTCTTCTGGATTGCACTTAGGTATTCCTAGGGTTATGTTAATTGCTCGTAACATAAGGAGTTCTCATGTATGGTTATGTCGGTGAGTTTGTGAAGAGCTCTCTTCCTCTTGTATAAGAGGAAGTATGTAGGTTTTAAAAATCATCATCCCTTGTGCTGCGATAGTTATTTTCTTTGTTTGAGGTGTTTCCTTAGGGTATGCTTACACTGCATGAGGAGCACTGTAGAGATACTGTAGTTATAAACTGACTGTATGGCACCAGAAATGGTTTTGCCTCATTAGCATGGAACTCTTACAAGCTGTCTTACTTGGGTATGGTGCTGTAAGTAGTTTGCTTTCGGTATCTGGGTTAGCTCAAGTCTCTACACTGCAGTGTTGTTATATCTGCATTGCATGCAGTCTAAGTATATGGTTATGTGGTTCCTTGAAAAAAGTGATACAGGGAAAGGGTTTTTTTTCCCTGAGTGATCTTAAATACAATGTTAAGTTGGCGGGATTTCTTACACAACGTAAATGCTTAAATAATTTTCATATTTCAGATGTTTTCATCTGTGACTTTAGTGCTTAGCTTTATAGAATCTTACTAATTTAGGCTTATTGATGTTTAGTTTTACTACAAAGACTGAAACAATACATAAAGAAGTAGAAAGTTTGCGTGTGAGTGTGTGTTTTTATTTTCATTTGAAACCAGCAATATCCAACAGTGGCAAAGTGATACAGCAAGTTTGAGATGGATTTAGTAATCAAAAATTTGCAGTCAAATCTTGTTGTGTTGCCTTGTGTTTCATTTTTAAGTGTTTGAAGAAGCAGTGAGGATGCAAATAGTGTATATGCACGTTAGCATGCACATTGCTGTTGCATGTGTCCTACTCTTGAAGATACCTAAATTAGTCAAATACATAAGAAACTTCAAGTTCAGATTTCTTGCCCTTGAAGATTTTTTTTGTAATTTAGATATTTATGAATGTAAAATAGCTTATTACTGGCATGGCATTTTTCTCAGGTCTGTGTATACACGGTTTTGCAGATTTCTAAGCTTGTAGTGAACCACTAATGACTGCTGTAAGAGAGCCCAAGTGTGCTTGTCTCAAAACAGAAACATTTGTAAGGCTTCTAACCTGGTCAGCATAACTGAGACTGGGAACTGTTCAGCACTGTCATTTTTCTTTTTATATACATATTTTCAGCACTTTCTGCAAAAGAATGCAATGTGTCAACTGAGTTTTGCTAAAGTAAGTGAAATTTTGAACATAGATGACAGTTTCTCACTGACATGAGTGGTGGTAACCAGTTAGTATTAACATGGATCTCAGCTGGGACTGTTGTATAAATTTCCATTTTTAACATTCTAGTCATGACAGTGAAGTCCATAAACACTTTATTGTGGGTGGAGGAGGAAATGCTCTGATCCTGGATTTAGTTTTTCTGCTTTCTTCTCTCCTACACATGTAAAAATTTCCTTTACTCAGCTTTAACAGAGTTATATTCTTTGTTATAAAATAGCTGTTTGGGGCCTCTATTTCCTGTTGTGTCCTAATACAGGGACTTGCCAATATAAAGAAAATCTAATTAGAAAGATGATGTTTTCCGTGTAGTTATGGCCAGTGAAGGGGGTTTTCATTTCACTTATAGGGGTTCTTAAGAAAATAAATGTTACTTAAGAGTGAGTCACAGCTGAAATAAAGATGTTAGTACCCTCCTACTGAATATTCTTGTTGACTGTCTCCTTTGGGGAATCTGTTTGTCAGGAGTTTTAGCAATAATATTTCCACTTATCTTTGAATCTTCTTTTATTGCCTTGTTTTGCAAAGTCCCTGTAGTAGTCCTGTCTTTAAAGCAAAGACTACAAAATAGTTTTTACTGATCTACCTCACTTCCCAGTGAGAAGTCTGTTGCAGTAAATCCACACACAAGTAATTTCCTCTTTAAGTTTACTGTATTGATTAAACTACATTTTAATCTTTTCAGTCCACTAGTGTTCTTTGCAAATACCCAGCCAGTGTTTTTGCAGTTCTCTGGGCTATTGAGTTTTCTCTGTTCTCTTAAAGAACCAAGCATATTTTCAGAATGTCTTTGGGCATCCAGAAGCATGTTTTCCCAATTTTCACCCTATTTTTCCCCATTTTTTTTCCTTTGCCATAGTCTCTTGCATTTTAACTAGAGATGTGGATCTCTTTCACATATTGTGGCTAAAGATATATGTAAAAGAGTTTCATTAGCAGTGACTTCCTATATAAATGCCAGAGGATGAAACTCTGAAATTTTAACTATTCTTATGAAGGGTCTTAAAAGTTCTTATGCTCCAGCACCAACAAACATTTCTATGTATAATATTTAAACTCCAACTAGAACAAAAGCAAGTTGTGCCCTACTCAGATTATATGGGGAAGTCTGTAATCTGATGACATCTATGGTTTTGCATTAAATATGATCTAGAATAGACTAGAATGCAGATACTATAAGCTCTACTGGTATTATTTGGTTTATGATAGTTCTGGAAGCTTTTATTTTAGTATCTGTAAATTAAATGATAGCTAGTCAAACATGAGGTGAGAAAAAATGAATGAGACCTTTCCCTTTTTTGCAGTGTTTAAGTGATTAATCAGAAACAGTTAATATCAGATGATTTTTTAAAATCTCATTATGTTAATTTGTGTAAAAAGAATAAGGCAGTTAATTTTCCCCCAGGAGATCTTGTCTGACATCTTGAGTTATCTGGGATTTATTGTAGAGATTTCTTTTTGGATTCTCCATCAAGTTACTCAGATTATTTTTGCTGCCCAGCATTCACTGAAGGAGGTATCCTCTTTGTCTTGGAAATAACGTATGGTATCTAGTTTCTAGAAGGAGACAGGTATTTCTTGAAAAGATCCAGCTTTGCCGTGAGTTTTCCTTTCAGTCTCTCAGGGATATATTGCTTTGTTTTCAGGACTGTTACTATTTTCACACACCCAAACATCAAGTGACTCTCTTTCAGTTGAGATTATGAGCATGGCCTTCCAAAATAACAGGGGGAGGTATAAGACATTGCTGACAGTCAAACACTGGTTTGTTTGAGTGAAGTGATGCTTGAGCTCTGCAGTTAAAGTCTGAAGACAGCAGCTCTTCACCTCCTGAAAGTTCTGCTGGATGTTGTTGGTCTGGAGCATGATTGTTTCCTTCCTTTTCTGCTGAGCTGGTTAGTCAAGTAATAGATGACACTTGAAGGAAGCTGAGGTAGGCTGCTGGTTTGCAAAAGCTGAGTCCGTTGTTCAGAAATTGTTGTCTTAGGTTCCTTTTATTCTCATCCATACATCAGTATTCTCTTTCTGCCTTGCACTGAGTGTAAGCTTTTTAAGGCAGAAATAACCTTTCTCTGTACAGCATCCTGCAGAGTGGACTTCTGTTTTGTGAGAAAGGTTTCCAATTATCATGGTATATAAATAGTTATGTGTCTATGCTGGCGACCAATGTTCTTATCATAGAACCTCCAAAGCCATCTGCAAATAATTTATAACTGGAACGACCCACTTACACTAGAGGCTCTCAAAACTGAAGTTTTCTGCAGGATATCCAAAATAAACAGGAATTGAAAAGGGAACTGGAAAAATTAATTCTGATTTCTCAAGTTGTATGTGTTTGGAATGGAATATTGATTACATCATGAGAGAAATGCTGAAATACTTGTTTTGGAAAAGCACAACACACACATGGACATAGTAAAAGGTTTTATTGTTTTAGCCTGTTTTCCCCTGGAAATGTGAAATGAATTAGGTGACATAAAGCAAGTGATTTGTAAGTGTTCTTTATTGTAGAAACAGCAATTTTTTTTGTGGGAAGCATGCTGAAAATATTTCCATATGCAAATTTTATAGCTAATTTTTCTATGTCAGCAGCAGTAATTTATGTGGTGATTGATAAAGATAAGCCATTGCTGTAAAACAGGAAAAAAGATACAGGAACTTGCAAGAGGCAGTAAATTAATACAGAGAAATTCTGCAAATATTCTGGGAATTACAGAACACACTTTTTTCTCATGATACTTGAATGTTACTGGCACATATTGAGTGTTATTTCAGCTGATCATGTAGTTCCTATGTATTATTTCAGTCACTCTTATCTTGCCTGATGTCTTGGCTGGGTATATTGTGAATTTCCGGAGGAGGATAGCCAGGCTCCAGGTCACAGCTGTGTATGGAAATTGGTAATAAAGTGTGCATGGGGTGGATATTTATGCAAAGTATGTTCATTTTTGGTGGCATGTAGTAGGAAACTAGTTAAATGGAATCTCAGCAGAATATGCTGTTTAAAATATTTGGCTAAAATCATACTTTAACAGGGATTTTTTTTTTTTGATGAAGTTATCATTTGAAGTTAGTGCTCAAAAATGGAAAACATTTTCAAAATAGGTTTGATTAAGATATGCAAAAGATAGGACCTCAAATATTTATTATTATTTAACATAGTTATATTGTCTGGTTTTATGATCCTTGTGTCTACATGTGGATTCGGAAAAGCAGACCCCATTTGCTTAAGTTCCTTGAATTATAACTGATTGCTCTCTGCTGTGACATGCAGTCTCAATAAAAAGGAACAAAGTAGGAGTATTATTTAATGGTGTGATGCCAACAAATGTCATACATGTTCTATGGTATCTGCATCTGGGTAAGTTCCATCACGTGATCAGAGAACGAAGAAGGGGACTGGGAAGAAAACAAAACAGGAGTCTGTTCATGAACAGCCAGTTGAGGAGGCGGAGAGAGTCAGTCACGCTTTTCAATTATCTTTTTGTTTTGCTGTCTTCTGTAGTGAGTCCTCCAAAAACACAGGGATCTTAAATTCCTTAAAGACAGACAGCTTAAAACACATGCAGTTTGTTTGAGAGCACTGCATAACTGTGTTCTGCTTTGAACCTGGTACTGCTGAGTGATCAGACTATGGTACCAGGAAATGGAAAGTACCCATGTATTGCATCTGAATGATGGCAGCATATGGAACAAGGCATGGTGAAGAAGTCCCTTCAGATTTTACTTTTTTATTCTTCAAGATCTTGGTATTTTGAGAGAAAATAACCAAAATACTTGGATGGGGAGAAGAGTAAGTTGAAGGGAAGAATATTCTAGTTGTAGTTCTTGGACATCCACCTGACCACCTCATCTTCCACCTGCATCATGACTCTCTCCAGGCATATCTAAACGGTATCAGCAGCCACAAGAAGAACAGCTCTCACCAACTTTGTTCTGCACCTTTCTCTATTGCAGTAGAGGAAGAGAAGCCTGCAGCTGCTTTATCCAAAGAGACCAGCAAGCAAACAGGGTCTGCCTACCGAGAAGGACTCTGCAGATGCACCAGATTTCGTTTTATGGTGATACTGGGTTAGCTTGCTGTTGTCACTGTGTCGCATAACAAATGATAGTGCTTCAGGAGACTATTTAAGATGCTGTGTTATAATAAAGCAAGATTCAGTGCTTTCGGGTGACTCAGCTTGTAATGACGCTGTATATGCTCTCCATTTCTGTTGTGACAGCATTAGTCTTTGCACCTCTTGGGGAAAACTAATAAAATTCACCAGAAAGTAATCTAAGCCCTTTAAATTTTAACTTGATTGAGCCTGTGATCTCAGAAAGGGTGATAATTAATATATGTAGCTACTCATTTCCTCCTCATCTAGTACTGTGTGTCTTTAGCCTTTTGGCTAAGCTTTCTTATTAAATATTTGAATTTGAGTTTGCAAACAGGAATACAGACTTTCTATCACACAAAGTATTACTAGCAATTGAAGATCGCAGTTGGAGTATGGGAAATGTCTGCAGGTTAGTTCTTTTTGTTTTCTTGTTTTGTGTTTAATCCTGTTGTGAGTAGTTTTGCAGAGATTTCTTTTTTAAATAGAGGCAATTAAAAGGTTAGACTACCAAATCTGATGTTTGAAAGGGTATCTATAGTAATGCAAGTGTATGGTCTGATGTGTTTCCTAATATTCTTTCTTTTTCCCAGATTTTCTGAGAATGTCATCTTCATTCCAGTGGTGTTTGCTGATGCTCAGCACCTTGGGAAAATACTAATAATTGTCTTTTAAACACTGAAATAAATTAATATTGTTTCAGGCTCCCTCTTTATCAAAAACTGTATTATCTAGTGTCAAATTTCTATAGGCACCTGGCAGCCAAGACTTATCAAAACCATGTCCATGGCTTCTTTTAGGTTGGCTAACCATAAATATTAAAAAATGGATTAGGTTTTCGGTTGAACCTTTGTAAAATTTTCATTGCATCTTAAATATCTCTTCAGTTATAATTGAGGGAAGAAGTTTCTTCTGAGGTAACTGAGGAAATAGTTTCTGTCTTGCAAAGTCTGGTGATTAGCTGAAGTCATTCAGACATTGAAATTTTAATTTCCTATGGAAATGTTAATAATGGTGTGCTTGAGTCATAATGCCATTAAATCTAGTTCCAGACAACATTACTCTTAGGAAAATGAGTAAAGTAAATAATGCATACTGAAGCAAGGCCTGCCAGAGCTGTCTAAAAGCAGGTGGTGGTGGTTTTTTGTTTGCTTTTCTTACCACTTGTCCAAGAGGGAAGGGGTTTGTCTGTGTTCTCTTGCATTGAAAAAATTTGCTTCCAGTAATCTTTCTGGATGTTTCACTGAGCTACATGAACTGCAGTGTTTGGCTGGCAGGTTTCACACGAGGCAAGGAGTGGCACTGGCATACATGAGAGGGTCTGGGACGTGGCTGCTTTTGCTTTGGACCGGTGAGGATTAGAGGGCTTTGCCAGTTAATGGACTTTGGCCAGGCTTTGTGGAGGACCTGCAGCTGACTGAGAATGATATGGTGTACTTTAAGATACACTGGAGATGTCTCCTGGTGGAGTATTCCAGTATGTTCTGTGGAATCAAGATCACAAATTAAGGTATGAGGCTTTAGAAAACAAGTGAAGAAAGCAAAACAGTAACAAGAGATAAAATGCCTTTTTTATGTTTTACTACAAAAACTGTTCATATGCTGTTCATATTTAGCTGTAATCAGAAAATTGAACTTTTTGAAGAAAATATATTGGAAATTATTTTGAGGCGTTAAGTGGTTGTGATTGATGAGTACTTCCAAATACATTCATAGCAACCTTTTTTTCCCTCTGTGTGAAGTGATGCAGAGATGGTTGACAGAGCACAAGTTACTGAAATTCTTGAATATGCAGACCTTGTTAGTGATTTTACAGATATTTCAGCTGTATGCTAGTATATTTTAGTAGCATCCTCTGTTAGTGTACCAAGGAGATGAATGTGAATTATGTTGAACTGTTGACTAGACCAGTACTGGAAAATCATTTTATATTGTACTTAATACATGATCTGAGAAGGTTGTTTTCCTACAAAATGCTAACTATTTATTTATATTTCTCTTTGTGATGTAGATTGTTAGACTTGGTGTGTAAACAACTTTTTTATCATTTCATATTCTGTCAAAAGTACTTTTGGAAAAAATTAGTCCAGTTATGTTTCATCTATTAGTCCATATTTTTTTAAATTACATGTGACAGCTTTTTGCGCAGATGAAAGGCACACCGTAGAACTGTGAGTTTTGGCTTTCTTGGTCATCTTTATTTTCTGGCAGGTCATGTCATCAGGCATAATACCACTTAATTCCTTCCTAGTATTTTCATTGACAAGTTCAGCTCTTGTATGTTTGAGCAAGATTTGGATAGGAATTGTGCCTCTGTAGATGAGTAGCTGCTCATAAATGTCATAGTGGTGTCATCAGCATCCCCTTGTTGGTACCAGATCCAGGACTTTGTAAAGCTGGTTTACCTTGCGTATGTTTTCAACGTTTTCAGGTTTACTGTGGGGAAGCCTGGAAAGACTGCTTTGCTCTGCTGGGTAACCTTGACCACTTTTTGCCACAGATGGTTTTATTTTCCAGAAGTTGCTTTTTTATTACTTTTTCCTTGGCAATAATTATGTGTTACAACATGACAATATTTTGTTAGTGGTTGAAGTTGATATGTTATTAGAATATACAGTTGCATAGTAAGTCATCTTTCATTTTTGGAGTTCCTTATAGAAGTAACAGAATGAAAATGAAATTGCAACTTTTTGAAGATAGCAGGTAGGGACTCTAGAATACCGAGGTGTCTGTGTACAGTGTGTGGTACACTGGATTTGTAATAATATTTTCTCTTCCGTGAGGCAATAATTTTGAAAGAAATTATTAAAAATCACAATAGTTTAAAAAAAGGTATGTCTATTTACTTTATGAAACTGAACATATTTGCAAAATATTTTGAATTCTTATAAAGGGAGAGCAAAGGTTATTAGCATGCTAAAGACTAAATATTGTTTCTTACTAAATTGCAATAGTATAAAAATGCAAGAACCTCTTGGTCTTCTTAACCCCTTATTTTCTTAGTTCTCGGATAATTTTTTTATTTGCGTGTGAATAGCAGCAAAGATTACATTTTATAATGTTTTCAGCCTGACTTTGTGTATATAATTTCTTAGTTCATTTAAAGAAATATTAGAACCCTTTCAGCATTTCTCTAAAAGTAGATTTCTCTACTAACAAATCATTGTTGCACTCTCACAACTAACTTACATAACATCTCTCAGTGTGCCAATGTTTTTAATAATCTTGTTTATTTAAAATAATTTTAAAAGCTCTGCCTTTTGTCAGGCATATAAAACATGTATGCCATTTTAATTTCTGTATATTTAACAGGAATCGAGGACAAATTCTTATGTAGCTGTATAAAAATTAAAATATAATCCTTTCTCTATGTGGTTGATGTATGCATGCATTAGATAGGACATAGTGATAGGTGCAATAAACAATTTTGGGATAAATAGGGAGGACGTAGGAGCCTTATCCATTGTGAGTCACAACTTGAGTCAACCAAAGAAGCAGTGCTTAGAATGGAGAAATATAGGGGAAATTTGTAAATACATGCTTTAGACTTAATCAGGGGTGGGTAGATGGCACCAAACTGGGAGGAGCTGCTGAGTCCCTGGAAGGCAGGGAGGGCCTGCAGAGAGACCTGGACAGATCAGAGGGCTGGGAAATCACCAACCATGGGGAGTTCAACAGGGGAAAGTGCCGGATCCTGCACCTGGGATGGGGCAACCCCAGATGTATGGACAGAGTGGGGAATGAGATGCTGGAAAGCAGTGCCAGGGAAAGGGCCCTGGGGGTCCTGGTCGAGGGC
>JAWWTY010000156.1:703577-720740 GCA_035222235.1 Margarornis squamiger
CAGAGATCAGTGCCTGCCCCTCCTCTTCTCCTCACAAGGAAGTTGTGACTGCAATGAGGTCTCCCCTCAGTCTCCTCCAGCTGAACACACCAAGAGCCCTTAGCAGCTCCTCACATGCTTCCACCTCAAGACCCTTCACCATCTCTGTTGCCCTTCTTTGGACACTCTCCAATAGCTTGATATTTGTCTTATATTGTGAAGCCCAAAATATTCAAGGTGAGGTCACCCCAGTGCAGAGCAGAGCTGGACAATCCCCTCCTTTGACAGGCTGATTTTGCTGTGTCTGGGTTTAAAAAAAAAAATCCTGAGAATTAAAATATTTTGTAATTGTATATTGAAACAGCTAATAAAACACATCTAAACCACTAACATTTTCAAATATTAATTACTTGATCAGTCTTGTGCATGACTTTGCATGCTTCCAAGCTCAAAGATCCATAAGGATGAATCTTTCAAACCTTGTCTTGCTTAGCTCATTTTCATTTAAAGACAAAATTGTATCTTGGTGAAATGTAGAACATTATAGGTGAGAGGTCCATGACAGTGTCAAGGAAAGGTGCAAGTTAATTTGGATGAAGGTTCAACAGCATGTTCTGAGACAGGACAGAGGCGTAATACAGTAGTTACTTTGTACTCCATCTTACATTCAAAATGATTTTCAGCTCTATGATTTAGATGGTTCTATCACTGTATAACTGTACTTCCTTTTCCGTCATCTCAGTGAGATTTTTGCCTTAATATGGCATTTGCCACATTTCTTATACATCCTTTGATAGATCTTTCTCTAGTTCTTTGTGTAAATTGAGCACTGCTCAGGTAGAAGAAAGTGTGTTCTCGTACACAACTAAATGAAATACAATTTACAATGTAATACAATACAATGTAAAAGTACAACAACTAAAATGCCACAATCCCAGAAAGATGCACCAACTGTCTCTTCCATGTGGTGTTCTCTCCTGGGAGCTGAGTACCTAGCTGGGGGATGTATACCCCAGGTTTTAAAGCAGGAGTTTGCCACATTTCACAGGAAAGCCCGTGGTACACAGTTCTGATTACAGCTCTGATAGCTTCTTAGCTAGCATAATAGTCACCTCCCAGAAAACTGATTTCCCTTGGCCAAGTCCCATGTGGCATGTTTTCAATGAATCCACTGAACTAAGTTCAATATGCAGAAAAAAGCCTTGCCAGCAATAGTTACTTTCTATTTAATCTTCCCTGGACTTGGTTAATGTGGTGGGGTTTAACTTTATATTTTCTTGTGTGACAAGAGTAGAATGTTTGCGTCTGTAAATTTGTTTGAACTTGTTTGAAAGATACATGCAAAGAGTGAAGATTTCTTTTTCTATTTGACTTTCAGGATAAATCGCCACAGTGACTGGAACAGATGTCAAGTTTTGAAACAGCATTTGCCATCTCTAGAACAGGTGTGTTTTTCTGTGAGGGAGAACCACATGCATAAAGAGGTCTAGAGCCCACCCCAGTTCAAAGACTTTGTCTGTCATTCACATTTCCTAATTATAAATGTTATATTCCCAGTGAACTCTAATTGAGTGACGAAGCAGTTCTCTGCAGAACTGGAGTACAATACATGAGAGCCAGGCAATTACGAGCTTTCCAGACGTGTCAAACACAAGCCTGTCAGCGAGGCCTTCACAAATAAGAGATCTTTGGTCTTGAAGGAAATTTTTCATTACTGTTCTCTCCACAGAGACTCATATTGCAGGATGTTTCCTGCGTCTTTTATGACACAGATCAACTTTCTGCAGTCACTAGAGAGAGTAGATTGGAAATGACTCAAATCATTACATATTCCTTCAAAAAATGGTGTTAGTAGTTCATCTAAGAATAATAGAAATGGAAACTTTTAACTGAGTTGGCTTTGCAGTGCAAATGTTTTATTCTTTTGCTGTAAAATTTCCTCCAACAGTTTTTTTTGTTGTTTTTTTTTTTTTGTTTTGTTTTTTTTTTTTTTTACTGTCACATCCTATTTGCTACCTACTGACTTGGCATCTATTGAGATGATTCCGAATAATATTTTATTTATTGCTGATTGTCTCATGGTTTGTAAAACCGAGCAATTCATGGAAAGAATAATTTTATCACTGTGACCTTAATAACTCTGTCCACCAGGGAAATATATAAAAGGTACATACATGAAAGCAGTTACAGAACTAATTGTCCAGTAACTCGTTTTGTTAACTGTATCCTATTTTAATTTAATTTTTGAAAAAGAGAAAGGAAGTTTCTTTCAAAGTATTGTTTAAATTCTGTTATAAGCTTCTTTGTTACTTTTGGGTTAGATAATTATTTTTCAAAATGGATGCAGAGATGGGCCGTCAAAGCTGTGTAACATATTCATCTGTTGAATGATTCATCATTCCAAACCTTGCCAAAAAGCTGAAAACTGTAGTATATATGGAGTAAGCATTAGAAAGATTATGTTGCAAACATACAGGTGGTGCACAGGAATGGCCAGTGGCAAATGTGATGATGTAAACAATATAAAAATGAAACCGTTTACATCAAAAAGTCTTGAAAACAAATAAAACTTCAATTAAGGAGATCTCAGACAAACTATGCATTATTTAAAAATTGCATAACCAGCTGGCCTATAACGAGCCATGCTTTTAATCAAATTAATGAGTCTACAGTGCAGCACTGTTCATGACTCAGAAAAAAGTCTTTCCCTACAGCACAACTTCCCAACAACCCTTCATGTATCATTCATTACACACTGACTAGTAACACTATGTAAAGCATAAGGACTTACAGGACAAGAGATTCTGAAAATTTAACAATACAGGACTTTAGAAAGCCCAAATTTCTTTCAAGTCCTTTAAGAAAAGTTACTTAGAATGCTTGCTATAAGAAATCAACTCTATATAGTCACCTATTCTATGAAAATGGCATGTATCTTCAAATTTCTATGAAACAATAATCTTGCCACACAGTGAAATATTCTTAATATTTGTTTGAAACATGATAATTTTGCTCTTTTTTTTTTTTTTTAAATTAGTTTCAATATTGACAAACACCATCCAAAATCTGGGTCAGCATCTACCCCAAGAAGACACACCTTTACTCAAGCCTGAACTGAAGGAAGTCATAGTAATAGTATCATCAATAGGAAGAAAGCTTCCCTGGAAGGGTAATAATAGTTGTGGAAAGAATAAAGTATTTATTTTGAATTCAGATTAATTTAATTTTTTTGTCACCTTGTGTTCTCTCCTGCTTCTGATAAGAGCTTAATTACTGAAGTTATCATATTGACATCTATCACATGGTTAGATTTCCAAACTGAAGGCACAATTTTGGTAAAGCAGACTCCTAGAAGAAGGTGGAAGAGCCAAACACGTGTTTTAAAGTTTAAAAGAGGTCTCAGAACTACCATCAGAGTGCTGAAAACAAAGCTACTTGTTGTTAGTGCTTTTCCAATACACAGGTTGGTGTTTGATTTTCATTTTGAGTAACTAACACTTAATATATAATTATCTTGAATCAAAAAGTGCAGATAAACTTTGAATCCAGACCCATGTTTAAATCACTGCCATAATCAGTTTCATGCATTTGGTTTGTGCAACTCTTGTTTTGTTTGCCAACCTAAATAGCTGTTTCTCTTCAAAGTTAGGAAGACAACAAACAGCAATGTCATTAAAAACATCCCTATGCTAACAGGTACTTCAGCAAACTGGAGTCTGCCTCTGCCACTCGATGTACTCTCTCCAAAAGTCAGGATTCGTGGGAGCGCTGAGCAGCATTTACAACTTTGCAGCATTATTCCCCCAAGTGCTGCCTGACTCATGTTCATTTGAAAGAGTTTTCAGCTCTAGGGAAAATTACAGAATGTACTCTATTGTTGTAAAGGACTCTGCTAACAATGTCAGTGTACAGCCACAGACAGTTATATTTCTTACAGAACACTACAGAAATATAGCATTTTCTATGCAGGGAGATTGACAAGTGTGTATGTGGCATTTACATAGACGTGTAACATGCCATGGTCTCAGAAATATGCAGGCATGAAAAAAAAAAAAAAGAAAAAGGTTAATGAAACTTTATTATATAAATCTTATGGCACAATTTATAAGAAAAGTAAATTTTTAAAGTGATATAAACTACATGTTCCTCTTCATCATCTTCAGCAAACATGAAATTTTATGCTTTGATTTTAATAACACTGAAGTGGCACTAAAATGATACTTTCTATGTTTCATTGGGGTTGTGCTTTTTAAACTATGAAAACTTTTGTTATTTGAATGTGTCACGAAACACTTGTTTAATTTTGAAATAAATAAATATTCCTTAAAGAGGTATGGAATGCTCTTCACAGGGACACAAAATCCAGTTTGTAGTTCTTAGTGGTTTTGTGTTGCTTGACTGGTCATCTTTTGCCCTGGCAAAATATTCTCATTTTATGTATGTTCTGAACATATTAGAAGTTAGAAATTAGAAAATGTTAGAAGTGCAAGAGTCTCATTTTTAAATTTCATTTCCAGCTCCTCTACCATATAAATTTATTTGTTTTTAAAACAAAAAGAAAGAAAAAACCCTTTTCTTTTTCCCATTTCAGCAAAATTTGCCTGTTCAAGTTTGTGTATGCCACCCTGAACCCAAGTTAACAGAATTCACGAGCTACACAATATTAGACTCTGAATTCTGAATGCATATATTGTTAAACAACTTTTTGCTTCCTCAGAGGCTAAGGAATGCTGTTAAGTGTTTGTGTCACACTCACATCAACAACTATAACTAGGACAACTCATGCTTTGTAGATCTGGAGAAATAACCATGGCAGACCATGATGCCTGAAGAAATGGCTTTGCCACCTTGAAATTGGCAGTGCTGCATTCTGAGTTATATAATTCCTTGAAGATTTGACTAAATGTTTTCAGCAGGTGATTTTTATAAACTATCACAGGAGGCCAGCATCTCAAAACTTGCCTAAATTTTGTATAACATTTCAGGTGGTGTTAGTACAGATAAGAGGTGTATGTTTGGATGTTCCAATGTTAATTCAATGTTAGGTCAGTGGAGAGAGCGACCACAAAGAAAAAGTCATAATAACAATTCTTCCATCTCCTCATTCAGGATGTTGCTTTCATAATAAACAAACTGAACTGGGTGGTTAAAATGACAGAAAAAGGAAAATACCATATTTTCACAGGTCAAGTTTATATTCTCTAATGGGAAAAGTATAGGAGTTCCCCTCCCTTACAGGTAAACAGGTTCTTTGTTGGAGTTGTAGATATCTTTACTCTTGGCTAGCAACATTTTCTGTGTGTTAGAAGGGATCTTGGAGACAACCTCTCTTTTTTACCCAACAGGCATATTTTTGTCTCTCTGCCAATGTCACCTTCAGGAAACTAACAATTACTTTTTTATCCCAAATTCTAATTGTAAAATCTAATGATTGTAGGTGGAATAATGATAGCTGAACAGGGAACAATATACAGCTCAGAGAAAACAGTATTTTGAAATGCTCTTTTGTTGTGATGAAAACAAATCAGTCATTCTGTATTTAATGAAGAAATTTCTGAGAATTGGATCTCCTCTTTTCTATGGTGAGGAAGCAAAATGGTCATAAATTTTCAGTCTATTTTTATTTTTTATGCTTCTGAATGAAAAAGAGTTAGAGTGTAAGCCTCTGTGTCTCACACCACTATGCTGCTACGTTGTGGTGCTGTGGGTCCTTCTCTTTTCTCTTTATCTTTTTTATTTATTCTTTTTCTTAATAGTATAAAATACATTATGTTCTTCTATTTCTTAATATGAATAATCTCTTCTGAATGGAACTTCATCCTAATTCAAGTGCCACTAAAATAAAGGTTAGATTCTCTGTATATAACTTCAGTGGAAAAGCTTTTATAAATTACTTTATTGTTTCCCAGGCCTTGGAGAGTGCTGTTGTGGATGGCAATGAGTGTGACTCATCTGGCTATAGAGCTGGAAGTGTAATATTAAAGAAAATAAATAACAAGACTGAAAAGAGCATTAAATGAGGAAATGAGGCATGAATGCGTGAGACAGAGGTTAGTCTACTGCATGTAAGTAGATACCACCTAATTACTTGGGGAACAGAACTTAGGGAGGAAAGCGCAAGATCATGAATGATCTGGAAGCCCTCTAGGATATGCTTGACTTCTCAAACGTAGTAATTTCCCTTCCAGCAGCAGGTGGCTGCCTTACTGCCATTCTGCAGTATATGGGGGAGGAGTCTGAAAATTCCAGTTTTGGAATGAAACGCATTAGGATTGTTGAACAAGAGATTTATACTGCCTTTTCTTAATTGACTTGACTGCTATTTTTTATGTATCTGCTGTTAGGAGGGGGTTTTTTGCATTGCTCACAAACGGCTCAACATACTCAGTTTTCAAAAATCATGGAGTTTTTTTATCAAAAATAAAATAAGAAAAGAAGGGGGAAAATGCCCCAAATCATGCTCCTAGTTTAAGATTTTACTACGCAAACTTTCAACACACTAGAGCTGGAAACTGTAATGTAAATTTGGTCACTGGAAAAACTGAATTGCAACCTATGAATGCAAATAGGGCAGTGCCTATTTTCACTCACTTCAGTAGAGTTCACAGACCCCCTTCTTAGCCAGGAAGGGCACCACCATTCTCATTTTAAACCCAACTGTGTGCATTACTTTTGAGGGACCCTTGCTCATACCATGCTTTCCACCCCACCTTCCCTGGAACTTTTATTCTTTTATAGAAGTGAAAAATAACCCTTCCTAATCTGTAAGGCACATTCAGTGCACAAACTTACCTTTTTTATCAGTTGGCAATTGATTGTGGGTGGAAACATTTTTGCTTTCCCATATCACTCAAATGTTATTTTGTTACTATCTGGCATTAGGTTAAAGACCACCAACACCACCCCCCTATTTTATGCAAAAGTTACCTGGACCATCTGAGTGTATTAAACTATACCTCCAGTAAATGTATTGTTCTGTACTTGCAGTAAACAAATTTGTGGTAAACAATTTGTTCTATATTTGTAGTGAAGAAATAATAAGGACATTGAGGATTTTTTTGGTGTGTAGTTTTGCTGATTTTGATGAAGTATTGGCATGGCTAAATCTGTAAGAGATGTTACATAAAGAAGACTTAAATGAAGTGGCATTCATGTCTTTTAAAATCCAGTGCTTACATATGCACGAAAACTAAGGACACAGAATGAAATTGCTTAATAATTTTCATGTGAAACCTTGTGAACAAGTTGTAACTACAGAAGACACAGAGTTTAATAGGAGTTTGCTCATTAACACTTTGCTCTTTGAGTAAACAGTTTTTGCTGGTAGAACCAAATGAGGGGTTTTTTCAGTTCTTTTTTTTTTATTTTTTTTTTGAGACTGTGGAACAGTCACGACCAAAGCCTGCTGGGAGAACTAAGAATAAAAATTATATGGTAAGCTGATTGATTGAATATATTAATGTGTTAAATATGTATTAATACATTGAGTCTAATTAGTTCCTATGAAAATGGGTTGGAGGGAGAGCTTTTTATTCTGTAAATTGCACTATGGAGTTTTAAATAGGTGAGAATGGTATGAGTCTACGTCTTATGAGAATCTTTATTTGACCTAAATATTGTATCTCAGATTTCAGGATGGCCTTCAGACAAGGCAGAGGTCTGTAGGCCATTCCATAGATGAAGAAGAGGAGGCTGCAAGTCTTTCTTTCCTAAGCTCATGCTCACAGTAGTTGTGCCCCACAGTTCCAAGTATATGCATGAGGTCATATAATTAGTCTGCTTGCTCAGAGACTTGACAAAGCTACCAGTGACACTGTTCTGGTTTAGCTTCAGACTTGTCGAAGGCACAAATGCCACAGATGCCACTGAAACCCAAAAAGTCCTGATAAAGGAGTTCTTAACCACAGACAGATTTCTCTCCCACTTTATGTTTTTTTTTACAGCATGAGTTGTGTGGCAAAAAATCCACTTTCCGAAGTTCCTTCAAATGAGCTACTGTAATGCAGCTAAATTTAGAGTCTTGACAGATAAAAAGACTAATATCCTACACCATTTGTTATCTGTTTTATACAAGCCAGATAATTTCCTATGCATCTAAATATAAGTAAAGCAAAATAATGGTTTGGTTCTACCCTTTTTTTAAAGCATATGGACCATTTGAAAAGAGCTTAATAAATCAGATTCACCAATGCCTGGTCAAGCACTATAAGTTTGAAACTAAGTTTAGAGACACCAAAGAAGAAGACAGTGTGACAGTAGTTTACAAAACAATTTTGCTTGTGAAAAAGTGACATATTTATAATATAGATTTGGATATGCCCAGGGGAAAGAAAAAAAAAGAAAAAAGAAAAAGGGACTGTCTATCAAGCTTAGACCATTTGGGTCTTGGATAGAGCAACAGTATAGTGGCTGTCCTTTCAGACATGCCGAGTATTCAAACTCAGGTAGCATCTGAATGGAGAACATAAAGAAATCTTTACAGCCACAAATGTGGAGGATCATTCAGGTTTCAGGCTCCCTGCTGAAGTTTATGATGACTGATGGCAATTCAACCTGCTCAGGACAAATTATTGCAAGGAGGGATATTCAGATGGAAGGATGGTTTAAGACCAGCACTCCTATTAAGGAGGGTTCTTCCATCCCCTGGCATTTTCACTGCTTTCCCTCTGCCATAAGCATTTTCCATCATCTTGCACTTCCAGATGGAAATCTACTCTATGGTGGGAAGGAAGAATAGGTGAAGTGCAGTGTATGTATTACAAACTCATTATGCACATTATGCAAATATACAACTTGTTTCCCTTTTCTTCTTTTTGACTCCTATTGAGGCACTGACATCAAGCCACAGTTCCCTATAGGCAATCTACTGTTCATATTCGACAAAAGACTGGCAGTCAAATGCAGATACAAGAGTCCTCTTTTGGCCAGTTACCAAAGTTTTAGAAATAATTCAAAGAAGTATAAA
The DNA here is from genome assembly GCA_035222235.1 of Margarornis squamiger. Lineage (NCBI taxonomy): Eukaryota > Metazoa > Chordata > Aves > Passeriformes > Furnariidae > Margarornis > Margarornis squamiger. Next base: position 712,522 of record JAWWTY010000156.1, read on the forward strand.
TGAACAAATTATGTACACAAAAATGATAGGTATGGAAACTTGACCTAGGGAAAGGAAGAACTGATAGTCATTTTAGAAAACCAGAACTCCCAGTTTGGAAAGTCACTATGAAATTTCACTAAGCTATTTCTTAAAAACTCCTTAGCACATGAAGCACCAGTCCTTGTTAAGCTGCCATAATACCTAATAAAAAAAAAATCTGAGATGCAACATTTTCTACGTTTTCATGCCCATCACCTGCCAATTTTCACTTCTCTTTTTCCTTCCTGAGCTACATAACAGAAAGCAAAGATCTTTTGACCACCCTTGATTTGATTTCTCAGAAAAGAAACTTTCAGCAGCAGTATAACTTACAGGTAAGTATTTTTTCCCCTTTCTTAAAAAACATCAGCTACATTAAAAAATTAAACTCCAATGCATTGTCTTTATTATAAAAAAAAGACCTTATCTATACTTGTGGATTTGGCCTGAATGGTTTCATTTACAAAAGTATATCAGACTAGTGGAATGGTAGGTCCCAACTCTTGTTCATGTTTGAAGTCTTCTCCTTCAGCAGATACTCACCAAGTACAGAAAATGTTCTTTCTTGTGTTTAGTAAGAAGAAAAATCTGACTTATTAGTGGCAAACAAACCTCACAGAAATTAGTGTGTGTAAGTCAAAACTGATAGAAATATTCAATGTGAGGGTTGCAGTTAGTCTCTTCCAACAAAAGATGGCAGTGCTCAATTTTCTTCAAAACTAATGTCCATACATTGAAATTAAGTGCTCCTAAAACAGTTCCCTTGTCTGTGTCTAGAATCTGCACACTGAGATCAGTATTTGTCATTACTGATGAGCTAACAGGCTGGCCTTAGATATTTAAAAAAATATGTATGTTTCCACAAGAAGTCCCAAGCGGAAAAAATTAAGTGCCAATAATTCACAAAATACTCTTGCAACCTCTTGGAGTCCAACTTAGTCCTACATTATTTTATGGAAGCAGTTTTTCTACAATTAGGAAATGAAAGGAAAATAGTTTCCAAGATTCTCTCAGATCTATCTTTTTATATGCAATAAACATTAACCATTTAGTTATTAATTCAAATGCCTGTTGATCAAAGTATGCCTTTTCCTTGAAAGTTACTGCTTATACTATGCCTGTACTCAAAAGCAGCGATTTTAGATAAATTTTCACTTCTCCAATGCCTCCTATTCTCCAGTTAGATAACTCAGTGTTTTAGGGCTTTGCTAAATTTAAGTAACAATCTCATGACTTTCACAAATTAAAAATTAGGATGGAAATAAGAAATAGATGGAATCCATTTAGTGTAAAAGACAATTTATTCCCCACAGAAAAAGTTTGAAATAAATTTGCAATAAATCTGTGATCCAGATTAGAGTTTCTGTCTGTTCCATGACTAAATTGCAAAAAGCAAACAAAAGCCAAACCCAAAATATCAATAATCATTGCAATAATAGTATGCAAATTTCACAAAGCAATTTAGGTAATAATTGGGAAAAGAAAACTTGAAATACCTCAGCATAATGTGAAAATACACAAAATTGTGCAATTTTATTTGTTGTAGTCTTATTTTAGTACAATCTAATGTATAAATATATAAACCTAACTTGAAATTTCCCAAGGTGCCCAAGTGCTTTTTGTTAAGAGGAACCAAGGAGGTTTGGAAGGATTTGGCTAAGGAATACAATTTGCTTCCTGTCTATTATTATTATTATTATTATTATTATTATTATTATTATTATTTTGCCCTGAGAATCAGTGGTGGGCAAATTTCTGTATCTCAGAAGATGCTTTTCACATATTTTTTCAGCTTTATTTCTGGGTTTGGTTTCTAAAAAGACTGTCATGGTGTGCTTTGGGAACACCTTTCCTGCTCTTTTTCAATCCTTTCCATACTTCCCTCGAAAACAAAGTATTTTTCTTTTTTTCAAGAGACATAACATTGTTAAGCGAGTGATTCTAGACTTCTTAAGAAGCTTCTTCAACATGACCACAAAGTGTTGTCAGAAAGGAAGAGTTAGATTTTGTTCCAACCATGAGAAACTATTCAGAGCACAGTAAAACCCAAACCCCTCCCCAGTTCTGATGGGCACCACTTTGACTGGGATCAGCAGCTGGGAAAGCTAAATTTAAAAAACAAACAAACAAACAAACAAAAATTAAAAAATCATAGCAAAACTTAAATCTGTAATTCAAACAAGACTGTAGAAATTCATGATAATGACTTTATTGCAATTCAAACAATGAAACAAGGCTGTTTCAGAAGGGCAATACTGAATTTTTTATTGGCAGAGGAGTCGCCAGTTCTTATATGTAGCTCACTAGGTCACCCTTACCAGCAAATAGGACAATGATGCATGGATAAATACTCATCATTATCCTCATTGGGTAGAGAGAAAATGGTGGTTTTACAGGTCTAGGCACATTTGCACAGCAAGAAATCACCTTACCTCATTAAAAATACATTAGTGCTTTGTTTATCTGTTCAGAAAGAGGGGGTTTAATGAGATTCCTCTTAAATTACTGTTTTGAGAGAAACAGCATATTAGATAGTACACACATATTTCAGTGTATACGCAGTAAATAAAAAAAAAAACAAAACCCTTCAGCCAAAGAAAAAAAACACAGAATACACTAAAAATTAATATTTAAAAATCACTGCCTTGTGGCTTTTATTCCTCCTTGTGCATCTAGAACTTGTTCTAATATGTCAGCCGTGGAGTTGGGAGTTTCTCCAGAAGTATACAGTGAAATAAATTTTACTTTTTTGTCCCATATCTCTTGGCTTGTCTTAGGCTCTGTGGTGATTACACAACAACTTTACCCCATTCCTGTCTCTTTGCCCTCCCTTGTGCTCCGCCTGCATCACTGAAGGGCTCTCTCTCTTCACACACTCCTGTCCTGGAGCTCATTAGAGCTGGAAATGAAGAGAGTGAGTGCTCAAGGGGCGCTGCAGCAAACAGCCTTGCCAAGGAACTGCACTTCTTGCTCCCTCCTTGCTCGTGGAGGACTCTGCCCATTCCTGTCACAGCCCCAGCTGCCGGGTCTTCCCCAGGCAGAGCCAAACAGGGGCTCAACTCAGGAAATTCCTATAATTTTATTATATTTCAGGGGCTGAAAACATTCATTTTACTGCCAAAGTTCTTTTGGAAGAAAAGCCAAAGTTACATAGAGTAACAGAACAGAGCATGAGGAAGGGATTGGATGTGATGATCGAGAGGAATGCAAAAGTTTAAAGAGAAGTCTGTCCTGTTTTGACAGTGAATAGTGGTAAACTGCAATGCAAACTTCCCCAGAATGACTTAAAAGTGCATTTGATTCTTTACAGGAGGGATGTGATTTTTGTGGTGTACTAGTCTTTCATGATTCTGCATCAGCAAGTGAAATGATATGGCAGTTTTATGAGATTCATGCGTTCCAGATATTTTCTCAAAAGTTTACATTCTTTCACAAAAGGTATCACAACAGACAGTGATGTGCAGAGTCAAAAAAAAAATCCAAATTTGCTACAAGTCATTTTTTTTTTAATATGCCAGTTTAGATGTACCGAAAATAAAGAACTGCTGTTAAATTTTCTTTCACAAAGTGGACATTTTTAATGCAATGTGGAGATCATTAAGGTATTTCAGATAAAGGATATTCTGATTTTATACATTCCACAAAAATAGCATATATTAGATTTTGTGAAAATCTTTGAGACCATTTTAGTTTCAGAATATCCTATTATCCATGAAGTTACCTCACCAGATGTCTAAAAATATAATAATTGTCTGTTCCTTAAGATCTGACCAAAATCCATATGCTAAATGGCTAAGCACAATAAAATGTAATAGAAAACAGATTTCATGGTATAAAGTCACTGTTTTGCAGCCAAATTCCTTAAATAAAGCTGTGATCTCTTATCTTCAGATTCAGCCGCGTGTTATGGAACTGGCTGCAGAACCTACTGTGGATAATTAAGTGTGTCGAGTAAGTGATAGAAACTCTCATTTGGGCAGTTTGAAAACTGCTACTGCTTGTCACAAGATTCACCACCCTGTTAATGAAAAATTACAGACTTGAACCTCAGCTATACCTTCTTTTGTGCTGAAATAACATCAAGCATGTGGGCAGAATAGGAAAAAAATGTAATTATTCTTAAGGTTCTCTGAGCTGTTTGTTCTTTCAATAAACCCCTTTGCTCTGAGAAAGATCTATGATAAATATTTGTTAAATCATCACAGGAAAAGTAATTTTAGTTCTTATCCCATCTACTGCTGCTCCTTAAATTCAGCAGCAGTGCCTCTTTATATTTGGCTTGGCAAGAAGTGCCTCCTCTTCCTCACACCGCATGTTTTGGCTTGAATACAATAGCTTCTTGTTTTATCAGGAAAGATCTTGGTACACAGTCTGCCCTGCCCCTGATGCTTCCTGACCCTGGCACTGGAATAAACTTAAACCTCTATTGCTTTTCCTCTGCTCTGTCTCCCAACCCTGTTAAATTCAAACTGCACACACATGATCTAGTGTAAAACTTGGTAAAGAGCCTCTGTAGTGGGTTGACCCTGGCTGGATGTCAGGTACTCACAAAAGCCTGTCTCTCACTCCCCTCTGCAAATGGACAGAGGAGAGAAAATATCATGAAGGAATCATGAGTTAAGGACCGAGAGACCAATTCCCAATCACCATCACAGGCAGAACAGACTCAAAGTAGGGATATTAATTAAATTGGTTACTAATAGGATCAGAGTAGAAGAGTGAGGAGTAAAATAATCCTAAAAACACCTTCCCTCCACCCCTCCTTCCTTCCAAGTTCTATCTCCTCCCCCACAGCAGTGCAGGGAGATGGGAAATGGGGGTTATGGTCACCTGTTTCTACTGCTGCTCAGTGAGATGAGTCCTTCCCCCCCTTCCCACAGTAGACAGTCCTCCACAAACTTCTCCAGCATGAGTCCATCCCATGGGCTACAGTTCTTCAGACTGCTGCCACTGAGGTCATTTTTCCAGGGACAGACTGCTCCAGTGTGGGTCCCCCACAGGGCTACAAGTCCTACCAGGAAAACCTGCTCCAGTGTGCGGTCCTCTCTCCAGAGGCTGTAGGTCCCTGCCAGGACCCTGTTCCATCATGGGCCTCCCACAGGGTGACAGCATCCCTTGGGCATTCCCCTGCTCCAGCATGGGCTCCTTTACAGGCTGCAGGTGGATCTCTGCACCCCAATGGTCCTCCCTGTGCTGCAGGGGCACAGCTGCCTCACCTTGGCTGCAGGGGAATCTCAGCTCCGGCACCTGGAGCACCTCCTGCCCCTCCTTCTGCACTGACCTGGGTGTCTACATTGTTGTTCACATGTTCATGCTCTTCTCCAGCTTCAGTTTTCATCTCTGCACAAGAACTTTCTTTCCCTTCTTCAACACGTTATCACAGAGGTGTTACTGTCATTCCATGTTGGGCTCAGGTCCATCCTGGAGCTAGCTGGCATTGGCTCTGCAGGAGATGGGGGAAGCTTCCAGAGCTCCTCACAGAAGCCACCCCTATCATCCCCCCAGCTACCAGAACTTAGCCACAAAAACCCAATACACCTGTCGAGGACACAAATGAGAATTTAGATGCCCGTGTCTACAGCCATTGTTTCTGAGCTGATACCAACTGCTGGGAGTCCTTCAACCCATAAGAATCAAAGATCAGAAGAAACCCGTGGTATTCCAGCAAATCTGAAGAGAAATAAACTTCAGCTGTACTGTGTATTCCTAAGGTTTTGTATACATTTTGCATACACAGAGTCGTTGGAGAAAATAGAGAAGCAAAGACAAAAGTCCGAGACTCTCACTGTCAGCAGAATGTCCCAACCACCAGCCATCACATTATTGTTAAATAAATGAGTAAACACCACTCCCAGGCTCTGACAAATGAAAGTTGTAGGCACTTGAATACACCTGAGTATGTAGGGTTTTACCATGTTGTGAAAAACTCTAATAAGAGAACATAAAATAAATAAAATAAAAAAAAAAGTTTTCTAAGTTCAAGAAAAAATTGTCATTTGGTTTGTCCCAAATGAGGCATTCTGACCATTTTCTACAAGAATATTTGACACTTCTGTGCTTCTACTAGAAACAGAAAAAAGAAATATTAGAAAATTTCTGAAGCAAAACATGTTCTGTGTTCATTCCACTTATATAATGAAATCAAAATTTTCCTTGATTACTAAAATTCAAAGTCAACACTGTATAATTTCATATATATAGTATAGCATTAAAGCCTTTTTTTAACTACAAGGTTCCTGAGCACTCAAAACTTCATACCTAGAGGAGAATAGAACATTCTTTCAAGTTTATGTTAATTTAATGGAGCTAAGAGTTTCTTTGGTAGAACTATTTTAATTGCTTCAGCATTTATTTCAAACAGTCTTTTCTTACATTCTTGGACACAAATTATAAATATTATTAGTATAATATTCTTTAAAATAGTATGAAAGAGTAAGTATAGTTCTTTTCCATGCTTTTTATGTTTGTTTGGTTGGTTTTTTTTAATAAATGGTAGTAAAAGAAATATAGAAGTACAACATATAGATTGCAATATGCAAAAAAAAAAGATCATTTCTGGTGTTCACTTACGAAAGGAGCAATTAGAAGTCAGTCTCCATTTCCATTAAATGCAACTTCTATGGAGTAAATTTGTAATTTTTTCTTGTGAAATAAGGCAACTTTAAGAGGTTGGGAGTCTCAAAAAAATCACATGATTCTGATCTCTATGATGTCAAAGAGAATTACAACTTTCATTCTCACACTTCCTCAAGATTTACATCATTATAATTGAAAAGTAATAGCATTTCATCACCTTGTAATTTTCAAATGTTTTAAAATCTGTCTTCATTTATTTAGTTTCTATGTTATGATTTCTCTTATATCCCTAAATCTGTCTGCATCTATCATCTGAATGGAAGACTTTGAAAGAAAGGACTGATGAAACATCAAGTTCATATGTTGGGGCTTCACAGAATTATTCCTGTAGTTTCAAAGCCATTTGAAGCCAGCCTGTAACCTTCAAACCCTATGAATGTAAAGAATTCATTGTAAAGCAAAATATCTGTCAAATGCTCAACTAGTTGTTACTTCTGCTTTGACAGTATCATTTCCCCTAACACTATGGCTATAAAACTGGCTCTTTCCTAGCATGAAAAAAAAGCAGATTTTATTCTTCCAGAGTAGCTTCACAGCAAATGACATGCTGTGTAGATTGTCTCCTACCCAACCTGTCTGTTTGGAGCCTTTTAGGAGAAAGGAACTGGATGGCCCCTCTTTCAGGTCTTAGCAGGTAGGGACAAAATCACAGTAAAGATTCTATCTTATGACTTATTTATTTATTTATTTATTTAAGCGTGGGTTCCTTGATTCTCTGACTATATGACTTGAAATAATCTTTTCTCCTCTTCCTTACACTTCCCTCACCATATGGAAAACATATTGTGCAGCGTTTTTACATCGTCTTTTCATTTAAGTGGCACCTGTTTCTAGTTTCGATGCTGGCGATTATAAACTGCTCAAAAACTCAAGCAGATGTGAATTTCATTTTCATGGTGAGAAGGCAAACCTGGTCCAGACATGCAATAATAAAATTCCAAGTGTGGCAATGGCCATTCTTTTCTTTCTTTCTGGTCCATCTGATGTTTAAAAGGGATTTTTAATACAGTTATTTGCATGTTCTCTTTTAAACTCATTCAAAGCACACATTTTTGAAGACTAATTTGTTCCAACTCATGTTAAGATGTTTCTTTGTGTAGGGAGAGGTAATGAATAAAATTTGGAACTTTAACTTAATTGATGACATGTAAAGGATATTTGGGTGATTTTTTTTTCCCCTGACACAGAATGAAAAAAAAAAAATAAATAACTGAAGAGACATAAAAATTCTGTGCATTTAAGGATAAAAAATTAAATATCTTGTCCAATAACACATGTTTCATCTAGAACACTTAAAAGTCATGTTTGTAAAGAAAATTAGGCCTAGTATTTTAAGTGAGGTTTCAACTGTATAATTGTGTCCTTGGGGTTGCCCTATGGATGCTCTGGAAACTAAAAGAACAGTCCCATTCTTAACTCTGATCCATAATCAAGTTCAAATTTTGTCTGTTCCATAGAATTCCCATCACTGACAGTCTTCAGACATTTAGAACTGTCCATCTAAAAATAACAAAACTTATTTTTTGACATATCTGGCTTGGGTTTGGGTTTTTGTGGTGCCA
>JAWWTY010000156.1:720840-765635 GCA_035222235.1 Margarornis squamiger
TTTAGAACTGTCCATCTAAAAATAACAAAACTTATTTTTTGACATATCTGGCTTGGGTTTGGGTTTTTGTGGTGCCAAACCAATCAGAGGACGCACTGGGAATATTTTGTATGGAATGGTGACAGATTTCTGGCCTGGTTCATCTTTAATGGTAGGACACATTTTCATATAATTTGGAGTAATTAACATGAAAGAATGGGTTTAAGGTTTGTTTGCCTGTGTCATCATCCACAACTTCAAGAAAAAAACCCCAAGAGATACTCGTTGGTAAATATGGAGTTAGTCAGTTTCATAATTCTACATTCCATCATTTTTCTGGTTCTCCTCTCTACCTTGCCATTATTCATCTGCACGTACATCAAAATGCTGGGCTCACCCTACAGACTTTCTATCTGCCTTTAAACACTATGCTTGCTCACATCTGCAATGCTGCAATGATCAGCCAACAGAATTAAAAATTCGTGATGGGTAGGGCTCCTTTCATGATCAAAATACAAATGCCACTATAGGAATTTTGTTCATCTCAAGATGTTATGTTATTTATCCTCAAACTTCTGGTTTAAAGCAAAGGAAGTACCTTTCATAAGTCATAAATTATGAATAATTCATAATTATGAATTCTTATTTCACAAGCTAACAGTGTCAACTCTGATTTCACTTTCCTCTTCTGGTGGGCAAGACCAGCCCTTGTTTCAAATGAAAACTGGGACCAAGCCAGTCTCAGTCTGGCTTGAGCTGTGTACAGTTATCTGTATACAGGGCTGGAAGGGTTGAACCTTTGGCTTGTGACCATTTAATGAGCATGGTTGGTAAGAACAACGAGGGATATAGGGTGCAGTGGTGAGCAGCCCATCTTCTGTCAGTGGACAATTCCAGGAGACAAAAGCATGTGGAACTAGGTGAAAACAAAACAGCTAGCTCACTCTGGACTTTCCTCCTTATTTTGTTCCATGGAGGTAATTAATGACATTTAATGACAGTTGTCTGAACCACTGGGCATGCTGCCAGGATAAGAGTGCTACGAATAATTGAATAAAATGCCCCATGAACAACTGAAATAACTCTACATACTTGATTTTGTACATCAACACAGAGATTCAGTACAATACCTAAAGCTCAGTATCAATTGCATCATATGAGTGAAGTTTCTAAATAAAATTGATCAAAAAAAGTTCCTTTGTCTCAAAAAAGCAAAACTTTTTATTATTATGCACACCATTGTTACAAGTAAGAAAAGAGATGGAACAAAGAGAGTGAGCTGAAGTGAAGAATTTCTTTGCTGTCTGCTATAATTGTCCATGTCAAACCACTGTACATGACAGATTTTACTTGAGGGTATTCTACAAAACTTCATAGAGGTGTTTGAGCTGATGGTAATCGGCAAAAGAGAAAGAACATTCTCAGTTTTATTTTTTATAAGACTGTGTCGTAACTTTAGGGACTGTAGATACCACCTTTGGTACAATCTAAACCTACTTGAAAACTAGAAATATACCTGCATCTGTGCATTTACAAGTCCTTCTCTCTCCCTCTCTCTCTGTTTATTGAGGCTATCCATTCACAGTCTGTTCCAGAAGCATTCCTGATGGTTCCTTTGTTCCAATGGGTTGTTATGTTAATGATGTTTGCTGATAAGGCTCTACACTGGGAACAAATTACTCCAGTCCCTCGCTAAGACTGCCAGCAGAACAGAGCCAAGGCAGAACAAGAGGCTGTTTGCTCCCAGGCCACTTTCCTTCTGAGAAGTCCCATGCCTCAAATCTGTGTAGTTTAACTAAGACTGTAACTGTGCCTCTTACACCCTTCTATATAAGGCTGAAATGTACTTGAGCTCTCAGATTTTCTTGAGCATAACTCACTACAGACTGTACATAAAACACTAAATGTTCATATATGATTAATATTTTTCTTATTAATGGTCACTTACTAGAAATCTATGTAAATCAGAAAGTCAGTGGTAACATTTTGCTGGCCAGTAGCTTTCAGTGACAGCAGAAGAAACTGTATCTATAACACAGAACATTCTTAGAAGATCTATTAATCATTAGGCAGTAAATTTGTGTGTACCAAATAAATCTACATATATGAAGCAAGGTGGGGCCAGGTCTCTTTCTCCTGCAGCAGAGCAAAAGAAAATTCTCTAGGGCAATAAAATCTCACAGAATATTTTTTAAAGGGCTTGTATCACTGTCAAACACATTGCAAAGTTCCTTATTGACACATCTGTGAACATGTCAGTGGTTACTCACATCCTTTCAAGGTCTCCTACAGGCAATATAGTGTCAACAGTAGATTTCAACAGCATTGAAGGAATGCTGTCAGAAATCTGATGTGCCTTTGACAAATTCTTCTTCTAAAACAACCTCAATGATTTATCATCATTCTTTGTTCGGCCAACTCAAGAACAACTCTGTTTGATTACAACTGAAGTTTTTTTAGAAGAGAAAATTGCATTTAATCTTTTTGGTGAAGAATCCCTGAACGATGGTGGATTATTTGCTGATATGAAGAAGAATAACTCTGGTTTTGATTTGCCATTGTCCTTTTTTTGTGTTTTTTTTTTCCCTGATATTGTGCCTATTCCTTCAGTTCTTGGAAAATACTGGACCAGTCTGTGAGTAGTTTGTGACTGATCAAGAAACCTCTACGATGGGAGAAGAATGATGGGATATGGATGAAGATAATACACTCCAGAAGCTCAGGGAAACATGAAAGGATTGACTGACCATAGCTGCTAGGAAACTGAACTTAGCTCCCCACCAAGGGAACCATTGGGTGGCCTTGGTTCAACTGAGTGGAACTGGTTACGTGAATGTTTCTGTCCCAGGGAATCAAGAGACTGTGGGTTAGCCTGAGTAACATGAGGAAGTGCATTCATGGCTCAAACCACTTGTATTGTGCTTCAACTGTCTGGTCTAATTCCTCTATTCTGTGTGGTTTGCACATGCAGTGTGATTTCAGAACATTGTGGTATCGGTCTGCTAAATCAAGATCCTGCATAATGTCAGGAATCTACAAACAAGAAAATCCTCCACTAAACATTCAACCCTTGCTGTGTGACATAAGAACCTGGTTAGAGAGTCTTGGAGTTTGACAGAGTTAAAATGGCTATTTACCTCTTTGATAGTAAGGCTTGGAGTGTCTATTACCTAAAAATGAGGGGTTTATGGGTTTGGTTTTTTTTGGTTTGGTTTGGTTGTTTTTTTTTTGCTTCAGCTTGATTAATTTCACAGAGAACTCTCTTGTTCTCCTTTTTGGTTAAATGCTACTCACTGATCTCTGTACAGCTGGAATTAGCCTTCAAGTTGTGTGTAGAAGACAGGCAGACCATGCTAAGTGCCACATGAATCACAGTCCTTCATTTGATTTCAACATTTTTAGGCATACTATTAAAAAATGTCAGATTTGGAAACCTTTCATTTGACATTTATCTGAAAAACCATAATGAATCTGTATTTAAATGTCAAATGAGAATAAAGCTGTATTCTAATCTGTATAAATATCAAATGAATGGTTGTTTTCTCTGATATTTAAGGTTCTGAATGGGCAGAGGTCAAGTGAGGTGGATCCCCTGACAAAGGTTGATATTGTGGAGTCCTAAAGCAATACCTCACACCTGTACCCTGGGGTTTGTTCCCTGAGTGCTCAAGATACTGACAGGAACAGAACCTTTCTGAGGCAGCTGTACACCAAGACAATGTAACACTTTATTCCCATTTCCTTCCCCAAATTCTGCTTGTACATGACAGGATTTGGAGAAGGGAGATGAACTCAGGTATGCCACTTCCCAGGTGAGCACTGAAATCACTAAATTATTCTTTGTTTCATAGGATGACTCATTTTCACACTTGCTGAAACAGTACTGCAAAACACAGTTAAAAATGAAGGGTATTTGAACAGGACAAGCAGAGATATAAGTTAATATATCCAAATTGTGTGTGCCCCTCAGACTAATGGATCTGCTTTTTCTCAAGTACCAGCAGAATTGAATTACTATCCAAGTAACTTCCTGGTTAGCCACCACATATCTGAGAATCATTTAGGTTGGAAAAGACATGTGAGATCGTTTATTCCAAGCTTTGACTGATCACCACTTTGTCACCTAGAACATGGCACTAAGTGCCACGTCCAGTCTTACCATGAACACCTCCAGGGTGGGTGACTCCACCAACTCCCTGGGCAGTCCACTCCAATGTTTAACAACCCTTTCTGTGAAGAAATTACATATGTCCAGCCTGAACCTCCCCTGGTACAACTTGAGACCATTTTCCCTTGTCCTGTTGCTGGTTGTCTGGGAGAAGAGACCAACCCTCACCTGGCTATACCCTCCTTTCAGGTAGTTGTAGAGGTCAATAAGGTCACCCCTGAGCTTTCTCTTCTCCAGGCCAAAAAACCCCAGCTCTCTCAGCTGTTTCTCCTAGGTTTTACCCTTTAGACCCTTCCCCAGCTCTGTTACCTGTCTCCAGACTTGCTCCAGCACCTCAATGACTCTCTTGCTGACTTGAGGTGAGGCCTCATCAGTGCCAAGTACAAGGGCACAATCACTTCCTTGGCCTTGCTGGTCACAATATTCTTGATACAGGCCAGGATCTCATTGGCCTTGGCCACCTGGGCACACAGCTGGCTCATGTTCAGCCAGCTGTTGACCAAAGAGTACTAGATCACTCACCTTGGGAAGCAGAAGATTACTGTATGGGTCAATAAATCGAGCAGACAAATTCTTCCTCTAAAACACATTAAAGAACTCCTAATTTTGGTATCCATTTTTAAGTATCCACAACATAAATATATCCTTCCATAGCCATAACTAAACTGCTAAGTAGAAAATAAATCAAAAGGACCACTGTCTATAAATGCATATAGTATTCCCATGTAAGATCCTAAACATATTGGTGGAATGCCTAATGCTATTATAAATCTGGAATTGCTGAATTCACACTTCCAATTGCTGAATCCCTTATGCACTGTAAGTGCAGACTGTAAAATTTAAAGGATTTTATAAGGATTTCTGGTTTACAACATCTTTCTGTTTCAAGTACATTAACCAACTGTAATTATATAATTATGGTGTTCAAAGAAAATAGACTTCAGGAAAAGGGTTGCTATATCACCGCATTCCCACTGGGGGAAAAAAAAATAAAAACAAACCAACAAAGATTCCTTCCTCACCTATCTGGCAGGTAAATCACAGGATGCCTCCCCAGCCCCATCAAAACACAAACAAACAAACGAACCAAATCCCAGACTTCACAAAACTTCCAGAAAAAAACCTTAACGTTCCAGTAGACCCTCTGTTGCATGTCATATGTAGCAGTCTTTCACCTACCCATACGAACATGCTAGAAAAATGCTTTAAATGTGAAAACCCTCCAAAGTCAGCAGTTTCTCAGGAGCTGAGAAGAATCACCTCAAGCCTTTCCTTTCTGTGCTGTCTTCTTTGCCATTCACTCATCAGAGGCAGGATTCTCTTTTTATGCCTGGGATTGCATTACCTGGAAAACCATGATCCATTCTTTGGAGTCTAAAATGTATTTCCAGGTATCTTGTCTTGAGCATCCAGAGCATCTTCACTCTAGTCATGCCAGGAAGTTGGCTTTGAGAATCCCTCCTCAGACCTGTCCCCAGGATAACCCAGGCATTAAACCAAGCAAGTTATTTCACTAGGTGACAGGGAATCTAAAACTCAATCATGTAATGCTGCTTAGAGATACCCAAAGCTGCTTGCAGTTCTTCATCTTGAGGCTTTACATAAAATAATAGCTTTTTCTTAATTTCCCTGAAATTTTACTCCAGTACAAGTAAGGGAGTTTAGATTGGATTCATATAGTCAATAAATCCCTTATGGTATACTTTTCAAGTAAGCAGTGTGTAAGGATGACATAGAAGGGCCTAGATATGAGCTGGAGTCTCTTCTTCCCCAGAAGATATATAGTCAATTCAACTTCTTTCTCTATTCCACTCTGCAAACATAGGGAGATGTGTGAAATGAACAAAGTATGTGTATATAAGCATGACGGGTAAAGAGTGTTGATGTTGAACCTGAAATGAAACTAAGGAAAGCATATGAAGTGTGAAACATATGGCAATGCATATGTATGAAGTTTGGATCAGGATATGCATCACAAAATAGTAATAGGTTTTTATTCTGGGAGAAGAGTGATAAATCAAAGGGGAATAAGAACCTCACACTAAAAACAAGAGAAGTTGGAATCTCCTTCCTCTTAGCTGTTTGGCATTTCCTCTTGAAAGAAGCGGAGGAAGTATTTAAATATTTTATAACCTTCATTATTGGAACATACATCTCTTTATTACATTTTTGGAAGCATGTGTTCTATTTGAAATCGGTATAGATGTATAAATATTTTTAGGAGATGATTATTCTCTGTATGTAGGTGGAGAAGAACATCGAATTAGTGAGATCTTGCTTTCATGAGTAACAGAGCAGCTGGCATTATCCTTCCTTTCCCTCCACCTCCCTGGCCAAGGGAAAACACCTCATATCCTCAACTTTAATTCCCAGTACAAAATAAGAAATGGTTTTGCTTCCCTCTTTCCATCTGCTTCTCCAGGTAATATTGAAACTGCATCTGCTATGTTTGCAATTCTTTTCCCAAGTCATTGTTGACATGTAGGGAAAGTGAAAAGGAATAGCCTTAGGGCTATCACAGAACTGCACAAAGCAGAGGAAGAAAAGATCTTTTACTCTACTTTCCTGCCTAAGTATCTGATTTGTTATCAAAGCCATTTAGTCATAGGGACTCAAAAGTGTTACCTCATCTTCTGTACCCTTTACAGATATGCATCCAGGTTCAGATGCTTAACAGGAGGAGCAGCTCCATTTTACCTAACATGTGAAGCACAGACCACACAACCATGAAGATTAGGTACAACAGCCAGTATGTAGCAATTCAGTGCCCTCTGGTTTCCCCCATTCTGTAGTCACACGGTGCTAGGGGAAAGTAAAATGAGTACTGGTGGTGCTGAAAAAGAGACCATCCTCCCCAGTGCTGGTAGGATATAAAATTCTTAGAAAGGGCTCAAGTCCCAAAAAGTTACTCAAGACCATTATTTGGAAAAGTCTTTTTTATCCCTTCTCTGTACTGACATGTGGCAACAGAACAACAGACTCAGGAGATACCACTGCTCTAGTTTATCCAGCTGAAGATTCAATATCTTTAAATCTATTTTTTTCATGTATTCATTTTTAGGCATTCAACAAAGTTCAAAGTTCATAAGGCTCAGACACCTACTCTGTTCAACTCTCCTGTGTACTGTCTTCCTGACTGCATGTTTTGTTTGCTTATATTAAAAGAACCAGATTTGATGGAACAGCACTGAACTGTAGCACCTGAAAATCTGGCCCAACGCCTTCTCTAAGAATCCACTGCAGAAATATAACAATGTCATCTTTTTAGAATAGCAGGAACTCCTCCTCTCATTGTTGCTCACTGATAACAGAAAAGGACAATTGTTTAAATCTCACAGGAAAAAAAAAAAGATATAGTCATGATTCAGAAAAGCTTTGAGAGAGGATGAAAGTGAAAAAAAATCATCATTCTACTATGTTCAGCAAATTAATGTTACTAGAAGATTGTGACTGTTGAAGTATCCATGCTAAAAACTGATCATGGTTGACACTTCAGTGTATTTTCTCATTGCTTATGTTATCATATAATTCAAAATATTTGGATTTGCTTTTGAAGGCTAACTCAACACAATTCAGGAAAATAGAGATAGCCATGAGGTCCTCAAGATAGTTGAGTATTTCATTTGAAACCAGGTAAATAGATTTATCTGCAGTTTAACAGACTGGAAATTATTTTGCTCCCTTCTTACTCATTTGACATCAGACTTTACATTAAATATAAACATAAATGAAATTTAAAACTGTATTTGATCATTAGAAAAACATGTAATATAAAATTTCTACTTAATTCATCTAGTTTGTTTTTAGAAAGACAGTGACTGGCTTCACTCAGAATGCTGAATCTCAGTTTTGAATGGCCTGTATGCCTTGGAGTTCTGATGCAGTTTTTGTTTAACTCCTTATAAAGACTGGAGTGATATACAAATTTTTAATCTAGAACAATGTTTGGAATTTTGAATGATGTTGTATTCACTGCTCTTTGAACTGCATGCTCAGATAGTAGCCATGGAAATCTGCAGATAGCAAACTGCTTCAATGAGCACTCTGAAAAGTCTCTAAAACTTGCATGTCTGCTTATTCTCAGTTACCAAACAATAAAAGAGAGAAATTCAGAATAAATAATCATTTCAGACTTCCTTTACTCTTCTCAGTAACTTACTGGAGTCCCCACTTTTTATGCCTTTCCAGGATTTTTGCAGTCACTGATCTGGCTATTCCGACTGTCCCTGCTTTCCATTATGTCTCCTCCCATGTGAAAAAACAACACACAAATCCTAAAAACCCAGCTACAACACATAACTAACAAAACTATGTACTTTTTTTCCCTTTTGTTCGCATGATGCCAAGCCTACTCTTTGCATTTGTAGTCTTAAGTAAGGAACACATCTTCTATATTCATACAGCTCAGAACACAACAGGAATTAGGCACTGATTAAACTCTAATGTCATATAACTATTTTATTGTCATTCATATTAAACAAATGCATTTACATGAAACTAAGCATGTTGAATGAGCAACAACATTTAATAAAACCTTATATTTCACCACTAACAGGCATGTTAAACAAATGACAGTGATGTAAACCTGGAATGATCCTATTACTTTTAGTGGAGTTAATCCAGACTGATATAAATATTAACTGAGAACAAAAAAAGTCCAGAATCCACAGGGAAAACAATGGAATACATGTGTTTTAGAGATGCATATTTATTTTGCTCAGGTTGCAGAACAGACTTGAGCCAATTCTCTAGAATGCAAAGCCTTCTGATAATCCTGTACCATGATTTGCT
The DNA here is from genome assembly GCA_035222235.1 of Margarornis squamiger. Lineage (NCBI taxonomy): Eukaryota > Metazoa > Chordata > Aves > Passeriformes > Furnariidae > Margarornis > Margarornis squamiger. Next base: position 729,779 of record JAWWTY010000156.1, read on the forward strand.
TCAATTTTAGAGTAGTTATTTACTGCCTTTCTGCAGATGCACATGTTAATTAAGTCGCTTTTGATGAATATATTATTTATAAACCCACGGTACTAAAAGGTCATGAACTGCAAAGTCTTAATTTCTTGCAATTTTGATTCCAAACTGCTTATTAGATATGGCTACAAGAAAGAGCTGGCTGCTTGTGGGAGAAGTGTCACTTTCTGGTCATTTGAATCCAATTATGAAGTATGTACATGCAGAACATTCCAGAATAGTATCCTTGTCGCTATGATTGCCATCCACTTTAGTCTCCATATTGTTGGGTTTAGACACATTACCCAAAACGAATTTCATCAACCTTTTGTTTCCTTTTCTATCCTTTTTTAAGGCAGCCTAGGAGTTTCCTGATAGAGTTGAAAGGGAGCAGTAAGTACTGAGTTTCCTGAGTGTCCTACAGACACGTAAGTCATTTGGTTCATATGTGGGTGGTCTTTGACTTATTCAGCCAGCTCTGTTATAGACTCCCAAACACATCCAGCCCAATTAGATAGATGCACAGTATGGTCTTTACAAAATATCATTCAGCCATGTACCCTGCAACAAGCAATTACAAGTCATCTTCAGGGCACTGATTTATTTCTCATTGCCCTCCCGATTTAATGACCTTATGATTTATACTGATTATGGAAGTCTCTCCTTGGCAAGCAAAGTAATTATCCATCAATCTCAACTTCTTTAAGGGAAGAAAAATGTTTATTTTCTGTCTGCATAATAAGTTTTATGTCATTTTTAATGTCATGACTCCTACATGCACTGAAGATGTATGTAGTAACTTCTAATGTCTCACAGAATGTCAATTGTAAATGCAATTTGACAACAGGCTTAGCTACCATTGTCTGATTGTTTGGCATTGTATAATAAAGATGGTTAAGTCTTCTGCTTGGAAATGCATACATTATTCCAGGATAAAACAATGGGCAAATTCACTGGCCCAGTCACGAGGCCCTACAGAAAATCCTCAGCAAGAAAATTAGCAGATTTTAAGTACATTTAAATATCAGCTGTACAAATAAAGGTTGAGGAGCAACAGGATGGATCACACCTCGGCACAATAGGGTGAAGCACATGACCTGTCACTGTCCCTTCTGCTACTGTTTTACTATAATTTTTTTTTATTTAGAGTAAGGATTCCAGCTTACTGTGTGTGAGTTTATTTTGAAAGAAAATAAGTTTTGACTTTTAGTAGCAAAAATCTAGGTACCATTACATTAACTGACAGACTAATATGTCCTATGTGGTCTTCTGGAAAGCTTATATGATTTGGTTGGAATTTTTTTTGTTTGGGATTTTCTTGTTTGTTTTGTTTTATTCTGTAGAACTCATAAACTGAAAACTCCCTAAAACCTGAAAACAAAGGAGAAGCTGATGTTCAAGGAAACTGAATTTTGCAGATGTGCCAGAGAGTTACCCAAATTTTGCCCCTTGCTTCTCAAAGCTTGTTCGCTCACAGTAGGCCAGATCACTGCTGAAGCCACCTTACTGTTTAATTCCATCTTTTTTTCCCAGTCTTTGGAGACTGACTGACATGTATCCTCGATTAATCACCACCGTATTTTAAGAGCCACAGCATTTATATAAGATGATGAAGTCCCTTCCACACCTTTAGAGTTTGATGGGAACATTCACAAGAGTTAGATGGATGATAGTGATGGTTCAGGTTGGGTAGAGACATGAAGACAGCGGGGTTTCAGCGTGTCCAACATACAGCATCAGTGTTACAAACAAGATTCTAGAATTATTCCAGTCCATGCATTCAAGTTCCTTGAAATAAAATTCTTCCATCGTATGCCAAGAGATTTCAGATTTTACAGTGAAGACTCTGCTCTTTACCCATTTGACTCTTGTGTTGAAGTGAAGAAAGAAAATCTAGACAAATTAACAAATCCTCTTTCACCCTAAAATCAGAAATTACATGTTTTACCTAAAGTTAATGTCACCAGAAATGGTGACATATGAGACAAGTTTTAAATTCTTTAAATTAACATACAAGTTTTAAATTCTGAAAAGGTAAACCTTCATACATTCTTTGTGCAACATTACCTGTCCCTTGACTAGTCTGGTAGAGAGATGACATGTGAGTGGCTCCTACCACACCTTTCCTTACAGACAAAAACTTATTTTTCTTCCTAAGAGCTTTAGTTAGGATAGAACATTCTTTTTATTTAAAAAATCAAACGAGGAAACAAACAAACCCACAACCTCCCCCCCAACTAAACAAAAACAAACACCGAAAAACCCCACCAAAAACCAAAAACCCACAAACAAAATCACAACAACAAAAAAAAAAAAGCCCCTAGTTCTTAACTGGGAATGAGACCAAACCAAAATTTCTCATTTAAACTGCTTACTTCTTCCCATGCATTGTTTAGGTAGAGCAGAAGAAAGACCTCGAATGGGTTTTTTCCCCACATTCTCAACACTACCAATTTCAAATACCTAAGCAAGTCCAACGCCAAGTCGAGTGGATGGGTAAGTATCTGCACCACTTAAGAGAAGCCTCTTTTGTGGTAGAAGACTGCCCACACCCAGGCAGATTGCCTTTGGATTTCACCATCTTCTGGGCCCCAGGAGGTGCTCTGCTGCCATAATGCAGCATTATTATTATTATTAATTATTGCACACTTTTAAAATTTCAAAGTGTCTGTAATAATGCAACGACTTCATTGCAACCTACCTGAGAGATTGATTATGTAGCACAAAAATGAGGTGACAGAAAGGGCTGAGGGAGTGGCATGAGGGGGCATTTGAGGGTGTTAAACATTCTGAGACAGTTTTTTTAAAAGACTGTGTAGGTAGAGGAAGCTAAATTTGATGCACTGATTTGATTCACCCTGCATTTTTGGGAGCACTCCAATTCCAGCTTTTGAATGATCCCCAGTAAACCAAGGAATTGAGTGCTTGACCCTCTTTCTTGGCCATCATTAGCAGTTGAGATAATCCTGTGTAACAGGATCTAAAACACAAAAAGACATACCTCAATTCAGAAATTTTTACTTCCTCAACATACCCTGTGAAACTATGTCTAGCTCTGAGAAAACACTGCATTATTAAGAACAAACAGCTTTGAATGAGGCCCAAAGCAAACAAAGAAACGGGTACCACAGGGCAAAACCAGGAAAAAATAGGGGAAAACACAAAAAATAGGCGTGTAGCGAATCAGTTACAATTTTATTGCATTAAATGTCATCAACCAAACTATGCAGAATTTTTAAGCAGGTTGTTGGTCACATAAAATTTCTCAAATTTGGGCCTTTCATTTAGCTTTTTTATGCATGGAAAAATCAATATAGAAGAGAGGATGCTGCAAGCCACTGTACTAATGGGGAATATTACTAACTAAAGTTTTTCCAGTGGAGTCGGATGACTTAATTTTTATGTTCATCCCACTGCATCAGTTTAAAACTGAAAATTTCCATGGCTGTTTAACAAAGTCGCATTTTAGCACAACTAAAAGCAAGAGGATGCATGCAGGAACTACTGTTGTGCACTTTATTTACAGAATGTTTGCAGAAAGATGTCTTTTCAAGGCATGCATCTGTATATAAACACACCTGGGGTTATCACTACTCCCAAAGTGGTGCTTTAATTTAATTTCATTTAACTCTGACGTTCATAATATGAAGACAACAGATGAGGATCAGTGATGTAGCATCTTGTGAGATTAGTGGATTACCTGCATTTAATTTTGATGGTCGCTTTTCAAATGAAATACAGCCTAAAAAGAAATCACAAGAATAATGCTACTATTCAAAAATATAACCTTTCATCACAGATTAAAGGCATGACACTGAGAAGAAAGACTGGAGAACTTCATGCTGGTTCGTAAGCATCCCTGGGCTTAAGACTTTTAATGTGGTAGACAAGTAACTGAGAAATGAACTCCCAGATTTTACTATGGCAGTTTATTTTTGTCACACCCCTATTTTGCTTCAGGTTATTGCCCTGCAGTGTAGCCTGTAGAACACCATTATCTCTAGAGTTTCAGTTCATAATTCAGAATCTTAGCTCAAAAATCTACTTTTATGAGTTGCTCAAGCTAAAAGTCCAGTTTGCACTACACTGGCTAAGATGGGGATGCACATTCCATTCTATAGCTGGGAGCAAAGTCTTGAAAAAAACCCAACTAAAAGGATCAGAGGGAATAGCTGGCACTGCAAACGACTGGAAGGTCCGAGGCCAGATTTGACAGTTACTCTGGTATGATCCTTAACACGTGTCATGCAAGCAGGAAGCAAACAAAGGTATTCTATTATGATACTGCAAAAAGAGCATTTTATTAGCAAAATCTTTCAGGTTTGTGAAAATAACTGCTAGGGAGAGTGAAAACAGCTGGCAATTGCCATTTTTGCATGCAAGACAGAGCAGTCTTCTTGGAAAACAAATAGTACATCATGTGAAAATTTCATTCTGAAATTATTTTTTTTCTAAAGTCTAAATATATTTTACTCCTTTTAAATTAAATTTTATAACAAACCACTAAGTTATTATATTTATACTATATGTAAAAAATATTTCAACTATATTTCTGCATTTTTCAGATTAGACTATTTGTGGAATATGATGTATTTACAAATATTTTTTGACAATGAGAAATTAGTTATTTTCTAAACATTTTAATACATCTTTAATGAATAGTGCATTCCAATATGAGACTTACAATAATGAAATGTCTTCTAAGTGTGTTGTTCATGCATTATCAGAGTGCATTTGGGGGGGTTGGGTCATATTGCTCATTGTGAATTTCCACGGCCTAGAGATTTATGAAATTTCATAGACACAACTAATCACACACGTACCATGCATATAATGTATAAATATTAATCTAACCATTTTAATTATTAAAATGCATTCTACACCTGAATTCCATCTTTAGTACATACCGCATCTTGAAATACATTAATATAATGCCTTTTACAGCATCCTGAAATAGTTATTTCTCTCTACATTTGTTCATTTGTAATCATCCTTCAAAAATTATTTCCTATACCATTGATAAACCCAACTGAACATTATTGAATTCCTGATTTTAGGTAAGTTTTTCTGAAAGACAAACACATTTGCAAGACTATCCTGCCTCCTTACCTTTCCCATTGACCTTCCCACTTATCTGTCTCATATTAGCTATTTCTGGGGAAACTGATATTTAGAAGCAAACACAATTTTCCAGGACATTGAATTTCACTATAAAACAAGTCTTTGCCCTGTAGAATATTTGTCCTTTTTCTGTGATTCACTCAGATGTCCCATACAGCACATGGACTTCTGCAGATTCCCTCACCCCTTATCACAGCAGTACTGCATACCCAAAGTACACAGGACCTAAAAATGGATTGTTTTGTAGATGCACTGAACAGAGAAAGGAAAACACAACAGAATTTAAAAACATGCCTGAGATCTGAACAGTGATTCACTGGTTATTTTTGTATTGGAAACAGAATTTATACATAAGTTAAGTATGTCTCATAGAGCATAGGTATGTGTTCTGAGCAAACATTCTTGAAGACAGGAGAAAATGAGGAAAAATCCCAAAATCTTAATCTGTTATTTCCCCCCTCATTAATCTCTGCATTTTGTAGCCTATGATAGAGAAAACCATGAGAACAATTGTGGTATGTTTTTCTTGTGGATATTGGTTTGGGGTTTGGATGCAGTTTTTGTGTGATTTGGGGGGTTTGGTGGTGGTTTTAGGTTTGGTTTGGTTTGATTTTTAATAATATTAACATTCCTACTATTGACTGCTTAAAGCTATTTTACCATGAAAAATATAAAAGAAGGTTTGGTTACATCGGAAAAGTCAGAGCCTTTGGGAAGAAAACATGGAAAACAAATGTTTGCTGTTTAAGATTACAATGTAGGGAAACCAATGGGATTAATGCTACTTACATGTTATGACTTAAGAAGCAGCTGTTCCTCCCACGTCTGGCTGCACTGATTGGATAGTGCCTGTTTTCCAAACCCATTCATCACCTCCCTGCCAGCATAAGTTTCCTCTTTCTAGGAAATTGGAACGCAGTGTTAACATAAATTTAAAGGGACCATCCTCAAACCTTTAATGAGCAGAGGTTTAATTGCTTGCGATTATAATAGTATGAAAACTTCTTATCAAAAGAGTTTGGTATTTTATTTAGTATCTATGTGGTCCCTTTTCAGCAGTGAAATAAAATAATTTAATGTTATTACAACAGCAATTGACACTGTTAAACATATTCCAACAGAAACCAAAAAGTTCTTGTTTGTGATGACAGAAATTTTGTAAAGGACTCAGGGGAGCTTTATGCACATTTATATAATGCTTTTTAAGGAGACTCCAAATAATCTAAACTGATAAATTTCTACATTATTGCCAGAATTGGTCTATGTTTAAAAAACAATGCTTTGAGATATATATAAATGCTTATATAGGGCTAAATGTATCTGTGGGGGGAGGAATCTTAAAATCATAAGCTTTTAAACAACATGACACTGGTCATACAGTTCTATCATCTGCCAGGGCATTACCAGGCAAAATATTTGAAGTATCTGAATCCAAATTCTAAAATATATTTAGGCACTGTCATGGCTTTGGCCTTTAAAATTTGATCCCTGATTCTCTGAGACATTTAAATTATGAGAAATTCAGATTTTGTATAGGAAATTTCACTTTGGATTTTTGTTTCAGAAAATTGATTTTGATTTTTTTTATACCATTTTTACAAAAATACATTTCTAATAAGAAGTGGCACAGACTGTAATATTCTTCTGAATCTTTTATGTGGATTTTTAAAGCAGGTCTCCTAGCTTGCAACCAAATTAACCCATCAACTTAAAAAGGTGTAGTAGGTTAGAGCCCCTTTTTACCTTGGTGATACAACTGGCCTATAGAACATGAATTTCATTTTCAATGCCAATTAAATCTTATTATTAACATGTACTATCCCTGTAAGTGTATGAGCAAAGTCACTTTAAAAGGTCTTAATTTTTCACCTCTTTGATGGAGTGCAAAAGTAAAAACATTTTAACAGAGATGCAATTCTTCCTGTAAAGTGAAGAGATGCCATGATTATTAAAGCGGCGTTTTGATACCTGGGGTGGAAATTAGAAATATGTTTATAATTATCTGAGTTTCTGGAAGAAATTTTAGTGAAAGTCCTGAGGCCCAAAAATGCCTGATGCTGATGAATGTTGAGCAGGGTACGTAACAGACTGTGTGGCAGAGCTGCTGGCTGCACTAGGGGACAGTGATCTCAGAGAATTTCCTTCGTTTGCTGCTATGGAGACGAACTTGAAACTAGGGCTGTCTCATCACTTAAAAAGTGAACCAAGGACAATTCAGAGGTATTTGATTAATTGAAGTCTACTTACAATTCTTTTGTGTTTGACTTCCATATTATTAAGTATACATAGACAATGAGTCATATAAACATATAAAAAGTTATGAGGTGGACTACAAGGTACAGCCAAAATTTCCCTTATCAGTTGATAGAAAAGAGAGCTCTCTTTCCTGTATAAGGAACATACTCACAGAATCACAGAATCATTAGCTTGAAAGAGACCTTTAAGATCATCATTGAACCACAAACACAGCACTAAATCATGTCCCTCAGTGCCACATCTACACGGCTTTCAAATATCCCCAGGGATGTGACTGAGTCACTTCCCTAAGCAGCCTGTTCTAATGCTTGACCACTCTTTGAGTGCAGAAAGTTTCCCTGCTATCCAAACTAAAGCTCCCCTGGCACAACTTGAGGCCATTTCTTTTTGTCCTGTCACTTGTTACTTGGGAGAAGAGACTGACCTTCACCTGGATACAACCTCCTTTCAGGTAGCAAGAAGGTCCCCCCTGAACCTCATTTTCTCCACCATGAGCATCCCCATCTGCCTCAGCTTCTCCTCATCAGATTTGTGCTCTGGACCCTTCCTCGGCTCCATTTCTCATTTGACTTGATGTCTTTTAGGCTTTTACATTGCTCTCCGTCATCATAAAATCTGAACGGCTGGATAGGCGGCAACGTTCCAATGAATGAATGGAGTGCGAGCCAAGTGCAGTGTACTCCAGCTGGGAAGGGGGCCAAAAGAGGAGTCTTGAACTTTTTAGGGAGCATCTTAAGTGGTGTTGAATGTGCAAGGGTCAGACAAGGAAGCAAGGCAGCATGTGTGTCTGTTGCTTTCTGACCTTCATCAGGGCTGAAAAAGTTGCAGAGCATCAGTGACTTTAAGGTCGTGTTTGAGTTACGTGCTAAAAATATGAGATAATTCTTTACACAGGGGAAGTTACTGTATCAGCAAATGTTATCATCGTGCTGAATAGGGGGCAATGGTATGGCAAGTGAGGTCAGTGCCGGTACTCAGAATACAAATTTTCTGAAGAAACTGCAGATAATTCATATGTAAATGCTTTGAATTTGCAAGCACAGCCTGTTCTTTCAATTCATTTTCTCATACTTTATGCTTTGCCAAATTGCCAATTATGATACTTTAGAAAAATCTAATCTTAAACAAATTGTGGATAACAGTGACATTCATAACAATAGATTAATGCCAAGTATTTTAGTATCACCTGAAGGATATATGCAGTTTGGGTTGAAGGAAGTGATGAGTCAGATTTGGGGTTATCCATTTTGGTACTCCTTTTTTTGGTTTAATTTTTTGTTTTTCTTAATTTTGATACCATAAAACAGAGTATTTTCAATGCGATTTTGCACTATGTGAAAGGCTCTCAAGTTCCATTCAGGGGACTCCAACTTTTTATCAGCAGCCCAAGGCACATAACACACATTTTGCAAACATTCTGAGGGTCCTTGATTTTCCCATGGTTTCAATGAAAGCATCAGGTTTCTGCATTTCTTTTGTACCTTTTTCAGATCAACAAGAAGCTGAGCATGTACCTTCATACCTCATTAAAGCAAAACTGAAGATACACTGCACTATTTGAAACTGGACTCTAAAAAAATAAACACTCAGCCACACAAATCCAGGTCTATCTCATGCTTTCACTCAACTGCAAAACACTTGGTGATCTCAGTATTCATTTGGTTACTGAATCCTGGATTTTGGTTCTGTTAAAAATAAGGAAAATGTAACAGCAGTTTTACAGTGTTAGAAAACATTTTTTGGTTCAGGAGAAACAGTCCTTTATCATACAGACTACTATGGTGCTTGACAAGAATTTGCTCTGTGAGTATTATGTAAGCATTTATATCAATCTGTTTATTTATGTTCATGCATGTACAGAGGCTTACAGTCTCATCAAAACACAATCAAAACACCTCAGCTGCAAAATTCCACTCAGGCTAACAAAGCTAGGTGTATTTATATTGCTACAGATCAAGCCTAAGGATTTTTGCCAGTAAGGCCTGATGCAACACCCACTGAAGACAGTGAGGTGACCTGAAGAAAATACCTGGAATGCATAGTTACACAAAATACAAACTATATAGGAGGAGGAAAAGGACATTTTTCTTTCCAAATATCACAAAAACACTGGATGAGAGATAGTCCCAACTGTGTGAAAAGGTTTGGAGAAAATTCTCTTTAACCCACACCACAGAATCACCCTTATGTCAAGCTCCATCTGTAGAATTTTTACTCATCTAAATAATATAGGGCTTCATGTTTTCTTCAGTGATTTTTAAACCTTTGCATTCCTCTGGAAGTAGAAGAGAAAAAAGGTAATCTCAAGAGCCTGATTTTTGCTCTGTTTCTACCAGTGTGGAAAGGGGCAGAGACAGAAGGAGAATATTTTTTAAGTGAAAGAACATGTAAGATTTTGAGCTGACATGAATTTCAGACTTTATCAATCAAATTAAATATGTAGTATTGAACATCTGTAAAGTCATGCTTTCCATAAGAATACTGGATACCCAAGAGATTTGTCAAATTCACAATAATTTAACTGCCATAAATGAGACCATTCTTTAAAATGTTATGTTGTAAATTATCTAAGTTATTAAGTCTATTGGAGTAATAGATCTGTTTTTCATAAAAATTCCTCCTATTGGAAGCAAAATATCTGTCTGCTCATTAATGCAGAGAGATACAAACTACAGAAGGCAGCAACTGATGTCGTATAATCAAGTAGAGAAGAAATAGAGAAAATTCTACAAGATGTGAAATATTTGTATTGCACTTATTTCATGTTCATGCTATCAAGAAGCCTGAATAGTCACTGTATTCATATAGACAATGACATGTGGAAAGACAGGAGTAAGGGACAGACAGTAACAAAACCTTTGAAAGTGGTGGTTGTCTTGGATGGGGACGGTTTTGAGATCCTTTGGTCGGTTCAAGGGAGCAACAGTGAGCGCTGCGAGTAAGCAGTGACAATCTGACAGAGCACCTGTGCCATCATCACTGCTCATCCAACCCACAAATCTTACCAAGCAGTGGAATGGTTTTGCAGAACAAAGGATTAAAACACAATAATTGTCATATAAATGCTCCCATTTTAAGTTTGTCAAATTTCAGTGACAACAAGGGAACATATTTATTCATAGTTTATTTCAAATCTAACCAAAGAGCTGCTTCTATTATACCTATCCCCCAAAACCTGTCCGTCTCCTCACAGTCTCTACAGTTCATAATTGAGGAACAACTGGCTAAACAAATAGTTGAATTTCAATATATAGGAAGAGATGAAAGACAGGAAAATCAGACTGTGTTAAACTAAAAGGCATTAAAGAAAAAACATCAAACTCAGAAATAAAAATGACCAGTGATGATTAGGAAAGCTACCACATGACTACATTAATAAGACATGTAACTGAAAATAAAACCATAAAGATCTAGAGGAAAGTGGCTGAGATTAAATAAGAGAAAGTGAATTAATGAGAGGTAAACCTGTTACACTTCCAAAGGTAAATGTGTAATCTAAAAAAATTACTAGTTATTTTAAGTGTCAGAGAATAGGCACTGAAATTATTAAGGGGGTGAAGAGATTGTACTGATGTGAAAATAAATTTTGGGAAAAGATTACTGAAAATATTAAAACAAGCTCTTTTGTGGCTCTGAAAATCAAGATTAATAAAAGCTTGTCCTGATTTTAAAGAGCAGTTGACTTCAAGGATATACAACTAGCAATCCCACAGAAAGCAAAATGAATCATGAAAAATGTAGACCTTTCCTGGAGAGGAGAAGGGATTGGTGCAGAGAAAGTCACTGATTCTAGTAGGTCCATCCCCCTCTCTCCCACTGAGCAGCAGACAGGGAAGTGGAAAATGGAGTTATCTGACAGCTGTGGACCTCTACAGCCCAGACAATTTAATAAGCAGCCTATCCACTTCTTGTGGTGTCTCATAAACCCCCAGCCCCACACTGGCCAAGAGCAAAGGATCAAATCCAGATTTCACATGGGGAATTTTCTATGGCAAAAAGTCTATCTCTGTCTAGTGCACGAACAGGGTTGTAGCTCTCCTCCAGGTGATATGATCCCTCTTTCTATTCATCACAGGTTATTGCATCATCTTTTGCCAATACAAGTTTGGTTTTATTTGATAATTTTCATTAGCAGATAAAGGAAGGATGAACCAGCAGCTTCACACTGTCTTACAAATTAAGAAGATCTCAAATTATTCCCAGATATTCAACAGATTTTTTTTATGATTTGGAAACGGTTATCCTTTCTATACTACAGTTTGCCACCTTTTAGGCAGAAACAAGTTCTCTTACTTCACAGGTCTGCAGATGAAGAATGATTATGAGGCTGTGATGATAAAAGGTGGAGGTACACTCCAGGTAGATACTAATCCAAATGACTTTGAGCATGAATTCATAACCTTCAGGGGGGTTCCACATGTGGAAGGCTTGGAGAACTGAAATATTAGTTATTTAATTATTAAAGAGCTATTTCAGGTAAGTGTTATTCATATGAAACAAGTTTGGGGTTTTTTTTTTATGATGGGACTACTTCTAAAGCCTCTATTCTACATTTCTTATTTGCTGGGTGTTTGTCGTTATTATTACAGCTACCAAATTCATAATCTGTAGAAAGAGCAAACATTGAAATGGAAGTTATGACCCAGGCCATTGAGAGCAGAAAAACAAACTTTTCCAGATAACAAGTATCATTAAAAGTGAAAAAAAAAAAAAAATTGATAGAAGGAAGAAGTGAACCTGAAGAGGTGTTTCTCTTCTGCATGCAACAGAAATACCAGGAATAAAATTATTAAGTGTATGTCTAAAAGGAATGGTGCTGAAAAATAGGACCAATGACCAAAAAAACAATTTTTTTTTCACTTTTACAACGATTTTTTTTCAATTTTAATATCCTCAAGAAAAAGCACAACTTTATTAAAAATACCCTATCAATCATAATCTATCTCACAAAAGACCCTCCTGTTTTTGATACATCACTCTTCACTCTTACCAACATTTCCTGCCTTTGTGACAAAGTTTATTGTCAACTGAGTTGTGGCAATGCAAAACATTTGTGGAAATATGCTGTAGATTCATTCAACTGAGTAAATAGGGTAAATAGCAAACCAAAAAACCCTGAAAGATTTTTTCTAACCCAGGTAACTCCATGAGCTGGAGTTGGCACAACCAAAACTGCAGCACAAGCTCAGGAACAAGTGCTTAGAAACAGAAACCTCTAAAATTGGCTGTCTGGCTTAAAAGAAGAAAAAAATCATATCAGAGTATGCAGATAAGAAGGCTGCATTAAACAGAGATATTGAAACAGCACTATGACACTCATAGTCTAATACAGTCTGTAAGTGGGCCTAAAATGGGCATAACTCACTCAACTGAAATTAAAAAAAGAATCTCAGGTATGTCACAGAAATACTCATGAACAAAAGAAAAGAAAAATTTTCTTTTATAATGTTAACAGTGAGCACCTAGTATGCCTCTTAAAATCCCATCTTTATGCATAGAAGTGAATAAACAAAAGAAACAATGACCTTCAATTCTTAGCCTTTATTTGCCTTGAACATCACTCAGAGAGCAGAGATAATAGACTTTTTCACCTTCTTTTTTGTTTTTCTTGTGTTGTCAGAAAGGACATCTGTGGCACGTTTATAGAAAAAAAAACAATGCTCTCTGTAAAGAAAAAACCTCTCAATATATGAGCCTGGTAGATAAAGAATGTGCCAACTGAAGTCACACTGGCAAAGTTAACTCAGCTCTTTAAGAAGGATGATTTCTTATTTGCTGTTCTTCGTTCTGGCCAGGACAGGGTTAGTTTTGGTGGTAGCCAGGAGGGGACATGACCAGGACCCTGAGGTTATTCCATATCACCTCACACCATTTTCCAGGGATGGTGACTGGGGTCCCTTCCAGGTTGGGGTAGCATAGTATTGTCGGGCTGCCTGTGGTATAGCAGTGACCATTCACATGGGAATCACTTGCCTCCCTTGTATCCTTCCATCATCAATATTGTTGCTCTTACTGTTAATTTTCTTACCTCGTTGCTGTTGCCAGTAAATTGTTCTTATTTCAACCAGTGATCTCTGCCTTTTGTGCTTCCAGTTCTCCTCTCCATCCCAGTGCAGGGTGGATAGGGGGTGCTGAGCAAGCAGTGCATGGTTTGGAGTGGTTTCAGTGGTGGCACTAAACTGAAGAATGCCATTTCTAAACCACGACAGCCTCAACTGGTGCCCAATGTGAGGCAGGAAGGGTTGACACAACAACAGGCTGAAAACAATTGTGATCTAAGCATTTTTTGCCTTAGATGCAGAGCCACTGGTCACAGTGTTGCTTTGTATGTTCACGTGGGTGTTGTATCCAACCCTGTGTATGTTTCTGTACATGCACTAAGTGTCCATCATGGTGCTCTTTGTCAGAGCAGGGATGGCTTTGTTGCTGTACTGTGGGACATCAGTTTATGAGATGATAAAAACAGGGGCAATGAGGGTCATTTGAGATATGTGGTCAGTATTGCCCTCCTACCCTTACTTTGGGTGCTGCATTTGGGAGTCCATTAATAATTGTACCCAGCCTGGGAGGATGATTTTACTCAGATTTACACCCTCTTTTTGTCCTTCAGGCCTATTACAACAGCTTTTGATAACTCTGAATTCCCTTTGGGTATTAACAAAAGCATGTTCTTGTTTGCCAAATCTGCCAGGTCTTCCCAGTGCACTCCACACCATATTTGGAGTGACAAAAGAGATTTTTAGGCAGGTCTTTCAGAGATTTGGCCCAAGAGTGGATAGTCATGAGTGGCATGGAATGTGTGAGAAAATGGGGCAGCTTTTGAAAGACTACTCTGCTCCAGTGGTTTGGAAGTTCACCCCTGAACAACTACAGGGCAGAATATTTGAAAGCAAAATGCTGTGGCAGTTCCAGAGAAGCACAGAGAATACTATTCTTAAACCACAAGAGCCTGGTTTGTTTAGTCCACTTCTTCACAACCTTCAAATATATATATATATCCAAAAATAAAGAGTTGATAATGTAAGGGAAAAAATATGGATTACTTGAGCTTGACAGACATGGGAAGATGTGAAAGATCTCTAAAACTTACTGTCTCTAAAACTTTCAACAACCTTTAAGCAGCTAAAGCATCCTGGCCTCTCATCCCTGCCATTTTATTATCTCTTCTGCTTTCCTGGCATAAGTGTTTACTCATCCACACTGTGAACCAAAGTGGGGAACTGATCTCACTGACAGGTATCCAGCAGAGAAAATAATGGTTTTGAGTTGGTTGAGTTTCTAAGCTGCACAACTATCTGCCCCAGAACACTGAGAGGGGAAGGGAGCAATTGGAAGTTGGAGGTGCAGTCTAATTAAACCAGAAGTGCTGTTGAAAAGTATGTACATTCCAGAGCAGCCTCAGTCATCCTGAATATTGATTTAGTGTTAGACAACACCAAAGTGCTGCAGCTTACTTTGCTGATTTAATTACTTTTTTAGCAGATAGCTTGATTCCAATGTACATCTTCAACACAGTTTTCAGGTTGTGGACACTATTGAAGGCTGTAGTGTTTACAATTTATGTATTTGCCATAAGACTATTAATTAAATTAATAGTTTAGATGTCAATGTTTTGACAGGTATATTATTTAAATGTCTGCATGGTTTAAACACAACTGGTTTTTTGTTGGCTTTTTTTTCTGTGCAGCTGCTCAGTAAACTGAAAGAGAAACTAGAAGGAGCATATTTAACAGGCACCCAAAAACTGTGTATTCCTTTGATGACATGTGGAACTGATAACTGACATGTGGACTGAGAACAAAGCTGGGAATGCCTCAGGATCCTGGAGGATGAGCCAAGGAAGTGAACTATATAATCCATGTTTTTAAAAAATAAAAATAAAAAGTAAAAAAAAAAAATTGGCTTAACAAGAATACATAGTGTTCTGATTTGACCAGAGGAAACTAAAAGCTTACACTTGCAGGGATTTAGGATGAAACCATTCAAACTGTTTTCCCTGTTCGTGCTGGGACTCGTGATACTTTCATGAGACCTCACGTATTTTACAACATGAAAAGCCTTGGCTCAGAGTTATTACATTCTTTTAACCTTTTCCTTTTAAAGCTCAAAGGCAAGATGCACTAAATCTTCTAGACTACTTTGCCACCAAATGATATGTATGTGGGATGTGCATGCCCTGAACGAAGAAGCACAGTTTTACTAATGAGGGCTAGCAAGTAATGGTACCTATTAACTACTAAATAATGGGACACATTCGTCCTTCACTGCCCCCCTATTTGTCTTTAACAAATCTCCCTAAAAGGAAGCTTAAACATTCTGCTGCTAATTTTATTGTCATAATGTACACTTATTGAAAATAATAAAGTGCTTTGTGCAGTTTTATAATAGACACTTTTATAAAACCTACCAAAATTGCAGCTTTCTACTCTATGCAAAGTTCAAATTAAGATAGTCATTTTATACCATAATACTTATCTGATTAACACGTGGAAGGATTAGCTGCTATGACATTGGATGTTACACAAACCTTAGGCTACACAGATAATTAGAGGCACAAATAAGAACAGCTGTGCTCGGCTTCTGCTCTCTACCGTCCCTTGGAGAAGTTCCTCTCTCTTCACTGACTGCTGTAAGAAGTTAGGGAGATTTAACCTAAGCTATAATTAGCTGGTGTCCATTGTCCCTGAGTACCAATGCAGAGATGTCCATCAGCTTCAGGCAAATTTTTACTCCATTTGCTTATATTTGTGAAACTATGCCATCTTAAGAATTCTGTTATAGTGCCTGCTTGGTAAAAAAAAAGGAGAGATTCATAGCCTCAATTGATAATTCCCATTTAAAATTGAATTTTTAATACTAAATATGCAAATCGGCTACTCATAAATTATTCCAAAATATTACTAAAATAATTGTGTGCACCCCTCTCAGGTACATGGTGTGATTCCTGGAGTAGTGCTGTTCAGGGCTGGGAGCTGGACATTGATGATCCCTGGCAGTCCCTTCCAACTCAGGACGTTCTATGATCCTAACTTCATCTTCAAAGTGAAGCAGAGAAATAAAATGTGTTCATATCTGGGTTTGGAGGGTGAAATCTCTTTGAATACCCACAATATCCATATATTGTATACAGTATATCAGCACTATTTCAAACAACTAGAGAAAATATGTAATTGGCCACAATGAAGTATTGAAACCAATGGAAAAATATTTGAGTGATACTCTTGAAAACAAAAACAACTTTCTTGTTACACCTGAAATATCAAACAAGAAAATCAATACACAGAAGTAAAGTAACGAATAGTCTAAAGTGTTTCATATAAAGCAAAACAAATCAGTGCAACAGTATGGGTCTGAAAAGGAAATATGAAGTACTCTTGGAAAAGCAGGTGAGATGAGAAGAGAGAACATAGAGTCCATGTGTGGCAAAACACCTGAGCTGAATTCCAAGATAAATCTTTTCATGTGGACACATTGTAAGACTTGGATGGGTGGCAGCAGCTTCATCCCAGCAAGGAGAGTTCTGAAGTCATGATTCCACAGATGTCCGTCTGAGTTTGGCACCACTTTTCACGCAGACCCTTTCCCTTCTTGTTACTCACCACTTTGCTCTCAAGCAAATGCTTATGAAGTCATGAAAACTGCACCAGGGAACTTGCTCAGCCTGAAAATAAGCCTGTGGAAAACAACTACCCAGGACAGGAATGAACCGTGGACATTGTGGCAAGAACAGCCTGAGCTGGCACACTTACTGAGAGACACAGATGAAACAATGTGCCATAAATGAGCAAATAATTAATTGTGCTACTCAAATATAAATTCTCACTCCTCAACATACAATTTCTATACAGAGTAAAAGGAAAGAGTTTACTTTCCTTGGAAGAGATCTCATTTAATCAGACGACAAGCATGGTGTTTACTTACATCTCTCGTTCTAAAAGAGGAAATGCTGGGTTTGTGCCAATACTGTAAGTTTTCTACGTTTTTCAATAGGGAAATTAATGCCAATTTTTGCATTGGTCTTTCAAGTCTATAACAAGCTGGGCTGGCACAAAACAGATATTTGAAATGGATGAGTACTTTCTTCTGAGCTAAATCTGAATGTTAATAGAAACAAAACAAGATAAATTTGGTAGGCAAATCCCACACCTGTTAGTTCTTCAACCTGAGGGGAAAAAACAGGGTAAAAATACAATGAAATTTATTCAGCTCTGGAGACTGAACCCCAGACCCTGTAGAAACCAGTCTTTTGACCTACCTTGTGGCAACAAAAGTCTGGAGAGCAAGTGAAAAAGATCAATGAGTACCAGAGATTCTCTAGGCAGATATCACAAAAGTTTGGGTTTACCTGAAACAGGTTTGTAATTCAGAAAGATAGAGCTCAGAATTGCCTGTCACCGAACATTCCTTCTGTTTTCCCCCAGGATGCTCAAATGTTTTGCCTTTACTCAGAATCTTTGTGTATTCCTCTTGTCTTCTGCTTATCAGGGGAAGCAGGAGAAAAACAAGTCAAGTATATTTTTGCTATATTTACTTTTCCTTATCCATTTCTAAATACTTTCTTGTAAAGTACTTTAAGCTACATGAAAATAAGACTAATATAGATGAAAAGAGGAAAAGCCTAAGAGGGAATTCAGATATCTAGGCTACAAATATTATATGGGGAAAAAGAGAGAAACTTCAGCAGCAATCCTTTACCCATCTCTCAGGACAGCAAAGAATGATAGAGGACACATTAATTCACTTTCATTCTATCATTTTCTTATGTACTAAGCTGATCATGTATTAATACAAGTAGCTACCCAGATGTACCATCATTCAGTATCTTATATTGCAGTGGTAACTAAAACTCCAATGCTGAAGAGATTTTCTTTTTTCCAACCAACATTCCTTTTTCTCTATGAGTTAGCACACGCTTATTTGAGTTTAGAGCAAATAATTACAACCGTTGTAGGCATTCCAAGGTTACCTGAATGTATTTCCATAAAACTAAGCTATCAGTTAAGAAAAAGACTTTAAAAGCTGCCTAGGTTCTTCAGGCAGAAGAGAAAATAAACAATCAAAAATATTCAATTAATGGCAGCCTTTGAGGGCCCAGTGCCTGTCTTGGAAGGTTGGGGATGAGATTATAAGACTTCTGCTTCATAGTCTTTAGGATTTTGTCATCCTTTATGCAAAGGATAGGACAACTAAGACACTCCTGCGCATACCTAGCCTGAAGCAATACTCCTGCCAAACAAGCATGACCTGAAACAGGTTTATGCAGCAGAGTTCTATACCACGACAGAGATCGAGAGCACATTATATGTCAAGTGCTCTCCAACTGCATGCTACTTATTTATTTCCCCAAGAACACATATTTAGCCACTATGGCACAACAGTACCTAATGATGGCTGGTCTCTTGTCACCACTGGTGTTGTGAAGGCAGACAGTTCTCTGCCAACAAAGAAATTCTCACACCAGAGGGATTCTCTAATGTCAGAAGTCAGTTGCTTTACCAGTTCATGCAGCTAAACAGAACAGCTGAACAAAAGCAAAAACTCAGAACGTCCAAAAAGACCTTAGTTGGAACAAGAAACAGCTCTGCATAACGCCCTGTGTCACTGCCAGCATGGAGCCTTCCCTCACAGAACAGGAAAGGCAGCAGAAACCTGAGGCAGTAACACCTCAGCAAAATGTGGGTTGGAGGCCCAGTCCTGTACCAGACTCAGCTCAAAACCTGCCTGTTTTCACCACTGAAAGGGTGGGATGTGAGAATGTCCTCCCATATTACACTTTGGCAGCCAAAATCCCGGCCTTTGAGATGGTTGTTGCCAAGCTAATTAACTGAGTTGCTAAATGATTAGAATGAAAATAATAACTATTTGTATTTTGATGAGTATATTAATTACCAAATTAAAAAAAACCTGTAGACAGGTTTGTGAGGGTGTGAGGCAGAGAAGCAGCTCTCTGTATGACCATACAGATTTTAATTTCCACAAAGGCAATGAGATGTACCCCACCAGTCAGAGAGCAGATACATCCTTGCACTGTATCTGGGACAGGACTGAGATTACCAAAGGAAATTGCAGCCACAACAATTCATAGGAGCTAGTTATGATCTCTCACACAGCAGACTGTGTCCTGGGCACACAGGATGAAAACCTCCCCTATTGCTCCTGGAAAACATGCTCACCCCTCTGCAGGTTCCTCCCTCACAGCACAGCTATTCCCCTTGTAACACAATGATGCAAATTGTGCCTCATTTCACTGGGGGGATGATTGAAGTTAGTAGCAGTTCATTCTCTCCATGTTTTTGCAACTGAGCTGACCCAATCTTGTCCCCAGCAAACTTTCAGGAGTATGTGTAGGTATTTTACGTATGAGTTCAATAAACGGATTCCCATCAAATATAAACTACCCAACAGAGGAACAGCTTGTATAAAGCTATGCACAGATCTGCCGTCATCACAGACCACTCGGGCTTTGCTCTCATGGTTACCATGATATCATCACAATCCCTCAGAGCGAGTACTGCCTTCTGTCTCACCACCAATGTCAATTATTAATGCCTGCTCATCATAACTGCACATCATCTAGAAATGCTTTTTCTTTCTCTCCATATATCTTTAAAAAATCCCAAAAAACTCCTCTCATAATTTCTAATACAAAAGCACACATAGGAAAAAAAGTGTTTGCAGATGTCCAAAAGAATTTGCCTCTCCTGGATTATCTGGCCTGCTAATTACCCACAAGAAGTGTAGTGGGTATTTATCACTGATGCAGAGATAAGCAAGGCAGGTGGGAAATGTTTATACAGCCAAGATAACTAACTATTCCTGGTGCCAAAACAAACAGGTGCAGATTTTATTGATGCAACAAACATGGAAACAAACCCAAACAAATACACATTTGATGAGGGATATTTCTGTACCACAAAAACAGTACCTGCAAAGTAAAACAAAAATGTTCTGTTTCCTGGTGGAGACACTTTCAAAGCTGGGACTTCTCTTCCACCTTCTGAATTCCAGCATGAAGCATTACACAAGTACACTGTCCCACAACAGCTGTTCCAGTATGCCTGAAGGAAATTAACTGGCACATTCAGATCATCCTTTTTCTTGGTGGTCTGACCTCAGATGGCATCCAGAGATGCATACCAGTAGTGCAACTCATGGAAAAGCTACCTTATCAGCCTCTTCCCACTCATCCAGTGAATTATTGGGGGCATTAATGGGTATCCCTCTGTCACATCCAGGATCACACATCAAACTGAAATGCTAACACAGGTGCAACCTGGAAGCTTTTTTTGTGTGAAGTGAATCCTTTCAACTGTCCCCATGTAACCAATGTGGTTCACATCAGGCTGTGCAAAGTAGAACTAAACCAGAAAATGCACACCAGCCTCCAGTGATGCTCTGTCTACAAAACCAGCATAGAGCTCATTCAGAGCACCCACACCACCCCCAAAAGGGTACACCATGAACTCTAGATCATCAGCACCAACTGTTTTACTCAACAAACTCATTTTATTAAGCAATAACTCCTACTGACTGCACTGAAAAACTCTAACCTCAGTTTTTACCATCTATTTTGGACCAAATTAATTTTGTCTCCTTTTCACTGCTTTCAAACAATTTAGACTAGTACTTTAGCTTCCTGCTAAACTGTTTGTTCTATATAGATCAATGAAAAGTATTTGTTTGTTAAGCTTATTTTTAAGAATAAAACACAGCTAAGAGTAGTGAGAGCTATGAGGGTTGTGTGGCAGGACATGCATACTATCAAAAAAGAGATGCAATAAATGCCACTTTTTAAGACTATAGAAAGACCTGAGCTGCTTTCTAAAAGCAGACATTTGATATGTCTCATCAGAGCAGCTTGAAATTGGCCGCAAAGCTGCCTATAAAAATCATTGAGTAACATTCCATGTTCAAGCCTTATGCATGTTTTAAAAAGTCTTGTAAGCTTGAAGGAAGATGTATTTCAGCAATTCTTCTGGCTGAAAGCCTGAAGTGGATGGAGAGGGGCAGCTGTTTCACACCTGAATAATGATGAGATGTGACATGGTTGTGTCAGTTCTGGGGAGCTGGAGGTTACAGGACTTCACTGTAAATTACTGTCCAGTTGCATTTCGTGGCCAAAGACAGACAGTGAGATTATCCCACATATCCAGCCTCAAAGCTGATGCTCAACCTGATGAGACCACTCATAAATGAACAATTAATGGAGACAGCTGAAGCAATATCCTCCCACATACCTGTAAGACCCAAAGTCTCAATCTACAGGATCACCAAAGGAGTTTTACTTTTAAAACATACAAGGCTTCAAAAATTTGCCTGTGGAATTTTTAGAAGAGCCCTCGGTTCTTTTAGCACCTTAAGAGAGCGTGCAAAGGAGGAAAAGCTGCACACCTTTTCTCAGAGGGTAGTTTTACTGGTAAACTTTAGAAAATAAGAGAACTCGACAAAAGTTTAGAAAGGTAACATTCAACCAAAACAAAACATTCCACAAAGCATTGATTTAGCACATGCTAACACATACAATTTAGCAAAATCCAGCCCAGCCAGTCCCATGTTTCCCAAAATGACAAGAAAAGAGACTAGGAGAAGAGAGAGAAAAAGAAAATTATAGTTACCACTTGAGTCCTGTGACAGTCACACGCTCAGGTGGCGGGATCTGAATGAATGTGGGGAGCACATGTTGCTGCTTTTATTTGCTTTGGCCCCGCTGTGGGCACAGCCCCTGCCCCCAGGTGGGACTCTGGTGTGCCAGCCAGTCTGGGGTAGGGCTTGGGGTGTGGTGTGGACAGTGATCCCAGGCTGCCTTTGACTTACAGCTGCTCCAGGTTTGCCCAAGGATGGACCAGAGGGCTGGGCTGGGACAGGGCACCACCTCACCTATGCGAAATTCAGCCTGTCCCTTCCACCCACCCTGATACACACACGCTTGAGTTGGTCCTAGCCACTAATTAACATAATAATCCAGTGACTCCCGGTATCTCTTAACATAAAGGTTATTACTCACAGCATATCTACTGGGCACTTTATTTCACTAGTCTGGGATATGGAGAGGGCCAGACTGAGGAAACTGGAGCAATCTGCTTATGCTACTGTGGGATTTTGGGCATCCACTCAGCAAGAGACCCTTCATGGTACTTGGCTATAGAGAAGGTCAGATGAGACAACCAGCTTCCATTTATGCTAGAGGAGGGACATGCCAATTGACTTTAAATAGCAGAATCACTTTTGAAGGCAGTCAGAGCTCCCTGATGTATGTCTGTATCTCAAAAGCACATGGCTGTAGATGTCAGGTAGGGTAACTGGTGCAGTGTATTTTAACTCTCTAGCTGCCTCTGCAATTACTTCTGCAATCAACCCTTGAAACCATTACCTGACCCAGACCACAAAATACTCTGTTTCTGATCTCCCTGCTGCCCAGAAATGCTTCCTACCCCTAGAGAAGGGAAGGTAGAAAAGACAACAGCAAAAGGACTAATACTTCTTTAAACAACATCAGGTTCTAGAAGGATTTCCTGCAGTACTGCAGCATCTGGCTCTGGAACACCACAATAAAAGGCAGCTATTGCATATTCCCAGGACATTCATGTGATGGGCAGCAGGGCTTATAAGGAGTTATAAACCCCCAAACGCTCCTTTCTTATTTTCTGTTACTGACACTGTCCATAGTGAAGGAGAGGAATGCATTCTACAGAAAAACTACTTTGCTCAGTGTAGCTCACTACAGGATGGCCATATTTTATTTGAAATATTGAACATTGTATAGGACCACCTCGAGTAGCGCTTGATGGTCTCAGCTTTCAATGAAAGTTGAGACTTTTATTTTAGTTTAGATTTTTGTCTCTTAAAAAACTATCTTAGGATCCTGAATGTTTTTATATGCTTGTAGTTGTTCTTTTTCATTTTTACTGCTTCTTTATAATTGTTTTATTATTACTCTTCTAGAAATATCTGCAAATTTATCAGAGAATATTTGTTTGGTTTTTTTTAAAATTTGATAATGCTTTTGTTGATCTGAGAAACAACAGATCATGGGTTTACTTAGTGATCTTAGTGACAAGTATTTTTAAGAGCTTTTAGGAGGTTACTGGATTTTCTTTTAAGATATGTTGTTTGAATCCAAGTCCTATCACCTGAAATATTTTCTAAGTTATTCAAATAGAATTCTGTATATTCTTCCCATTTTTCTATGTAACTGTTGCCTGTAAACTAAATAATTCTCAAAAACATTCCCAGCTTCTCTTTCTTCTTACTGCCTCAGTAGTCCACTTTAGTGATTAGTACATGACATCTTTTAGTGTACTAATCTATGTGGACTCAGTCTATTCAAACCATTTACGATAATTCCTCAATTCACACATTTTTTGAGCAACATGTTTTGAAAAAAAAAAAAAGAGAAATCCATATTTAAGAGCATGCTATCAGCCAGTAGTCTTGCAAGTGTTAATTTCCCAGCCACTAAGAAAAACAGGAAATTTTTACATTAAAGAGAAAGTCAGAACACCTATACATGGTAGACTTCATTGACACCAACCAGCTCTTTTGCTTATCAGTAGTGCTTAGAAAATGCTTAATTATGACCCCTTTAATTTCTTTACACAAAACAGAAAATCTGTACCTCTGAATATTCTTTCAGATTGCTGTCCAATGCTATAGAAAGAATTCCTTTCTTGTCCTGGCAAAACTAGTGACTATGACAATGTTAATTGTTTAAAGAACAGACAATTAGCAGATTAACTAAAGAATTACTAGACACACGAGCATGCAGAATAATAATTTGTAATTTCTTAGGAAATACCTTGCTGAAGTTAATCCACAGAAAGCTTGGGGAGATCTGAACTACTATTTCAAACCAAGGTATGACTCATTTGTTAAACAGTCAGGAAGAATCAGGTTGATCTTTCTATTGTGAAGTAACTCAAAGTCCTCTACCTTGATGATGAGTCAAAGTTCTTCCCTATACTTCAATTCCCTGCCTGAAAGACCTGTGATATTTAGCTCAAGCTCTAAGTAAAGGCACTGTAACTCTCTGAAACTTCTGATACTCCTGAAGAACCTTTTCAACATAACTATTGTGTCTACAAAATCTTACCAGAGTACCTGCCTACAAGCCAAAATCATGATCTGTGTATGCTGTTTTGCAGCAGAAGCTCTTGAGAACAAAGTTGAACTCCTTCAGCAGGAAGACCTGCTTGAAGGTCCTTTCCCATGGCCAAGGAACAGAACACTCCCTCAGGAAAATGCTTGTGAAATGGGAAGGACAAGTCTTGGAGACTGTTGCAATCTAGACAGAAGCAGATGTGAAACTACTCACTAACCAACCTTATAACTAAATCCTTTTGAATATTATTTGAATTTATCTTGCTTTCTTCATTAGATGCCATAATGATTTTGGTAACAGCAGTGATTTTCCTGCAAAATATTTACGAACTGGATAGAGCCATGAACTCTCCTACTGTCAGGAAATCTTGAGATAAAGTATGAGCTTTCCTAACAATGGGACAGAGTTCCTTTCATGCATTAAACTGTAGGCATACATTTCTAAAGAGAGTGTTGGTCTCATTGTAGTCCTGAAACCAAGAAGATCAGGGTTTGGTAGCACTGAAAACTTCAGAGAAATCTGTTGAAAATAAATAAATAGAAATTTAATAATCTGCTGATCATGCTGGGACTGCTACTGGTATTTTTTTTATTATTATTCATGCTATAGGTATTTTTACTTCTCCACTTCATGGAAACTGAAATACTCTTCACCCTCTATTTCTTAATTAAAGGAAGGATGACTTTTAAATATCTCATTAGTTTTCAGGATATATCTTTAATTTCTTCTAAAATCAATGCTTTGTCAAAAAATATTCCCAGCAGCAAACATTATCTGATGTAGAACAAAGCAGCTTAAAAATGGATTTATTTTGTATCTTTGTGTCTTGAGTTTTCCAGTAGCTCTGTATTTATGTTTTGAAGAGTTTGAAGGGGAGACTTTATTTATGACTTTATTTTCCTCAAAAATATGTACACACTGAATTTTTAACCACTATCTGTAGCAATAACAGCTCAGTTGCTGGGAAAGGTTCTGTTCATGTGTTGTGTCACAGTGTTTGTGGTTGTATTTGTTACCATGGTCTTTCTTAGAAAACTCGACTGACAGTTTTAAAATAAACCACATCCTGGTAAGGTCTTCTGTTTATTCACATTTTCTCCCATGGATTTGTCAGCTTTTCTATTTCTTCAAGCATTGTCTTACTGGTTTAGAGAAATATTTGGGATGTAATTTTGCATCACCTTGCAACAGCTTAATGTTTGTGTTTCCAGCTTCATTCGCTATATATGTAATACATGTATTCTTTTCTAAATTTCTAGATGTCCCTTAGTATATTTCACTAAGATTCCATTTTGCATAGACAAAACCAAGAATAACAGCCCGATCTCCTTTCTGTAATTCTCTTCACAATATAGCCAGTTTTCACTAAAAGACACAGCACTGTGTGTATATGGCTTGGGGGCAACACTGCTCTTAACACCTCTAATGCTACTGGTGCATTACAGTAGGGCTGGCTGTATTTTCTGCTGTATGCTCTGTATTTTACTCTATTCAGACAATCTCTGCAATTGCAAGCCTGGCCATGTTGTTTCATTCAATAAGGAGCTGACATTTTCCCTGATTAGTGTCAGTCTATAGCATTGACTTTATCGTAGTGCTTTAATTAATGTGTGCATTGCAAACTCTGATCCCATACATTATTGGTAGAGACATCTAAAATGGCAGTGCTTAACAGACAGCCTAGCTGCCACTCCCATTTTCTGCAAAGGTGCAGGGGAAAGTACCTCTCGTACACTGAGCATAGTTGAATAGTTAAATGTTGGCAAATTCCTGCTCTGCACCTAAAAGTGAACACAGTTACAAACACAAAAAGAGTCAAATCAGACTTACTATCAAGGCTAACTGGTCTCATACATAGACTAAGCCTTAAATTTGGAGAGGTGAGCAAAGCTAAATCCAATCTAAGTTCAGAATATTGACTTCCACAACTTTAGGACAACTAAAATTGGATCTAAGTTCTGCTCTCCTGAAGAGCAGCCAGAAGAACACACATTTTAATAATAAAGCCAGAAGAACACACAGTTTCCCCCAGACTCTTCCCCTGCAAAATATCTGCCAGTCAGATTCATTGATGTGAGACCAGAATGGAGAGATCTGTGGGTGAAAAAATTACTTTTATGGGGAGTTCAAGGCAGAACGTTGAAGACTTCAAAACAGATTCAAACCTGTAAGATTTACAGAGTTCCCTGGCCACTGTTACAGGCCTTTTCACATAAAGGCCAAATGTGTTCCACGTGATTCTTCCTACCAGCTGTGTAACAGTTGAGTAGGACGATGGTGAGTAGGAAGTTTTCAGAAAAAAGTGTAATCTGTTTTGGAAACAATAACTTCCAATATACATATGAGAAGGACTTGAGATTATTTGGTAACTCACAGTGCAGGACCATCTATTTTCCCTGTCTTTTGGCACAAAGTTACTGAGAAGTAGGGAGGCAATTACTGTGGGATAAAAGTAATCTGAAGGAGAAAGCTATGGAGAACTTGGTGCAGCACTGTACATTTTGGAGAGTTCCTAAAGGCTTCACACTGGGACAGCTCAGCTCTATGACAACAAAACAGATATGTCTTCCAGTTTAAAATAATGAGAGAAAAGTTTAATTTTCTTTGGAGCATTTTAGCATTTCTCTCAGTTGTCTGCACTCCTCCAATCCATGTCAGGTAAGAGGAGTGTGTGGGGGGAGAAGAGTATCCACTTGCTGGAAGCTGGGTAGAGTGAGAGCAAAAGCAAAAAACACCAATTACAATGCAATTACTGCTCAGGCGTGACTGTACTGGAGTGCTACCCACTCACCAACTGCCCATGTCTGTGGGTTGTCTCTAGTTTAGTTTTACTATAGTTAAGGAAATATTGCATCACTCATCGTTCAGATAGATGGCATGAATTTAACTACTGTACTGTTGTCTCCTTGTTATTTTAAAAGACATGTTGCTTTTTAAGCTTTTTTTTTTTTCTCTTGGAAGAGAGACAAGTACAGCTAGTTTGACAGCACAGGACAGATTTATCACTATAGACGCATTTGTTTTGTTATTTTTATATCTAAATAGCTGTACAGATAATTCCAGCATGGATAATGTGCCACCTTACAAAGCATGTTGCATTAGGCCAAAATTAATCCAGAACTTCCTCCCACCTCCAATTATGTTTATTAAGACTTGTGCATCCATGAGTTATTGAAATTGGAATAAGCTCAGCCTAAATCAAAGAGCTTTGCAGAATAAGATATAAATTTGTTAGAGAGTCCTGGGAATACAGTAAAAGCCAAAAGGCCACTCTTAGGCAACTGAGCTATATTTTGAGTTAAGAAACATAGGAGTTTCTCCAATACTGAGGAGCATTAGAGCACAAGAATAGGAGACAGAGAATTAAAGACCACTAATTTTTCAAATCTAGTCCTAGACAAAGAGACAAAAAATAGATGCTGTTAAAAACAAACAACCAAACCCAGAGGCACAGTGAAAAGAAACCAGTGGCAAGTCACTTTTTTTTTCCAGGCACAGTGAAAGGCAGGAAGCTACAGCTCTCCATTTGTGATCATTGTGATGGTCTAACTTCAGCTGGCAATGAAGTACCATGCAGCTGCTTGATCGCCCTCGCTATGCACCCAGTCGACACCTGTGGGTTGAGAAAAGGACAGCTTAATAATTCAAATAAAATGGAATTTAATACTAATCAGTGTCATGAAACAGGAGACAACAAAATGAGAGGGAGAAATAACACCCAAGAGATGATCTACATTATTACAAGTTTAGAAAAGGGCTGAAAGTTCTTCAATCTGCATAAAATGTCACATAAATTATTTTGTTAAGCTTTGCAAATAATTAATTTTAAAATGCTATGTGTTTTGGTGATCTACCTCAAGGGAAGAGAGGTCCTCGATTCAGCAGAAGGATTCAGCAGTCGTTATTCTCTACGTTCTCATGATTTATATTTCTAGATCTACAGTGAAATCAACCTTTTTTCACATAGGTTTTTCAAGCAGATATAGGTTGTTCAAGCAGAAATTCTCTTGAAAGATAATTTTCTGATATATCTATGTAAAATCATGGCATCATAGAATGGTCTACATTGGAAGGGGCCTTAGAGATCATCTTGTTTCAACTCCCCTGCCACGGGCAGCAAGCCGGCTTGTCCTTGAACGATTCCAGGGATGGGGCATCCACAGCTTCTCTGGGCAACCTGTTCCAGTGCCTCAACATCCTCACAGTAAAGAACATCTTCCTAATACCTAATCTAAACTCTTGCAGTTTGAAGCCATTCCCCCTTGTCCTGTCACTACATACCTTTGTACAAAATCCTTTTCCGTCTTTTTTGCCGGCTCCCTTCAGGTACTGGAAGGCCAAAATTAGGTCACCCCAAAGTCTTCTCTTTTCCAGGCTTAACAAACAAAATTGTCTCAGCCTTTTCTCATACCAGAGTTGTCCCATCCTTTAAATCACCTTGGTGGCCTCCTCTGGACCCGCTCCAACAGATCCATGTCCTTCCTGTGGTGGGATTCCAGAGCTGGAGTCTGCACTGCAGGTGGGGTCTGACCACAGCAGAGGGGTAGAATCCCCTCTCTCACCTGATGCTCACCCTGCTTTGGGTGTAGCCCAGGATGTGTTTGGCTTTCTGGGCTATGAGCTCACTTGGCTGGGTCATGTTCAGCCTCTCACCCACCAGCAATCCAAGTGTGTTTTTGTTGGGTTTTTTTGTAGGAATCTCTGTAGCCTTACAGATGAGACAGTTCTATGATATTATTATTATTATTATCATTATTATTATTATTGTTTTTAATCAAGCTTTTGCAAACCAACTGGTCCTAAGGTTGGGGAATGTTAAGACACACACATTTTGAGATTTTTAGCTTTTAGCATAACAAGGACACATGACGCAAAGCCAGTTTGGAGCAGAGACTCTGTAACAGACCCAGAAATGAGTATGAAATCTCTGAGGATTTCTTGACGTGAAGGGGATACATTTCCACATCTCCAAAAAGCAAGGAGAAGATATGTCAAGTGGGGAGAAAAAAAAAAAGAGTGAAAATGCAAAACGTCTACATACGTTAATAGGAAATAAAACCAGGACAGACTAAAAAATGGAAGCTAACACAGAATAGCCAAGAAATAAAGAGGAGGTAAATAATTCTATGAAGAGAGAGGAAAAAAAGGTTGGAAAAGAAGAACAAAGAAAAAATGTCACAATGGGTGGACTTGATTCTCTTTTAATCAACTGAGATCAGCCTTGCAGCTGACCAGAGGGGAGACTTGCCATAAGTAAAGCTTATCTTAAAAAGCAAAGCTGAATCACTTTTGTTTCCATTTAATTATGTGCTTTCTAAAAAAAAAAAATAAAAATTAAAAAGTGTGCACCGTGACAGCATTCATTTCAGACTAATCAAGGGGAAGAAGTTATACTGGAATGTCTGTGTGTCTGGTTCCTGCAGCAAAAAGGTTATATTTTGGTACTAGCACTGATCTTCTCAACTGCTCTTTCCGTCATATGAGTCATATCAGTGACATAGATCTATGTTTTAAAAGAGTTATAAAAACATATTCACAAAATGACCATCTTCGAATGACCATTTTACCTATTGATGATGACATTCAGACATGAATAATGCCCTGACCTAGGAGAGTTATTAGTCACATGCTGAAATGAAACTTAAAAAATGTGTAATAATTTCTGAAAGATTATTCATATGCTTGAACTTAAACAAGTACTTCACCATAGAGAAGCCTAAACCCCTATATATTTCTCATCCTCACATCACTGTTTGTGCACACTGCAAAGCATCAGCCACTTTGCTATTGATATTTTGACTATTTGCTGTAACTCATCAGATCCTTTCTTGACAATGCTCCTTCATCCTGCGAATTCAGGGAGATAATTCTGATTCTCACTTCCCCATACTCTAGGGGAAGGTAGTGTTGGCTAGAAACCCTGACTGAACAATACTCCGGAGGCAAAAGTAAAAAAATCTGAAATACTGAATGAGGAGACACCTAAGTCAAGCACTAGAAAAATCCTGTTGTGCAGAGTACACATGAAAAGTGCATGTGAAGGGGGTGTGGACTTACATACATCTGCCCTCAGCTGAGGTGGAACCAACAGTGACTCCTTCCCACTACAGGATCTGCATCTGCACCTGCCTCTGCTGAAGGTCGGTACCCACAATGACTGCTCTTCAGGACACACAACAGGAACCAGGCAGCATTGAAATGCATCTCTCATTTTTCGGGTAGTATAATGGTTAGGGACCTCACCCGTTATTTGACACACCCAGGCCCAGCTGCCCTCATGAGCATTGCATCAAGTTAATAACAGACTTTAGGTTTCAATGACCCTACAATTATTCACAGAGATGTTATCTGTGCCTGTGTGAGACAAATAGCCAGTAGTTACTTGCACAGGTAATTGTTGAGAAGAATCTGGGCAATGACTATGGCCAAGCTCTTGTTAACAGAGAAAAACACTGGCAAAACTATTATTCATTATTATTGAATTAAAATATTTTTAAATCAATAGCCATTTTGAGTTTTACTAATCAGCAAAAAAAAATAAAAATAAAAGGTTGGGGAGAAATGTATTTCGTGATGAACACTTTGTTTGCTGATACTCTGAGTAAATCTGAAAGTCCTCTAGTTATTTTCTGAAAGGGTTGATTTATGAACAGTGAACTGTAATGAGCTAAAATGTCATCCATTTTCATAATTTACTGTATTTATGAGCTTTAAAACCATACAATTATGCATATTGCAGTAGTTAATACATATATATATATTATATATTAATACATATATATATATAATACATATATGCATGTAGAAACATAAATGGAAAACTGATTTCTGTTATCTGCAGATAATCTTATAATTTAAAAGTATAAAAGATGATGTGTTGTTTTTTCTTATTACACAAAGCTTTAGGGTTTAAAATAATTTAATAAAAATTTCTGATGAAGCTGGAATAGTTGGTGACTCATAGGTCATCAGTGGGTGGCAGGTGAGAGAAGGGAAAGCCTAAAGCAGTTAAGGTTTTAATGAGACCCAGAGCTAGTTTTCAATTCAGAACATTGTTAGTTGTTATTTTTTCCTGTTATTTTAACCAATACACAATATTAAATGTATTCTCTTTTCTCAAGTTTTCTTTAGTCTAATTTGTTCTTTTCCTTTTCTCTGGAGAGTTTCTAAAAAGCAAAAAGATTCTATTAGAGTTTTAAAAAATAAAAGTGCTGGTAAATACAATGACATTTTTTACTCATAACATTATTCTTGAAAGAGAGGACTTTAAAAAAACAAACAAACAAACCAAAACTTATAAAGGAGAAGTTCCAGTTATCAGTTTTGTTTCTTAAAACTTCATTAGTTTTGAGTAAAAAGTACTACTATTAAAATATCGTAAATTTAGTGACATGTCTTGTCTCATACAGCATGTATTTATTTAGAACTGAACTTGTTAAGAGAAGCCAGAATTTGAGAAGCTTCCACAACTCCCCAAGTAAATTCAACTGAATATGTTAACCATTTTGTGCTTCAAGAAAGCTGTCTTCACCTGTTTAGCTGAGATTTCATGACAGGATTAGGATCCAAACTTTTGGATGTTATATTTTAATATATCAGACAGTGCTACCTAAATTACCCCAAGTGCATGCCCAGTTGAATTGCTGGAGCTGATCCTTTTCTTGTCTTTGGATGTCAGCCCTAACCTTACGGTGGGGAATCTCTCCTTGTCTCACCGTGCAGATGGGAGGCAGCCATGTCTGCAGCAACAGCTCCTTCTGAGAGCCTAACGACTGCATGACTCAGTTGGACTGACTGAATAACAACATCGTGAAAAAAAAAACATGCAGTGTTGTCCCAAATGGCAAAGAGAAGCCAAAGGTAAAGTTTAAAGAGTTTTTGACTACGTGTACTTCTTCAAGTAGCTCCTTCTTCACTTTTCATAGGCCTATTCTTTTTCATAGGGAAAAAAACCTGGCTTCCCAATTTTTTCCCCTAGAAACATGCATGGCCACTGCACAGTGGCAGAACATCTGACTCATTTACTTCTCATTTATAAAAACATAAATAATATAGTTCTGGTACGCTCCATTCTTCTTCCACTCTCTTCAGCTTCTCCAGTCCATTCTGTTATTCTTCACTGATGATTTCAAGGAGCAAACATGATCTCTTCACACACAGGAGCAATAGGACTTCTTGTGCTAAGCAGAAGGGCTGGAGGACAAATAATATATAGGGCTCACAGTCTGCCAAAATCAAAACAACTTCACAGCACTTTTCATTATCACAGAAACTAAGAGATAAGGCAAAAGAAAGACTGAAGATCTGTCCACAAACAGCTCTGCACCCCATTTCTTTTCACAAAACGAAGCAGGTGCTGAGATCGAAATCTCTTTGTCTTGACGGTCTGGAAAGACAGGGTTCTCTCACTTTCCAGTTGCATAGGACTGTGACCTGCCTGAAAGCCCCAGCTTCTATCTACGTCTAGGAGACACATTGCTTCTTATATATACTCTAAATAAGAGAATAAATAGTGGTTCTTACCATAGGCAAGAAACAAGCCAATCAACCACCAACCCAGTAGCAGCACAAAACTGTGCTACCCTCTCCAGAGCTCATTTTGTGCAGCACTGGCAGCATAATATGCAAAACTTTCTTACTGTGTTCCTATCAAGTCATAAGGGAACATCCCAATTCTGCAGCAGAGTGGCAGTTTGATGCTGAATTCTCCTGCAATCTCAGCTTATCTTAAAGGACCTCCACAGC
Organism: Margarornis squamiger; assembly: GCA_035222235.1. NCBI lineage: Eukaryota > Metazoa > Chordata > Aves > Passeriformes > Furnariidae > Margarornis > Margarornis squamiger. The sequence continues at coordinate 763,014 of JAWWTY010000156.1, forward strand.
ATGTTGAGTATCACCTCCAAACTGAAGAGGCAAAAGATTATTACAATCTACAAGACTAATCTAATGATTAAATCTAACTCAAATATTGAAAACTTCCAGGATTCAAAATTATTGGATCATAATTCTTATTCTGCTGCTAACAGTCATATAAGGACTCCATCCCAGTCACCACACTATGGCTGAGTATTGTCATGTTGGTGCATTGAAAGAAACAAGACCATGGGATTGTAACCAAAGACAAGAGTGTGCAAACATATTCATCCTCCTTGAGCTTCCACATTAGCATCCATGGTGTCTGAAAGCAAACATTAATGAATTTCCTGTTTTCAAATCTCTAATGTGAACGCTGTCCTTGGTGAGTTAGAATGACAAGGCTCTCTATCTGCTATTCATGTCTGTCTAATAACCTCTGAGTACAATATTTCATAAAGGTCTTAGGAGCAGTAAAAGTCATTTTGTGTTTCTTGATTTTATTTTATTTTTCTGCAGAGCTTACATTCAGTCCTTTTAAAGAACATGTTTTCCACATAGCTGTTTCTATGCATGTACAAGTGCCTTATGCAGGAAACACAAAGATCTGTTCTGCAGCACATCAGGGTAGGATTAGGGATTGCTTTGACCTGGATTTCATCAACAAAACCTACAAATAATTCAATGACTGGGGATTTTTAATGTTATTTTAATGTTATTAACCAATGATTTGTTATTCTTACTGTCACTGTACCAGGCCAGGAAAGGAAGATAGCATTTTCCTAGGTATTGTACATGGTAAGGAAGAGAGTCCCTTCTCTTTTAAAAAATAAATTATTTGAAATTTTAAACAGAAAAAAATGAAGTGTTCAAGGGTGAAACAATGTTATACAGCATGACAGGTGGCTATCTCAGTACTCCATGGACTTTCTTTTTCTATGCACAACAGTGAAGACACTCACTGAATCACAAATTACTTATCATGATTTTTTGTGAGATTAGAGTGAGGCCCTTCAAAAATATGCACATTGTTCAATTTCTAGGAGACACTGGTAAAGAGGTAGCTTTGCAAGCAAATAATCAACCAATTCATAGTCCAGCTATGATCAAAAGCAAAATTCCCACTGAAGAAATGCAAAAAAGCCAACCCATAATCTAGATGATGGTTTCTGGGCAAAATGGATGTAATTTTCTCCCCAAATTTACAAAGACAAATTTAAAATTTACCAAACTACCAAAATGTTGTTGCAACATTTTTAAAGTTGCAGCAAATTTAGAGTTAATTTAGCATAAAAAACAACATCTTTTTTACTTGTAGTTCCTTTAGTTTGCAAATACAGAATTCCCAGAGAGCCTGCTGTTACTATGGAAGTTGATATAGCACTTTCACAATCTTGTATATAATGATGTCCAAACATCAAAAGAAAGAATAATGTAATATACAAACTGGGAAGGTAATTTTAGAGTATTAATTAAAGATACACCCTCTAGCACTGGATTTCGTGCATTTGTTTTAAAATATCAGAATCTATGCACGTATTCTCTCACTGTGTTGACACTGCACTTTTAATTCAACATTAATTTTCTTTTACTAGAAAACACAGTTTTCTCTGTCTTCTTCACCATTACTCAGTGGTGGTGCCAAACCTGCCCACTTCCAGCACTCTGGAATTATCTTAGTGTGCTTATACTGGCTATGGGTTCTGACCTAGGCAATCACAGATTGGTATCCTTGACAACTACACGACTCTGTTTTCCCTCAGGTACCAGCTGAACACCCAGGAAAGAGTAAGAAATCTGTTAGGAAAGTCTTTGCACGGGTCCATTCCAGCCCTTCTGTCACCACTCCAGCCCCTCTGTCCCTTTTGGCTGGGCTGTATAGCAGAGCCCACGACAGAGCCACTAACACTGGGGAACCGTGCTGCAGAGTAACTCAAAAGACTGCTTGGTCTCCAAGCTTCACTTTTCTTCTAGTTGTGCTCCCCTTGGTCCCACAACTCCCATGCTAAGTGCAGCAAGTAGCAGAGATTCAACACAGTGATGAAGAATTACACAAGTGGGGTAATTCAGCTGCCTGCTAGCAAAAAGACTCTGCAGAAAAGTAACAAAAAACCAAAAACCAACCAAACAAAAAAACCAAAAACCAAACAACAAAAAATGCAAACAAACAAAAAAACCCAAACAAAATAGCCAAAATAAATATCATGTGTGTATTATCCCAGAGCAACAAGGAAACTGAGTATAGGCTTTCCAAGCTGTCTTTCACAAGAGGGAGAGTATTAGTCATCTTGCCTGAATTCCTTAGAAAAGGTAGTAAAACCTGAACACTGAACAAAATTTTCTGTTGCATCTCAAACATGTTCAGGACCCTTTGGAGACTTAAAAAATATGACTCTGTGGAAATGAAGCCATAAGTCTTCAATAGGAAACAGGCCTGCACGACGTTGACATAATGGTTTTGGATTTCAGTGGAGCTTTTGAAACTCACACACTATCCTTCTGGACAAATGTCCAGCACAGCTGGATAAACACATCAGGTGGTGGGTGAGCAATTGGCTCACGGGTCGAGCACAGAGGGTCACAGTGACTGGGGTGACATCAGAGTGGCCACCTGTCACTAGTGGGGTTCCACAGGGCTCCATCTGGGCTCTG
>JAWWTY010000156.1:767635-811078 GCA_035222235.1 Margarornis squamiger
CCCCCAGAGGGTGGTTGGGCACTGAACAGGCTCCCCAGGGCAGTGGTCACAGCACCAAGGCTGACAGAGCTCAAGAGCCATCTGGATGATGCTCTCAGGCACAGGGTGTGACCCTTGGGGCTGTTTTTGCAGGGTCAGGAGTTGGACTTTGATAATCCCAGTTGGTCCCTTCCAATCCCAGAATATTCTGTGAATTCTGTGATGGTTGGCTCCGTTGAAATAGTGGTATCTTTCTGGCACATGACCTTTAGGCAACTCAGCTACTATTCATGGCAGAAAGTTAGCTCTTTAACTTCTCTGACCAGGCAGTAAATTGTGGTTAGTTTGTATTTTGGACATTTGCATTAAACACTAGGTCTCCAAAACCATCAATTTAGCCACCTGGAATAATAATTCAAACATTGCTCTTATTTGCACAATTTTATAAAGTGAACAAGACTGTTTTTTACCTTTGTGAAAAATGATATATTGAGATCTAGGAAATGTACATAAGGAAATTCTAAGAAATTCTGAGCTGAGTGGCAGAAGTGACATTGATTAGTGGAGAAGGAACAAACATCAGATTTCTGAAGGGTTGGTCAAACCCAATGGGCTCAAGCCACTTAATCATCACAGCAACAATATGCCAAGACTGGATTGTGCTCAAATTTATTTCTCTATTTTCATAGGACATATAATCCTACATTTTTTCCTAAGTTTCCTGAGACGCAGTCCCTTTGGAAGAATCCATTAAGTAGATTTAAGAACAAACGTGAGTGTCATAAGTATGTAAGAGAAAAGTGAAGAATTCTCCTTTCTGCCCAACAAAAATCAGAAGAGAATTGTTCATATACTAGTAAAGTTTTAAGTATAGCCTCTGTGGTACTTGACCATTTCCTTATTTTTCCTGGATTTTGTTCACTTTCTAAGTTTCTCATTAAGAATTTAATATTTATATTGATTCCTAATACAAACTAGGCCAATTTATTACTAAATTTAATTGCAATTAGATTGTAAATGATTCACTATTTACAAGAGAACAATGTTCCAGGTTTAATTTTTAAATTCTTCATTGCTTCAAATTTTTTATTGTCTTGAAATAGATTTCTAAATGTTTCAGATTCCTATTGTTTAAGGAGTACTTTTAAAATTAGAGAATATAATACAGGAGCAGCAGTTGTTCTTGTGTGCAATGAGCCTAAACCAGCAGGTAAGCACTTTGAACTTTCTTAAAGTCCTCTACCTAGGTAATACACAACTGCTGTCTGTTGAACCTGCTTAATGGATGAAACTAGTTGCCACTTCAGTACAGTATAAAAACACTTTTCCTTTTCCTTTTCCTCCTAGGAAATTCCTGCAGTGACCTCTAACTTCATGGAATCTTCACTATGATCTTTGTAAGAGAGGTAAAGTCAAAGACAGAAATTTATCAAAGTCCAAAGACTTGCACCCCAGCACTCAGACTTTCTCAACTTTCAGCTGCAGACTTACCATTAAAGGCTTAACATTCTGTTGCTGGGCAGCAGAATGAGAGAAGGTGGCAAAATAGTTCACAGCTTTCTGGTCTTTTCTCCCAACCTCACTGTAGGAATCTAACATTCAGTTTATTACCATGTAAGAGAGGTTCTGCTACTTGAGAAGGATCCCAAAACAACCACCTCCACTTCTTTTTTCCCTGGGTATTTCCTAGCATGTTGCCTGCCTCCAATTTTCTGCATAGATTTAACAGTTCTGGGTGGTAAAGCAGGGACAGGAGTCAAAACACTATCCCAGGTACCCTTCAATGCCTATTGTGTTTTATGATGTCCTATGAACTCAGGGAGTCTATTTTTCCCTTTACTGGTTTTTTTTTTAATGTGCAGAGTACCAGGGGAATAAGTGATCTTAATGAAGTGAGAGTCAGATTCTGAGGTTGTATGAATCATTATACTACTCATAGCAGTGAATGAACCAAGAGAAGAATACAGTTCTCCAACTCTTATATTGCTTCAAATATTCCTTTGCACATAAACTGATCAAGCTAGGAAATGTAATAAAAAATATTTTTAAAAGCTACTTTAAAGCTAATGGGAATATTGTGGGCTAGTATCTTTTTCCCAGGCTCACTTAATTCCACAAAACTGTTGCAGAAATCTCAAATTTAGGTAGTTTTTATGTGAACCCAGTTTCCTCTTCTCCCTTTCCCAGCCTTCTCATGAACACAAGCACCCAATGAGACTCCTAGAGTTCTTTCTTGTACCTTCTGATAGAGGTGGTGATAAGTTTATCACATAGAGCTGGAGCTGCATTTTCTAGTTCTGAATCATACTACTAGGCTTTTCAGTAACAACTATGATGTCTCTTTCTCTCTTACTGCAAAAAGTACCAGATTTAAACATATTGAATTTACCCCATTTCCAAGAATCTGACTAGATTTCAGACTGAAGTTTTTACCATAGTAAGTCTCTCCGTATCTGTTGCCAAAACTTCAGCATTTGCTTGCACATTCCTCTGAAGCTGGAAATAAATCCTGAGCATGCAGCATCACCTTAAAATATGTTTCTGAAGTGTGGGAGGAATTTCAAGATCTGAAAATGAACAAATCACGGAAAATGTCTTGAAGCCAAAATATGATGGTAGAATGACATAGTGACTGCATCATGATTTTTTATTTTTTCTGGTTACAGCTGCCAGCATTCACTCTTCTAGAGATTTGGTATGTGTTAAATAGAGCAAAATCATGAAGTTTCAGTAAAGTTTGATTGAGGATGTAAATTTCTTTTACATGAATTAATCATTCATATTTTACCTTGAAGTAAACTAGATTTTAATATAAAGTACAACTTTAGAAAAACTCTTTTGGTCCTAGCTTTCAATAGATTCAAGAAAAATTGTTCTAAATGGTCTACCTTTAATTCCCTGTCTGCAAGATTGAAGTTAGAGTAACTTGCAAGCTCCATGCTTGTAGTAGGTTGACTCCAGCCACTGATTCACTTCCCCCTGCCAGAAGACTGAAGGGAATTAGAAGAGCAAAGCAAAGAAAAAATTTGTGGGTCAATAGACTCTTTAATAAGTGAAAAATAAACAAAAAACTCAACATACCCTAAGTGATGCAAAGGAAATCTTTCACCACCTTCCACCACCAAGCTGATGCCCAGCCAGTCCCTGAGTAGTGGCTGCCCTGGAAACACTACTGCCTGATTTTATTGCCGAGCATGATAACATGTGGCATGAAGTATTCCTCTGGTTACTCGGGGTCAGCTGTCCCAGCGTGTCCCCTCCCACTGCCCAGCCCCAGCCTGCCCACTGCAGGGGCAGAGTGACAAACAGAGAAAGTCTGGATGCTGTGTGAGCACTGCTCAGCAAAAGGTAAACCACTGGTGCGCTACAAGCACTGTTTTGGTCACAAATCTAAACCAGAGCATCCTACAGGCTCCTGGGAAGACAATTAACTACACCCAAGCCAAACCCAGTACAGTGCTTAAGGCACTACACACATCTCTCCACTTCTGCTAGTGTTTCCCTGTACTTTCAATGCAACTCTCTAACAACAAGACCCTCTGTACTTGTTTATATGATTTGTGCACCCCTGAATCACTAGCTTTTATCTCTTGACAATAGTGTTACACTTGGACAATTGCATATCCAGTATAACTACTGCTCACTTACGGACTTTCCATTTCAAGCAGTTCAGCTCCCACTCTTGATGAACACAGAGGTAACCAGCTCAACAGTCATCAGTGTCACCAGGATGGCAAGACCAGGCTTTCACACTGGGCCTTAGTGAAGGCTGCTCACACTGTTCACTCTGGCTGTTCAGTAAGGCCCATGTGAGAACCGTATTATGTAAGTATTTCACTCATAGGCAAAATTATGTTCAAATCAATTCAAAAGCTTTTCTTCACCTCAGCAGAACCAGGACTTTACCACAAGTTCCAGTAAAATCCTACCTGGCCTTAGAATCAGAGAGTCATAGAATCATAGAATGTTAAGGGGTTTAAAGGGACCTTAAAGATCATCTAGTCCCAAGTACCCCCCTGCCATGGGCAGGGACACCTCCCACTAGACCAGGTTGCTCAAGGCTTTATCCAACCTGGCTTTGAACACTTCCAAGTTTGGGGCATCCACAGACTCACTGGGCAACCTGTTCCAGTGTTTTACCACCCTCACACTGAACAATTTCTTCCTAATATCTAATCTAAATTCCCCCTCTCTCAGTTTGTACCCATTGCTCCTTATCCTATCAGTAAAGTTCCTGATGAAAAATCCCTCTCTGCCTTCCCTGTAATCCCCCTTCAGATACTGGGAGGTTGCTGTGAGGTCTCCACACATTTCTCATTTTAACCTTAATTTCCCTGTATCGTTCATTAGCATTCATAGTGTGGTAAGTGTTGTCTACATGCTTCACTTTCCCACTCAAAATCAGGCTGCCTGCTCGAGCAGCAGAGCCTCAGACAGCAGCAAGATTGCCTGCAAAAACTGCAAAGAAAAGCCTAGACACTTCATGACTCTGTATTTTGTGAACAAACTAGGAAAGATGCAGATAAAAAAACCACTAGTCTGTCACCACAGAACATTGGTACTGTATCAGTAGAAACTGATATCAAATCTATTGATTTTAAGACTATTTTTCTAATTTTCTTTCCTAAATACTGGTTTTGGTTTTCAGAAAAAAAGTCATATGGAAAAAGAAAAAGAAAGTGAAAAGGAAAACAGAAAGAATGGGAAAAAAAAATAAAAAGATTCAGCTAAGAAAAGACTGGACTATACCAAAGTTTTAAATCTGCTTACAAGCACAAGACATAAGAAATGCTTGAATAATTGATGGGCACTGCAGAGAGCATCCAAGTTGGAGGAGAACAAGGATGTACCAGGATGCTGCCCACCTCACACTGAACTGAGGGAAGAATCAAGGATGTTCCTTGGGACAATACTAAACAATGGATATCTGTTCTCTTTAGGTGATGTTTACTCCATATATTGAAGTTGTGAAATTCAGCAGTGAATCCTTTTTACTCTTTTATATGAAGACACAACCATATACAAGGACAAAAACGAACATTTTTGAATGTCTTCTTTTTTTTTTTGTTTCTTTCTAAATAAATAAGTTTCTAAAAGTTAGGAGAACTTCTTGCTTCAACAAGGGTCACCGCTTGCACTGTGGCATTACATTCAAAACACAAACTTCTTAGAGACAATTCCATTCTCAGAGAAAAGCAACTACAGCAAATAAAAAACATTAATAAATTCTTTTTTTTTTTATATTTAAACAGTAAACACTAAGGTACACCCAATAAATATTCATGCTAATAAGCATTAATTTTCATATGTGATGCTGAAGTCAAATATCATAAAAAGTATCCATATAAGTTAAGAACTTCAAAAATCTCTGACTTATACCTTCTTTCTCTAAATAGAAATTGTTTCTAGAGATGAAGTTAATGTTTTTCTTTTAATTTAGACTTTTTTTCCTATTTTCAATTGCAGACCTTTTTCATAATTCAGAATAAAATTTAATCAGGCTATTATAGATGTGTATTTTCCTCCTGTGTTTTCTGAAAGATCACTGTATATTTGTATGTGCAGCATGGTGTGTATAGGAGAGGGAGAAAGTCAAGAGTTCATTCCTATGATCCTTTACCAGGCACCCCTTTTCTATTTCTTAAAAACTAATTAGAATACCTTGTCTACTGGGAAAAGGACTAATTGGACATATCTGCCCTCACTGTGCCATGTCACAAAGTGAAAAATCCTCACTAATGGTTCCTGAAACACCCATCTGAGGTAGGTGGCATGAGATGATTCACAGAAGACAACCATCTCTGTAGATTAATTATTTTTATTTTGCTCAGACTTGGCTGATTTATTTTGAACTAGTCATGGGATTGTTAATAAATGTCATTCACTTCATTAAAAAACAAAGTTCTCATCTGTTGTAAATAGTAATCAAAGTACATGTAAGAGAGCAATAGAAGTGTTGTCTCTAAAAGTGCTGTCTCTGCTTAGTATTACAAACCACCAGAAAATTAAGATTTAAAATGGTATACAGACTTTTCAAGAAATCATGCCAAGCTTCACTTTCCTGATAATAATGAAAAATTTGCATTCATAGAGCAAAATAATAACAGAAAAAAACCCAAACAAACAAAAACACCCAAGCAAACAAACCCCAACCCAAAGCAAACAAAATAAGCTCACTACCCCAATTCTGATGTGACAGGTGACTGTAGCACACGGCCAGGCACCAAGCAGAGATGGGCTGTCACCACTGCCAGGCTGAGGACTGAGACAGCAATAGGTGGCAGAATGGTTAGCGTGGGAATCACACCCAGGCTCAGGCACTGAGCTGCAGAGGAGCCCAGATGCATTCAGAGGAGCCCAGATGCATTCACAGCCATGGCATTAACTGGGTCTGGGCTGAGGAGAAACAGCTCGGGCCCCTGTGGAAGGTATTTGCCTGGTAGTTCAGCAGCAAGTGCACAGAGTTTACAAGAACCCAACTGTTCCATTTAGACACTTCATTTAAGAGCCTAACCCACTTTTACAGCCACCTATAAACACTTTCACTGAAGAGATAGCTGAGGCTTTGAGAGATTTAAGGCCCAACAAAAAAACCCAAAAGTCATATGGAAGACAGAATTATACTGAGATAATTGGACTCTAAGGCTTTATTTGATGACTTGCATGTGGAAGACAATTCCACAATACATGCCCTTAAAAGCTGAACTGACTTATGAATTTTCATCTCTCCTATCCTCACAATCATGTTTTTATCCCTGCAAACAGTTCTGCCTCCTCTCTTCTGCCAAAACAATTGCTTTAGACCACATGGCCCACTACAAGCAAGATTGCTTATAGCCAGGGTTTAAAAGACTACTATTATTAATAGATATTTGTAAGTCTTCCCTAAAATTAAGCTCCATATGACTACCTTAGGTGACGGTGACTATCACTCACTGGATTTGGATTACTCTAGAGTTATCAGTATAGAATGGATTTACTTCACTGTGCCAATCAGAACATTCCCCAAGTCTCATCTAACCCCCCCAGAAAGAAAGAATTAAGAACAAATTATTAATTCTTAGAATGCAGTCTTTTTCCTTGCTGTAGAGAAGGGGCTACTTGTTAAAAAGAAAAAGAAAAATCACAGTTTGTTGACCTTTTATGCTCTGCATGATAGTTCTGTCTTGCTGAATGACCTGCTCACATGGGAAAAGGTAGGACTTCAGTTCCAAAGCCACAGGACATAATTCAATCTTCAACTGATTTCTTATTTTTTTCTGAAAAGGTGCAGTTAACCCTCAAGGGTCAAACATGTTTTACTGTAACCAAAAGCCAAGATAAACCACTTTCACCAAATGACTGGGCAAACATTTCTAACTCTTATGACTAATATAAAGCACTTCCCAAAGCAAGAGACATTTCTCAGTTGCATTAGCACAAGTGAAAAATAAATTGTTTGGTTTCCTTTGCCAAAGAAAGCAAACTACCTGAGACTGGGCAGAACAATAGAATTATCCTCTCCTTCTAAGTGCAATAACAGTCTGAGACTGCTTTTCTTCAGCCTCTGAAGAAACTCTTGTGAAATTTCCCACCCTATTTTAGGTTCCCTCTTGGCATTGAAAAATCCAGCTATGATTATAATGTTCCATTTTGGTGAGATTTTTTCACATACATACTCAAATAGATTTTTAAATTCATAATGATATTGGTAATAAAAAATATTATGAAATATGAACAAACTTGTTCTTACCTCTTTGCTCAAGGTTGCCCTCATACCTTAAATGTTTGTTTTCAGACTCTAAACATTGAGAGAGCACTTTGAACAAAACAATAAAAAATGTGACTACCATATGAGAAAAATTTACCATACAGTAAGAAGAGAAAATAGAAGCTATATGCCACTGGCTTCTGTATATGAACTGGAAAACAAAAATCAAAACAATTTGCTTTGGATCAATTGTCTCAAAGGACTGGTGTTTAAATACTGAGACATGTAGCACAAGAAACAAAATAATTCAATAGAAAAACAATGGACTTCCTGCATAACTTTAATAGCCTTAAGAAAGGAATCCTAATACTGACATTTTAACATTTCAGGATTTACAGGTAGCCAGCTTACGCAGAATAAATTCAAGGACTAGATATTAAATGAGAAACAAAAATCTTGCAACAGTGAGCCTGACCCTCCTATGAACACACAATTACCAGCAGCTGTGTGCTCTCTTTGGGAGCAGCCTCTTTCATCATCTAATCTCTCTTACAAATCTCCATTCAAACAAGGCACACACCTGATTTTATGACTTTAAAGTTAGCTAAATTAGTCTAATTCTCTGCCCTCTTGTAAATTCTGCCTCTGAGTTGAAAAGTTAACTGCTTCTTTACGTTGTCTTCTGTAATTATTTTACTTTTTTTAATTCTTCTGCGTTGGATAGATTCATTTTGTCCTAAACTAGGCCAAAACATTATGAAACACAAAGTGTGTATTTCAATAAGAGTTTATTAGCATTCCTCCTTCCACCAGATTTCCTTGCAGGCCCTACTCAGTCTCTGAGTGAGGTCTCAGGACTAGGTATTTGCTCAAAAATGTTGATTAGAAGCATGTTTAACACCCTAGTATCATCTCACTTTTCTTTTGCCTTTTAGAGATATCTGCATTGCAAAATAAATAAATTAATAAATCTAGCTTTTGATAAACGTTTGATATTTGGTCTGAATCACGTTCCTTGCTACTGTAACTCTCCACATCATCACAAGCCAAATCAAACATGACAGACACCTCCATTCTCAACTCTTCATGCCCCCAGAAAGCATTTCACAGTGTACAAAGGCAACAAAGGAAACATGTTTTGAAATTACTTTGGTGGCTTTAGTCTTCAAGGTAAAAATAGGATTAGATAGCTAGAAAACAGAATATCCCCCTAGAGCTGCCTTCCTATTTCTTTGACTTTGCAGATTTACTGGCTGGATGCTGAAACCTAAATTTATTTATTTTCCAGTTTTAAACTGATAGCCTGGAAAGGGGAGTCAAGGTGGGAACCAAAGGTGTTATAAGAATACTTTTAAGAGTCTGACTCACGTTATAGAGTGAATGGGGGTTGAGCACAGAACATTAAAATAAGCAAACCCAGGTTCTCTAAAAGTGTGAGTGTTCTCATCACTTGTTAGCTCCAAGAAGAACTGAGGGGGCTTAGGCCCCAGAATAGTATCTGAGCTGTTTTTAGGACAGAGAGAACAAAGCAGTACTAGAAAAAAGGTAAAACAGAGTAAGAAAAAGCAAGAAAATAATTGGTTCTCCACAAAAGCAGTCTTGTTAAAAAAACCCAGAACAAAAACAAACAAACACCACAACATAGATCTATCAAAATAATTTAATATTAAGCATATACTGAAAATTGCTGCTATATATCATCCTCTGGGCTTCTTTTGACATAATGGCCAAAAAAAAAAAAAAAAAGGCTTGTTTGCTTATAGATAGACCTGGAAAAGTCCCAGAAATTCTTCAGGTTCTTTTCCAAATTAGAAGGGTTTTTCTTAGTATAAATTTACCTGATATAATTCCCTATCTGTCATTCACTGAAAGAAACAGCTAAGTCAAATCTTCAATTATTGCTATGTCAAATGGGCCATTGGACCACTGGGAAAATCTTTCCCTCAGACTTGATCTTCTTTTACATGTTTTGAGACTTCGAGTATCTACCGTGTTTTATACTTTCAAGGAATTACCTTTTAAGAACAATCAAGTCTCCTATTTGACCTATTAAACTAATATCCCAATATCCTATCCCTAAAGATATGAATGTATGACCTCATCAAAGACATATTAGTGCAGTCATTACTAGCAGGTTTGGTTACCACTGAATTTCCTCCATTGCCTGTACTCATTCCCTAGACATACATGAGACTGACTTCCTTGTCCTCTCTCATGGAATTTTATTCATGAAAAGCAAATGTAACTGGCAGGATTATCAAGTCATAGACTTCAATTAAGCCCTTTTTTTTTTTTTTACCAGTGGAAACAGGGGTGCATGTTCCTTCATTGCATCTCAGGTTTTGCTGGTGTACCACTCTCTGCTGGTTTATTTGTAAATAAATGCAGCAAAGATTTAGCAGCACCTTCAGTTTAATTGTAGGTGCAATAGCATTTGGAGATGGTAGCTATTAATATTCAAGGGATAATTCTGGAGAAAAGTGGATAGCTTAGAAGATGTCTTTATGGAAACATATTAGAATGCTTCACATGTTTCAGAACTGCTGAAATACCTGCAAGAAACTAACCTCCACTATAGCGTTTGAATGTGTCAGTATGGTATAGGGCAGAAGGACAGGGGTCAGCTTTCTGGGCAGGAATCATTCTAGGTGTTATGGGAACAAGAGAGCTCACCCAATCTGAATGTTGCTGGAATAAAGCATCTCAGGGGTCCTACTTCCTCAGGGTCCATCACCAGTGTTATATTTCAGGTGAAGAAGTTTTAATTCTGTTTCATTATATATTTTTATATATATATATATAAGCTGTTATATAGAAATGCATGCACACATACACAGAAAGACTTATAAGCAAAATAACAAAAAACCCTGTACCCTACCCAAACCTATCTTTTCATTGGTTGTGTATCAAGGAACCTCTGCCAAAAAAGATTCCATGTGATGCTAGGGTTAATATAACCAAAGGCAAAACTCCAAGAGCTGCATGATAGCAATAATACAGCAGATTAAAACCAGAGACTACTGTCTTTGAAATTATTTTCCATACTATTCACAGTAAATTCAAGACATTGACCAAATTTCAAAGCCATTTAGCATTAGGTTACATGAGCCATGTAATTTGGGAAATGAAAATACCCACCACTGTACTCCCTGTCTGGTGGAGGAGAGTTCAGAGAGACACTAATGCCCACCTAGAAAGGAGCAAGTGGAAGACAGAGATGCTGAGAGTCTGCATATCCCAATTATCACATCTGCTATGCCAATACAGCGCTTACAAGCATCCACGTCATTTTATCTCAAATGTTCTGTTTTGCTCTATAGAAAACAGTGGGGGCTGTGACTTTTCTAGCAGCAGGAATGGTGTCCTGAGTAGAAATAGATGTGGGCTAGAAACAAAGACCTATGTGACCAAGATCACACTAAAGCTGATAAGCAACTGCAAATAGGAGTTTCAGGACAAGCTGGATTTATGGATTTATTGTTTGGTCAATTTTCTTATTTATTTTTTAATATTTCAGTAGTTTGGTAATTTCAATAGTTTGGCAATTAACGAGCAAGCAGTGTTTGGATTATTCCTCTGTAGACAGCTCTTTCCTGGTGGACTAACTGTAATGATAATAAAAGCAAGTATTGCACATTTGTCTGACGTTTGAGGAGAGAAAAACATGGGCCAGAATTAAGCCATACTAGTAGTTCAGTCCCTGCACTACAATATATGGCATGTGCTCACATCGTTGTGCTCACATTGTCCTAAAACCAAAAGGAGTCAGGACTTTCCCTCAGTTTATCTGTTTGCAAATAGTTTCAATAGATGGGAAGTGTTCTGGAAAATAATACAAAACAAAAATTAAACCCAAAACATATGAAGTGTTTTAATAATATGGACTAGCAGTGCTCAGCTTTATTTTTAAAACTCCTATTTCTCTGTTGCTTTAAAGTGGATTTTGGCTTTCCAAGTTTCCTTTTTACACACAGCTATTTATGAATTTGATGTGGTAGCTGGTTTGACAGATGATGGGACTGTTTGCAAGTTACTCATGTTTGGATCCCTATGTGAAAACTTCTATCCTTTTTTAAGCACTAACCTCATCTTTTTTTTTTTCCTCTCCCTCTTTTTTTTTTCTTTTTAATGAAAGCATAACTACCCTAGCTTTTTTTTTTTTGCTTTAATTAATCTTTCTTAAACATATGGCAAGCAACGCAATGATTATAAATGACCTCTAAACTCTCTGTATATATTAAGGCCTTAAGCTAATCTTGCGGTGTTTTAAATTTAGTTTCATTTTTCTATAAAAAGTCTGACTATTGTAAAATGATTTTAAATTACTCCATGTACTGCTGGAATACTGTGCATGTGCGTGTATTCGTGTGCACGTCGGGGCCAAGGACAGAGACAGAATTGCGTATTTCTCATCCAAAGGAGAATACAGACAGTGAGAAAGATGTAGCACGGTATGTTCTTGTCAGAGATCACACACAAACTGCCTAAAACACAGCTTATGATCCTCCCACAATGGGATATTTTTACTATCCTTAATGACGCCAGGCAGGTGTTTACAGTTATGATGTATGTCCGTCTAAAGTTGGAATTAAGCACAGACACAAAATAGCAACGCTTGACGCACTAGACCATGACATACTGTACGCACTGCAATTAAAATAAACTCTACTCCTGATTCTTTTTTTCTTTTTTTTTATGGGAAAACAAGAAAAGCTATGAAGAGGCTTTCTGTTTTTTGGAAAGCTGCAAACTATTCTGAGAAGTGTAAAAAAAAATAATTTGCAGAATGAACTAAAATTCTCTAAAACACCTTTTCAGCCTTGGCTCACTCTTTGCCAGGTGATTTTGGAGGAGGAAGGAAGGGAGCTTTCCATCTGTTGAGGTGTTAGGATTCTAAACACATTCCTGAGTTAATTTTGACTCTTTAAAGTGTGAGATAAGTTAATATACTCTAAACCAATATATCGTGTCAATCAACAGTGCTTTTCTCAATATCAGCCCACTCACTTCCGCCGCCTGCTTGCTGGCTCTAGAGGCTGCTTGCTCTAAAACTGCGCTTCCCCTAAGAAATGAAATGTTCAAGGGATATCAACAAATCATACATGCCTCTAATACAATAAACATGAATAGTGTGACTGGAAATAGAGAGGCGGACATTGTTTAGTCCCTTTGTGTTTATATAACATTTTACCCACACAATTGCAAACGTTCAGAGTAACACCTTATTTAAGAAGAAAAAAAAAGGGCAAAAGCAGAACAGAAAAAAATACTGTAAAGAAATGTTATCTGTTTTATAAAATAACATTAAAATAGATACATCCCACAATATCTTTTTTCTGCATCTATTTCCAGTCTTTTCAAATCAGGCATAGAAGTCTCTGAAGTATATTAACATTTGCCAGATACTATAAATCCAAAATATTTGGAATATTATATCATCATCTTGTCAGAATGTATGAACAAATTTACTAAGTCTAGACCTGACTAGTCCAATGCACTTCCCTGAAGGAACTGAAGATCGCAGTGTGCATTCAATAATCGCCTCTGTGTTGGGCTTTAAGAATCCAGAGACTTACAGAACCTGGAAGGTGTATCTGCACCATCAGGTTTAGTGGGTAAAATGTAGTCCATAAATCTGCCTAATCCCTTTACATATTTGTTCTCTACAACATCCTCTGGTAAAGGGTTCTACAAATATAAATTGTGCAAAAATCAATTTATTCCATTAACTATATATTTATTTATAAACTAAGAATTTTATTCAGTATATCAGTTTGCAATTTGCATATCCTTCTATCTTCTCTCTTACCTCTTCTCCAAGCTGCAAAAATGTCTTTCATTATAGTTCACCTAGCAGTTTGTATGAAAGGTATTCCATGCTTTTGATCAATCAAAGACTTTCTAGTTTTACTAGATTCTGTTCTTAAATTAATCAAGCAAAATTGCAGGAAGTATTCAAAATTTAAATTTGCAAAATGGCACAACTTTAGAAATAGATTGATGCAGGAGCACAAATTATTTTCCTGATTTGCCTTAAATTCCTCTGCTAGTAATAACTAATATTCTATTTGTTTTTTGACCAGTGATGAATATTGGGCTAATTTTTCAGAGAACTATTCATAATTACTCCCAGCAGGAATTACCCAATTAAAGTGTGGAACGAGGAAGTGAGCGTTAGTAACCACAGTATAACACCAGAGAACATCTAGTTTATTATCTAAAGTGTCAATTTAACTGTTTAAATAGCTGAAGAAAAACAATACCAAAAAACAAAAGTAAATATTGGTCTTTCACTTCTCCCCTCGCTGTGTTTTAAGATAAAATGGAAAAAAGCAAAAGCAAAACCAACACTGCTGCCATCACCTCCCCACCCTACCCCACTCTTCCCCCAGGAAACCAAGTAATCCTAATACTAATTTCAATATGAGCCTCGGATGCAGCAACATCTTGGGGCATGTCTAACTTTCAGGATGAGTCACATCACTGTGACTCAGAATCAATAGTAATTTTAATGTGCAAAAAAAAAGATAAAAAATAAAATGGCTCAAGATCCTTACTTAGTTAGCATCCTGTTTCACTAGGTATTGCCTTATGGTTTTACCAGTAGAATGAAGAGAAGCTCAGCTGCCTTGATAAAATGGTCATGGGAGAGAACTTTCCCATGTGGAATCTATGGTTTCCTGAAACAGTGGAGATTTATCTTAACAGAATACACCCAAAGGTCAACAGATTCCAAACTGCTACCAAGGAAACAACGTGGATTCTCTCTTATTTTGATCAAAACGAAACAGTACCCTAAAGTAATTGGAAATAATCATATAAAAGTTTGCCCTATTTCTTTTTGTTTCTAACCCACTAAACACGTGCGTATTGTCAGCTTACCATCTGTTTAACGGGATGCAGATATGAGGACAAAGTCATGTTCAGGTACCCGTTCTCTCTGTTTTCCCACTATTGCTAACCCCATGCAAAAAAATCTTCTTGTATCGTCTCTGGCGCATTTAGAATGAGACCCAAAGTTACATACTGAAGTATGTAAATTTATGTTGCTGGTTTCTACCTTGCAGCAAGCAGAATATTACTTCAAGTTTTAAAAATGTCACCATCTTCTCCTTGCACAAATGCAATACAGGAAATTTCACCTACGCCCCAGGGACTAGCTTGGATTCCTGCTAGAAGGCAACCAATACAAAGTGGATAGAGGTAACTGGCAAACCCTAATAATTATCAATCTAAAATTTAAGAATGAAAAGCAAATGCATACTACTGGAACTCACAGAAAAATTAATAGTGTTTCCAGGGAGATCTGAAAATTGTTATTTTTTTTTTAGAATGGAGACATTATTTGGAGTTCATTTACTTAGAACTTTAGAGTACTATTTTGCTTTTATTTATCTAAAAGGAATAAACATATAAATAAATAAATGTATTGACAGAAAATATTCTCTGTTTTGATAAAGAGAACTGAGCATAAGTATGTGACCTAAATATAGAAGTTTAAAACCAAAATACTACTAGTGATGATGATGATGATGATGAAGAAGAAAAAGAAGGGAGAGGAGATGGTTAGAGAGACAGATTTCCATACCTCCTCCCAAGAACTAAATAAGACATTTAATTTTTTAAAATCTATTAAAGATACAGCTGAAAAGTTGTTTTACCAAGTTTCCTTATCACCTTTTTTGATATTAAAATGTTTAACTAAGTTGAGTCATTGAGAGGTTCCCTTCACACACAGACCACTTGCACCAGACTCATCAAGCAGCTTTATAGATGTCAAGGCAAACATGAGCCTGCTCAGCTGACCATTTCTCAGACTGGACTTTCCAGATGTCCAAAAGCTGCTGCATTTTGTCTGTTCTATGAAGGAAACACCAAGAGGAAAAGCAAAGGCTGTGGTGCAAGACATACAGCACTACCACACTGATGCACTCGTAACTGAGGAGATTCCACCCATACACACCCAGCATTTCAGCCCCAACAGCTAATCTTGCCTCAGGGGCCCCTGGAGCAACTCTGGAGCTGGATTAGCTCCTTCACAGAACTGTAAATGCTTCACGGCCCAGAAAATGTTGAATGACAGAGGAGTGATTTTCATTTCCATAAATGTCCATAGGCATCCAGAGATTTGGAGGATTTCAGTTTCTTCACAAGCATCTTGGAGTGACAAGGGATACAAGAGGGACCATCACAAAATGGACCAGATTCCTTTGCAAGCAGTCATCAGATTTCACTGGTTTCAGCCTTCTAATTCAGAGAGGCAAAACAGGCATTCAGTAACACCTCAGATTGAAGAGATAAAAACCAGTGATGCAACCCATCACAGCATTGCTTTTGGCATGGCTGTGGTTTTGTGCTAAGCTATAACACTTCACTGAGAACTCCCCTACACACAAAAGCCCCCTCTGTACAATAGTTCCTTACTTTGTCTCAACTAGAATATTACAATACTAACTTGAAATGCAAGTTCAGTAAGATGGAAACCAAGGTCAAGAAAGGAGGAAGGTCAGCCTGTCAATTATATCTAACAGCCTGTCTCTTTCTAGGTTGTTTGAATATATTAAAACTATTATATATGTATATATATGTTATATCCATATGCATACAGGGGTATATCTTATATTTCTGTATTTCCATCACCTATATTCTACTGTAAATGTAATGGTGACTGTTTAACTCAGATCTGTTTTGAGGAAGGCTTTGCTTCTCAACCATTCTTAGCTGCGTAATACAGACATTTTTCTGACTAAAAGAGATTCCAATCATTCATGCTCACAAATTTCCCCCTTGTCATTGAGTTGTGTGTTTGTCTTGTTAATATTTAAATGTGTTTTCCCACAAGCACGTGGAGCAAACAAAAAAAGCTTTAACCATTTAAATAGAGCCTTGTAAAACTAACTTTAAGTACCTTGTGATAGGAAAATACTAACAATCTGATTCTCTCTCCCTCTCATAGACACACAGCACAAGTCTCTTAAAGCAACATCACACAGGGAAAATAAGACTTTGAAAGGTTAGCAAGGACAAAAAGTATGATCTTTCATAATCAGAAAATTCATTTTAGATGTTTAAAGAATTCTAGACATAGTCTTCCCTGTATAAATTTAAATTCAAACAGTGAAGTTACAAAGGTAACATCTATCCATAATGTTATGCTGCACGAATTCTACAAATGGTTCCTCAAAACCTGAAATACTTTTGCCTTTACAAATGGGAAAGCAGAACCAGCCAGTAACCAGTAAACTCTTCTGTCCCTGGAATAGAAAGAAATAAAACATCACAGAAATAATAGAGATAAAAGCTGGAGCTACATGAAATGTACCTTATGCTTATAAATGGAATTTACACCTTCAAGAACTTCAGCATGAACAGTAACTGCAAGCCTATAGAATGAATATCTTATCAAGTACAATAAATGAGTGATTCACATCCTAAATTTTCTGTTAGTTATTTCAAATTAAATCCAGGAAATGTCATTGAAGTGAAAAAAGGCTGATCACAGACAAGAAAAACCTGGCCTACTGCATAACATTAAAAAACACACAGACTTAAGATGACTGAATTAAAATGGTTATCAAGCAATCTAAAGCTACAGTGTAAGTTCAAATATAAATTTCCCTGAATCTAATAACGTGCATGGGGCATTCAAATCACCAAAGACAACATCTGACTTTCACACACTCTCCCTCAGACAGAGTCCAGTTGGTTGTGGTTTTTTGTTTTTAACAAAAATTCTGTTGTTCCACTTTGTCTTTCAACATGGACATTCATCTAATTCTGTTCCTAATTGTCCATTCTTTTAAATTAACAATGGAAATGTCCCAAAGATCTTACAAAGATCTCGAAAGAGCTCAACATTTTTCTTATTTGCCTTTGACTTCAAAGGGTGACAAATTAAAGATTAATACAGTGATGGACTATTCATTGTTCAGTATTTTTAGTTGCATACATATCAGTTCAACAGCCACAACCTTTGCTTTTGAAGTCTAAGCACTTGAGAACTTCTGAAAGAAAATTAGAGTAATTATTATGTTATCTTTCAGCACTCAGGCACAGAAGGAGCAGAGTTCATCATAAAAAGTGACTAAGGATAGTAATGAAATTAATTTTAATTCAACAGTACAGGACACATGCAGTGTCCAATATCAGAAAATACATAAAACTATTTCTTTGCTTCTCTGCACAAAATCTAATGTATGATATAAACTCAGTATATTAAATAAACTAAACAGGTTACCTAGAGTGTCTTTCAGATGTATCTGTGACATAGTTTATTGTGCTTTTATTAAACAATCCACTAGCACCTTGAATCAAGGGGGAAATATTCCTACAGCCATAAGGGATTTAATTCCTGGAGTCTTGGAAGTGATTCAGTACTAGACCATACAACTCATTCACAAGAAATGAAGTCCAACATAATTTTATTCCATTCAACATGTTTACGTATGCACTGAGCCTCAACTTGCTAGAGTAACCTGAAGTCTTCTTTAAAATTCACATCAGCCATCAACAGAGGTTAGGATTCCAAGTGTAGGGAGAGAATGTAAATTCAGTGCTGGGGATATCATTGTTTTCCAAAGCACGGCTCTTATGGGCTGACAGGTGCTTTCTGACTTCCATTCTTGGTGGGATAATCCTGACATAATTGTCATTGAAGGTGTCCAGCCCAATTTTTGCCAATAGTGGAACAAAAATTAAGGGGGAAAAAAAAAATTAAAAAGCAAACAAAAACATGACAATAGTCCTGCAGACTCAACTCCTCTGATAGTTCCCGTCTCAAATGGTACTGTGGTTTTAACATCATATCACCATTTCGTAATAAATATAAGATGTTATAGAAATGAATTTTACTTTTCCTTAACAAAGTATTAACAACACACATGCTGTTTGCATCACAATGGGTTCAGCATCTTTGTTACTAAAAATGCCTCAATTAAAAAAATTATTTTAATGTTTCAGTAAGGAGACTGTAGGTTACGCTAAGGGCTACTCTGTCTGGCAAGGAAGGCACAGTTGACACAGTGAGGAAAAAGGTATTCATAGCACTGTAGCTATACCCAAATAGCCCTGGAGAACAGACAGGTTATCCCTGTAAAATTAAGGGGGTTTTCAGTCCTCAAATAAGTGCTCTGGTAAGACTAGGGTAGATGAAGGAAAAAAACTCCCTTGTTCCTTAGGGTAGAATTTGGGATACATGAGGCATTTCTTTGACAGATTCGCTCAAGCAATGCAGCCCTCAGCTCACTGCATATGAACCACCCAGCTCCTATTACACCATAGAGCATCTGCCAAGAAAATACAATTACACTCCATCAAATCCTAAGGCTAGTCTGAAAATCACACCTAAAAGAGGTAGAGCTAGTAGAATAGAGCAGTCAATAAGCATTAAGAGGTGAAAACTGTGTGGATAGGTCCAGGACTTGGTGAATGTCCTTTTTACTATATTCTCTTTCACAGGCTCTGTAGACATAAGCAATGTGAAATAAAAAGCAATTTAAGATGTGGCTCTCCTGTACTTAAACAGAGGAAAGGAAAACCTAAGTATAAGAGGAATCTTCATCCCATACTTTTTGAAGCAAGTCCACTTAACTCAGCTCTAAGACAAATTGAGGATTAGATGAACTACAGTATGTCTGTGCTATTTTATTAAAGATTTTCTCCAAGGTTTTATTCCAATTATTAAATGAGGAGACTCTAAGAAATCCATGTCAATGGTATTGGACAATCAGCCACATAAACTAGTTGGGTCTATACTGTATTAAATGTTAAACCACAATTACATACTCTCTAAAGCAGGGAGAAAAAAATCAATGAAATTACACCATTGAAAAAACAAGGCAGACATTTGAAAACTTCAGAAGGCCATATCTTACTTCTGTAACATGGGAGTGAGGCACCTCCAGTTCACAGATGGCTCTTAAATAGCACTTGACTGGGTCTAATTGATAGAAAAAGCTCTCTTTGCTTTGAAATTTGCCACATAAACTGTTGAACAGTTATCAGTGCCTACAAATAATATAAAATGCCACTTGTTAGTTCAAAGTTTGATTATAGTATAGCTATATGAATAGGACATTTGTAATTCTCAGATTATGCCACTCACTAGCAAATAGTCACTGCACAAAAATATCTTTAAATTATTGTGTAAAGCTTCTTTTTAAAATTAAGTGGCAATCTCAAGAATAGCACATCTGTTCTAGTTATTTTAGCCCTTTCCATTTTAAAAAAAAAAAAAGGAAATGTCTGTTTACTTTAACATTTGCCATGAAGAACCATAAAATGCCTGATATTTCCCAGTATTTTTTTCCATCTATCTAGTGAGAAAATGTACTTATCAATACTTATGATCAGTTCTGATATTATCTGTAACCCTCTGATTTCAGAAAGTATCCAATATATGCTGAAGTAAACTGAAAACATCAGAATAACTATTAAGTTGTTCATATCATAGTTTTTTTTTTCCTATTGAGTAACATGAAGCACGAGATCCTGTAAGTGCTTTTTCTACCTATTTATCTAATAAAACCCATATTTTCAAGGAGAATGCAACACATATGTGGAACATCTTATTTATGACAGCTCCTCTGCTCTGTGATAAACCTGCTGGTGATTGTATGTTCCTATGTATTGATCATTTCTTCTTTAGTGTTTTTTTTATTATGTGCTGTGTGGATCTATGACATTTCTACCTATCAGTCATCTTATCAAGTAATTTTGGTTTTTCTCAGTTTGAGTGAGAGAAGAAACATACTTAAGAAAAAAAAAAAAGATGCTTGTTTAAAACTTGCATTTGCTCAGCTTTCAGAGAAACAGCACCCATTGATAAAACTACATCTCCCTGCACTTTAAAAATAAATAAAAGAGCAAATCTGGTTAAGCTAAGGCAAAACTAACACACTCTGCTTCAAAAAGAAAGAGCCCAAACCAGCTTTAAAGCAGTACAAATCCTCACCTCTAAACTGTTTAGAGGTGAACTCTAAACAGCACATATAATGCTGATGGACATATATGGATGGGTATTTGTTAAAAAAGAGAGTACCTGGAGAATACAAGAAACACAGAGTAGTGAAGTTTCCAACTAGATGAACAGTGAAGAGAGGAATAGTGAATGGATTGAACAGCAATCGAACTAAACGTGCTAAGTTTTTGTTCACTGGCAGGGCAAGACTCACTAGATGGCACTGCGACACATCCAGAGAAGGTGCTGGAGAGGTTATTCCCCTTAGTGTAAAAGGCAGGTTATAGTTTGGGGGAAGGAAAAGCTGGATTTCTGCAGTTGCTTGTTGGAGTTTGTGTTTCTGGGATTCTCCCTGAACGGTGAAGTATTTATTTTAAGCAGAGAGGCTCTCTGGGAACAGACAATATAGTTTAGGTAGAAAATCCGAGCACAGACATAGTCTGGATGTTATAAATAGGACAAGAGGCATCCAGAATATACCAAGCACTATTTTTCATTCAAGTTCTTATATCAGTTACTGTATGTATTTTTCAATTTTTTCACATGGTATATGTTTTAAATTTGCTTATATTCAATTTCAGTTATGTTAACATCCACAGATAATTTCTGAGGCACTAACTTAGTGATTTGGGCAATGACAGGGAGTGCCAAGAAACTCAGAGTTCAAGCTAAGCAGTTATGATCAGATTTCTTTGGGACAGCCCAACAGTGTGTTCATCCCCAAGGCTTTCACACTGCAAAGCTGTGGAGCCTCATCTTTGCCCAGTGGACCAAGATGCTCCATACAGTCTCCTCTCCCATGAGACAGTGTAGTGGACAGAATATGGAACACATCATATTTACAGTTCCTTGGGACTGATATAAATTTACAGATGCAAGTAGGTTTTAAAGGTGCAGAACACATTATTACGAAAATAGACAAAAATTATGATGGTCTTCCTAAAAATTAATGGAAGCTGGATAAAGCATCATAACTTGTCTATATTAAGGAGCAACAAATCAGTGTCTGCAAGGCTGGGGGGAGAGGGAAGAGTATTCTGGCAGAAAGAATTATTATAAGAAAAAAGAAATGCAATTTAAAATTACCTGGCACCAAGTACCAACCATTGTCAAGAATAAAAAAATCTAGAAATATTGAATAAGCTGATTAAGATATTTATGTGCAACTAAATGGTTTGGAAAAAAAGAGGAATAGGCTTTAATTCCACTCTGTTTTCCTTTGTTGAAATAGACTGCTCTGTTGGTATTGGCTGTTATTATAAACCATAAGCAATTCAAACAGATGAGACCCTTTCTTACTAGAGGTGCTTGTCTCTGTGATTACATTAAACCCTGGGGAACTGATACATGTTGACAGAGCAGAACTAGACCTCTAGCTTGAGTAGGCTGCACACTGCATAATTTTGAGTTCTGTTTGTATAGGCAAAACCCACAAAAACAATCATTTATATAAATCCGATCACGTACATTTTTAACATATTCACCAGACTCATCAGGGTTCATGCTCTGAGTGGAAGGCAAACACACTTGGGAGCAGCCTCGTACCATCTCTGTGCCTCGTTTGAGATCACATATTTTGGTACAAAGAGAGATCTGCTTAGTCACCTGCCTTCTTGTTGTCACCAAAGGAAAAACTTAGTTCTTCCCATCTCTTCCGTTGTTGCTAGTTGTCAAAAGAGGTAACGTTTTCCCTGGATTATGATGGAAATGGAAATCATTTTCTCAAAAGTGATAAAGAGGAAAATAACAGATCTGCTTTGACTATTGCAAAAAAAATAAATAAATAAATTTCAAACAT
Organism: Margarornis squamiger; assembly: GCA_035222235.1. Lineage (NCBI taxonomy): Eukaryota > Metazoa > Chordata > Aves > Passeriformes > Furnariidae > Margarornis > Margarornis squamiger. The sequence continues at coordinate 790,061 of JAWWTY010000156.1, forward strand.
TAGGTAGATGTTTTGCAAAACAAAATCTGAGGGTTATAATCATACTTCCAAGCTTACTGAGAAATTCCTAAATTTTTTAGCATAATTTGCTCAGTAGCTTCAACTCGTAGCAAACTTTTTGACTTTGTAGATCAAGTTTCACCCAAAAGAACCTAAAAACTTTGAACTCAATTAACTGGCTGAACAATCACCCTACTAAAAAAAAAAAAAAAAAAAGAAGAAGACATTTCAAGACATCCATGAAAGGAAAGAAACATTATTTTGACATTGCAGTCCAGCCACTACTACTCTAAATTTATTCTGGCTAAATACACACACAACAATTTTTTTTTTTAAAAGCATCTTATTGCCCATTCTCAAAGTCTTTTTTTTGTTTTACCTTGAGATAACCCCTTTCTTCAAATAGATACCCCCAAAATTTCTCGTTCAATCACATTCACCACCCAATCATTCTCTTTTCAAAGTGGAGACCTTGTTTTCCCCCAGAAACAGAACAAGAAGCCTCTCCACTCTTATGGCTTCCTTGTTGTGGATGACTGCTACTCCAAAAAAAACCCCAAAAATAAATAAAAATAAAGACAGAACGGTGAACAAAAACCCCACTTTAGATTGGTGAAATCCTCTCCTTCCCAAAAAGCATCCCATGGAACAAATACTCTGAATCAGCTGATCTTTGTCGGAAAATGGAAGATAACAGCCATAGAAAAACAGGGTAATGCCAGTCCTGATGTAACCCAAAGAGTAATTCCATTGCACAGGCTACAACAATGACAACTGGCAACACAAATATCCCTTTATACATGCTTGTGAACCTTGACAAGTACATGACTTTGCTATTATGTGAATTCCTTCAAGAATAAAAGTAAGAGCATCTAAGCTCTACACAGGAGCGCTTTAATGTTTTCTGCTTTCCATAGGACAGGCCAGTGAGTGCTAAGATCACTAGAGGACAGTCAGGTTAGGAATATAGATATAAAAGAGACTTTTTATTGTGTGACATGAGGACCTAACATAACTTTGCGAAGTATAAGTATATAAGCAAATATATAAACCTCTTTTAGAAAGTCCAGGGTGCTCACAGATAGCCTGGCTCCAGAGACAAGAATTCAAGCCAGCACCTTGAAACAAAAAGTTACAAGGAAAGAAATACCTGAAAATTCAGCTGCATAAAACATATTTAAAACTATTTTATATATTTGTGTCAGACTGTCCCTTTAATAGAACATTTGGTAAGAAACAAACATGTAGGGAGACAAACCCACAAGGAAAGTTGCTACATCTTGATTTTCTAGATGTATATTCTATATGTATTTAATAAAACATGTACAAAATTATCAAATTCTCTTGAATACAAGTAATGCTTTTCTTCATAAGAGACTGTGTGTTTTTTCTACCTTGCTTTAAAATTAAGATGATTTGCCAGTACAGGGAGAGGTTTTGGTCAGTCAGAACACAACACATTTGGTTCAAATATCCCAGCAGCCTCTCCTTCTATCACCTATTTGTAAACAAGGATGCTATATTACAGTTTATGTGCACATATGCGAGGAAACCTTAAGCTTTTCTCAAACTTTGTTAACAACCTAATTTTCTTCAGGACAGTTCTTCCAAACTTATATCCATATAAGAGAGCAAAATGGGACAAACAGGCTTTGCTTGCCTAAAATTGACAAAAGTGAGAGAAGAATGAGGTCTATCACCTTTAACTGGCACAAACTGATTTATGCTGCTGGCACTGAAATCGAGTCCAGGTTTACCAGATTTATTTTTAATACCTGTTGGGGGAAAAAAAAAAATGCTCAAAACACACTTCTCTAACTGGGTGCAAGTAAAGGAAGATAATACTTCAAGAAGAGAAAAAGTCAAGATCTTCCATAATAAACAGAGGCTTGTGTCTGTACTGATAGCAATCCTTTTAAAAGGCTACCTGTGAAGCTTCCTGAGCAGGTAACTGGCCCATGTTATACCCATGGGGCATTTCAGCCACTAATTGGTTGATGAGTCATTCTTTGTTTCTCCCCTGGTTTGCTGCTGTAAATTCAGTATATGCCCAAAAGATATATTTGCTGGAATTCCTTCTTGAGAGGACAAATGTACATAGAGACAGGAACTAGGGAGAAGGCCCTTGTCTTTCAAACAGTGCACTTAAAGGAGAGTGTGCACCAAAATATATATACACATTTCCTTTTGTATTTAGTCTGAAGTTCTTCTAACAACTTTTATTTAGTTCCTTAAAAAAAAACAAAAAACAAACCAAAAAAAAAAAAAACCCAAACCAACACATAAGGAACAGAATAAGAAGAGGGGGAAAAGAAAAGAGAAACCTCAGAGGTTGAGAAGAGTGAAAAATCAAGACAAATCTGTTAACTGCCACATTCTGGAGGCTACAAGAGAAACAATTTGAGTTGTTCGAAGACAACAGACTCCAATAATAAATGAAATGCAAACAGAAGTGAATGACCAACTCTGTCTGTTTTGGTGATGTGCTGAGGAAGAATATTCAGAAAGGCAACACAAGCAGCAGATACAAATTGTCACAGCAGTTTTGACATCAACTAAAATGCTATAATTTCCCCACATTAATAACCTCGCCAATTGCTATAATTTAGGTGCAAAAGTGCTCCGCTGCATTTGAAGTTTGTCAATTACATTAATATCTTCTCATAACAGGCCAATGCCAGTGAAAGAAAAGAGCTGTTGTAATACAAGATCAATGACTATCACCTGTGTACTTATATCTTCAAATCCAGGCAGATGAGAAAACAAAATGGATTGCCAAATTCTACTCCTCTCCAACCACCATCAGTCTGGATTTCTGATGCTCTACACAAAGTGGACCAGGTTTTGCCCTGACCATGGCAGAAGTCTGGAGCTGCTTTACTGAAGGCTCTAGAAGTCACTGAGAAGTATTCAGCAAGTCAACAAACATTATTATACTTTTGAAAATGCAGATTTCCTATGACTGATCTTCAAGTTCATTGAAAACAATTATAATTGCTTACAATTTTATAAACAAGGCATTCAAGTAGGGTGGTACAGTCCATCACCACCACAGTGAGTAGCAAACAGAGTGGGCACTGTTGGCTTCAGACATTAACAGAAGCAGCTTTACATGTCTCCTTTACATCTCTCCTCCATTCAACATTTGTAGCAAGAGAAGCACATTATTGGTAATGAAACCCCTCACCCTCAACTAAAAGAAACATTTAGAAATCACAAATGCAAACGGATCAAAAATCTACTGCAATATCAGCTCAGTCAATGTGGATTTTCTAAGTCACATTAAACCAAAGAGATTTGAAATTTAGTCATTTTTCAGCACCTTCACTACCACAAATGAGATATGTACAAATACATGTCATGATAAATATATGACCAGTTTATTCTGCAAAAATAAAAACTCACCAGTATGAACTGTGATTTTGTTAGGCACAATTAGATTGATATCTGTGCTTCTTCCTGTTTGGTGAATCACATGATGGACAATGAGCACAAACCTCAGAACACCTGCAATTTATATACCAGCTTAAAGAGGCTACAAAGGTTCATGTTATAACCAGTCATACCTTTTCTTTCAATTTCTGCATTCATTTGCTGGACTAAGCCTTACCAGCCATAATTCACTTCATATTTAATACATTTAAAGCAGGAAGTATTATGCAAATATTTTTTATTATTTTTGGCATTCCAATGTCCAAATTTTCAACTAGTATAATTTGGTTTAAAAAAAAACCCAATGAATTGTGACTATTTACACCTGCCAGAATTCAGTCATTTTTCATATTTTATGGAAACCATGAAACCTGACAAAGCAGGGGGTGTTTAGTATACAAAACAAATATACACTCATTTGCATATGAAGTTTCTTAACACCTCCCTGGACATTTTGCCTAAAATGATTAGGGTTCTGTAGTCAAAAAGCGTTTTTAGAAAAAAGACACTTCCTCCAAAGACATCCAGATATGGGTTGTGTCACAAATGAGTATTTTAAGATCGCTTAAAGAATCACGGGCAAAGGTATCAGCAAAAGCAGCTTAATATAAAAGCAAAAACATGACAAGGTTGTTGGCAAAGTTCACTCTACTATTTATAAATTGTTACAGCATGCAGAGAAAATTAATTAAAATCTAAAAATCAATCAATCCAAAATAAGGATCAACACAAAAATTTTTCTGTTGGGGACATAATGGGGGAGTGGGCAGTGAGAAAATGATAAGGTAGGAAAAATGAAGGATAAAAAGGGAAAATGAAAATCTTCCCATTGAGTTACAAAGGTCAGAGTGCACCTCCTTGCTAAACCGAGCCCTGGACTTGACGAAGAGTTTAGACCCAAAGGTTTAACAGCAGTTAAACTTAACAGCACTTAATTGATAGCTTAAGTTAAACAATTTAACAAAGGATTCATATAGAATTTACTTTAGCATAACAGTATCTCACAGGCCTAACTTACTTACAAATTTAAGTACTTAAGAATCACAGAATAATAAAGTGCTTTGGGTTGGAAGGGGACCTTGAAGATCATCTAGTTCCAACTCCCCTGCCATGGGCAGGGACACTTTCACTAGACCAGGTTGCTCATCCAGCCTGGCCCTGAACACCCCCAGGGATGGAGCATGCACAGCTTCCCTGGGTAACCTGTTCCAGTGCTCCCCACTCTCACAGTAAATATTATTTTCCTAATATCCATTCTAAACCTACTCTCTTTCAATTTGAACCCATTGTTGTGTCACTACATGCCCTTGTAAATCATCTTTCCCATCTTTCCTGTAAGTTCCCTCTAGGTACTGAGAGGCCAAAATTAGGTCACCCCAAAGCCTTCTCTTTTCCAGGCTTAACAAACAAAACTCTCTCAGCTTTTTCTCATACCAGAGGTGCTCCATCCCTCTGATCACCTTGGTGGCCTCCTCTGGACCTGCTCCAATGGGTCCATGTCCTTCCTGTATTGGGACCCCAGAGCTGGAGGCAGCACTGCAGGTGGGGTCTCACCAGAGCAGAGCAGAGGAGCAGAATCCCTCCCTCCCCTGCTCCCCACCCTGCTTTGGATGCAGCCCAGGACAGGTTTGGCTTTCTGGGCTGTGAGTGCCCATGGCTGGGTCATGTCCAGCCTGTCACCCTCCAGCACTCCAAGCATCTCTTGGCAGAGTTGCTCTTGATCTGTCCATCCCCCAACCCTGACCCAGTTGCAGCACCAGCATTTGAGTCTTGTTAAACCTCATGAGATTCCCACGGGCCACTTCTTGAGCTTGTCCAGGTCCCTCTGGATGGCATCCCATCCTTCAGGTGTGTCAACAGCACCATTCAGCTCGGTGTCATCTGCAAATTTACTGAGCATGCACTCAATCCCTTTGCATGTGTCATTAATGAAGATACTAAATAACACTGGTCCCAAAACAGACCCGTGAGGGACACCACTCATCACTGCTGCCCACTGGGACTCCAACCACTATCCTCTGGATGCAGCCATCCAACCAATTCCTAACCCACCTAACAGTCCACTTGTCGAACCCATTGCTCTCCAATTTGGAGAGAAGGATGCTGCAGGGGCACATATCAAAGACTTTACAAAAATCCAAATAGATGACATCTGTAGCTCTTCCCTTACCTACTGATGTAGTTACTGCATCACAGAAAGCCACTAGGTTGGTCAGACAGGATTTTCCCTTGGTGAAAGCTGTTCTGGCTGTCTCAAACAACCTCCCTGTCCTCCAAGAGCCTTATCAGAGCTTCTAGGAGGACCTTTTCCATGATCTTCCAAGACACAGATGTGAGGCTGACAGGTCGGTAGCCCCCAGGATCACTTTCTTTGAAAGTTTGATAACAAAAATGTTATTCCACTTGGGTTGTTATTCAGGCAAGAAAAATATGTTTCCAAGGCTGTTTGTTGAAAACTAGGAACTCGTTAGTCAGCACCAGCTCCTGGGAACAGACTGTTTCAAATAAGCTCAAGAGGGCTTAGCTCAGGTGCTGTTCATCAAGGCCAAGGGCTAACAAGGATTTCTCAGATCACAGCATGGCCTGGAGATAAGGATACACCACCACAGGCTGTAATCCAAATAAAATGTCCAAAACAACTGCTTAAAATTCCTTGTATATAAAAACAGCAAACATGTCCCAGAACTTTTTATTCTCTTATATTTACACAAGTCACAAATCCCAGTTACCCTGGCAGTTTGATCACAGGAAACATGATTTACATAATCTCACAGTAGATATTCAATGTAACAGTAGTCATCTAAGAGATATCAGAGCTTGGAATGCTTGGAATGTTACCACCTATGTGGATTTATGAAGAATATGCTTGGGAACATCAAGTTAGAAGAACTAAAGAAAATATATGAATAATAAATGTATCACTGTTACACTTTTATGTGAATAACTGCAGAGAAGCTTCAGGAAAAGAGCAGGCAACCACATGAGTAACTGTAGAGTAATACTGATTCAGAGTAATAGTACACTTGCCTTGAAAATATAATTAGAAGGAAGATGAACAGAAGAATAAAATAAATAAGGTGCATCTAAAGAAGTTAAACACGTGAACAGAAAAGTATTGAAATACCTGAACATACATTGAACATATGAAAATGTAAGCCAACATCTGGAGAAAATGTGCATATCTTCAGCAGATGAGGAAACCTGAAAGCAAGAGCAAACAAGTGGCTACAGATTGTGATATTCCAGGCAGGGGGAGAGAAGTTGATTTCAAAGAGGATTTTATTTGAAAGTTGGAGCCATTCTCCATGAATGAAACCAGAAAACCTCACTATAGGGCTCCCCCACAACTTCATGGGAAATATATTCTAGTCTGAGCATGTCAAGGGAAATAGTGAGGGTGAAACAGATAGTACGGGGTTGGGGGGGGTGGGGAAGGGGAAGAGGGGTAGTTTCTATACTACTGCAATAAACTACAATTTTAGAATACTTTCCAAATGAAAAGACAGAAGTCAGTAATGATATTCAACCTACTTAGAGATGCTGCTATCAGCTACTCTTTAGGAAGAAACTTGGAGGTGTAGAATAACACTGATGCTTAACAGAGACATTGCAGAAGAATATACTGGAGATGAGGTCTCATAAATGAGAAAAACTGGAATAAAGCTTGCTGTCCACCATCTAGTTTTATGGGTTCATTTTTGTAATTCATCTGCTGTAGCATGGTGATCCATTTCACTTGGGCATATCTATACAGGCATAAACAATCTGCAATCCCATGAAGGCTTTTAAGCTCTTATTTTTAGCATCAAAGATTTTGACTCAACATGAGCAGAAAAGCTTTAAAATCCTTGTCCTTTATCCCAAAAGTATTTGCAGCTCTAGAGTTATACTTTATTTAGCCCACCATATTGATATTAATTTTCGGTGCTGCAAGTTGGAATGTCAGTGTACATTAACACCTGATCTATAAAGGGAATGCTGAGATCTCACTGGAAGTATTAGTCACTGTGCCCTGGGAATGCAGGGTGTTTTTGTTTGTGTTCTTGGCTCAAATATCTGAGCTAGACATGTCTCGATTCTTAATAAAACATACACCCTCCATCGTATTCATTGTCTACAAACAGTTCAGGATTAGAAACTTTCTCCAACTTATTTAGCAATTACTGACCTCCACGATACATTATTTTTTTTTTTTTTCCAAGGGGCAAGAGGTCAGACCTGTCTAACAAAAACACAACTCTTTGGAGCATGTATTCTTCACCTATATGTAAGTAACCTGTTTTCCCTTTTTCTCTCTTTCTTTATTAATATTATTTTTAAGGAAACCCTTTGATATTTTTGTTTTTAACAGGTAAAAAAGGTGTTTTAGCTCAAGATTTGCACTCTCACTAAGTTTACAGTTAACTTGAGATATACCAAAAATCAGTCTCATCTTGGATTTATTTATTTTTTTTAGGTTCATAATTACTACATATCACAATGAGGTGATTTCTCAGTCTTACCCAGCTACTCCAGAGGGCATTTATACCAATTTGCCTCCTAAATACAGCCTTAGGTAATATTTCATTGTATGAACTACTCTCTTCCATCTGCTCTCACCCACCAGCTACTTGGACCTCTCTATTATTAACCATCAGAGTTACCCTCAGTTTCCCCTTTTTATCCCATATTGCTCTTTTACAACTTTACATCCAACTCACTCAAAAGTTATTTGCCTTTGTTTTCAGTGAAATCTTTTACTTTTCTCAAGAATTCCCACCCCAAGATGCATTTCTGCATAAATTCTGTAGGTCTAACTATATTGGTGTCCTTATTTTGCCCCCAACCCTTTTTTGTTGTTGTTTTGTTGTAGCAGTGGTCAAGTACTGCATCCCCTACTTCCAAACAGAGCTTTTATTGAAATGGAAGAAAAATCATAGAGCTGGGGTTTTCTGTACTGCTGCAACTAGACAACTGTCTCAGTTAACTTGTCACTAACCCTTTAATCATAAGGAGCATTTGTACTTATTTGCTGGTGTTTTATATACAGTATTAATTGCATAATAAGCTGTTGTACACTTACACATGATAGTAATGAAAACCAGAAAGCAAAGGGAAAGAAACACAGTGTAAGTCAATGGAGAGGAAAAATATAACATCAGATACAGTTTCCATGGAAATTAAAATCTATGAAACCTTGTCTTTAGAGTATTCAAACAATTCTGTCTATTTAGACACCTGAACCAGGACTTCAGCTACTGTACAATTAAAGCATCTAAGCCAATTTTTACCATCAAAATATATTCCATTATACCTGACCATGAAATGTATGACAGCTCTCCAAACGAAAAGCACCTACACATTCTAAAAGCCCTTGGATATCAGAAAGTTTTGGAAAATATCAGGAGATAAAAAGAAGTGAACTTTCAGGAAAAAAAATAAAGAAAATTGAAAGTTGCCATAAATGTTATATTTCAAATAGATGCAAAACTCCAGGTATCTACTATCATCTGAAAAAGGAGATGCATAACAGGCCAGGAAAAATGCCTGTGAAACAATAAACTGTCAGAAGAACACCAGTCTCCATGAGCTTCCTGTTTGATGATAGAATCTACATCTGTTGCTTGTTGAACATGCATTTTTTTTGGAGCATAAAAAAGCCCCAGGTACTGTTAGAGGAGACCCTGTGTTTCATTAGCTCGTCTGACAGGCTGAAGGCTTTATCCATCTCCACACTCTCCAGGTGCTAGGAAAAAGTTTACATAATAGTACTAGAAAATCATGAACACACATTCTAAATTATTAAATCTCACTTAAATCATTCTGTGTCAACATATACAGAAAAATATTTCACTTTCATGTAGTTAATCTGGAGTGCATTGATATCATTTCTAGAGATTAGCTCTGGAGCTCATAATAAGATCTCTGATAGTTGCATGTTTAAATATGCAATTCCCCAGGCAGAGCAGCATAAACATTCCCTCTTTTTGTCTTGTTCAAGTAGCAATGCAAGTAAAGACATATACATATATATATACACATATACATATAACCCCAGGCATTTCATAATGACACGACTGTCATATAGATAACTTAAAAGTATTAAACTCCTCTCATTTTATACCTATGTTAGTATTCTGTGTGTAATGGTAGAAGAGCAGTCTCACCCCTCAACCAGATTCCAAAGCAGAGGCTCCAATAGGCGAGAGAAGAAAAATAAGAAAAACACACAACACTTACTTTGCAACTAACTTAAAATACTTTGGGTTTTGTTTGTTTTTTTTTTTTTTCAGGGTATATGGTTCTTTCCATTTTTGGTTGTTCATGAATTTATTTTTTTTTTCAATTCAGTTAGTTGCCATAAATATTAAAAAAAAAAAAAAAAGAAGAAGAATGATCCTCAAACACACCTTAGGGAGTATAAAGACTTGTAGACCTCCACATTTACAGCACTTTAAAACAACCATATACATTTTCAGCTTCAGAATACATCTTTGAGAGACCAGTGAAAAATCAGTCTTTCATTCATCGATTTGACATGAGTGCATTACATGAGATTATTCATGACCATGAGATATGAGACATATGTTTTCTGTACTAACAGACCACTGAAGTGGCTTTAAGCCTACAGAAGTCTTGTGTGGCAGTCACAATTGTAACTTGTAAAACTCTAACCAGAAGTCTTACTTGCACTGCAGAATTTTCCCTGGGTATTTGTCAATATTTGGATAGATTTCTACAGTTAAATCTCTGCAACTTCAAAACAGTTCCAGGTCCTCATCCTTTGGTGCCCAGACCGACACACATTCCCCATTAAAAACCTCTCTAAAATTTGCTATACTTATGAAGACTCTGTTACCCAACATTCAAAGTAAAATATTAATTTCTGTGCCATAGCAGTGCTAGAAATACAACGTATCAAATAATGTCATATATACATAAAGTCACAATACCTTTATGCCTTTTCCAACATGTTGCCTACACATCTTTCTGTCTTCTGTATAATAACTTAGCTCAGGGAAACAGGGCAATATATCCGGTCAGTGACATTCACACACAAACTACAAGCAACTTTGTAATCCTTCAGAAGTATAATGAGACAGACAACAATTCATGATTCAAGATAACAATAGACAACTTACCATTTTTCCTAGGAGCTGCAAATAAAACTGGAAGAAATATCTACTAAGGGACAGCTGGCTGGACTATTCAGGGAGACTTTAGAGCAACAACGTAGCTGGAAAAGTGCCAACATACAAAACGTACAAATACATTTGGAATTATTCTTGGTGAGCATGTTACACAGAGCCAGGGAAGAAACATGGGATTCACCATTTACATTCACGTGCACGTGTTATAAAATAATTGCTTCTTTATTAAATTGAAGCCTCATGGGAAAGACTTTTCTGCTTCAAATATAATTAATCTCTACACCCTTTTTTAAGAGCATATGAGTGAGCAAAATGAAAAACAATGTTTCTCACTTGTCGACAGGTTGAAAATCAAAGGAACCTTGGATATACTATGATCAACAGCCTGACAGATAAAACAGAAGTAGAATGTTAATTGGCATTTAATTTGCTTTTGCGGTAAAGAACAAAATGGTTGTTTCCATTTATCTAAAGTGTATGGGGGAGGGAATCCATTATTACAAAAAAGGCTGTTCAGTTGATGCTCTGTGTGTACGAGGATGGCCAAAGTAGGTAAACCCTTATTTCAAGAAGCACCGTGTTTTACTTATTTTGCATATACTGATTTGTTAACAGTTCCAGAATAATCATCAGATTACATATTGCTTTAGTTTGTTTGAATGCACAAGCACTGTGTGCTTGGATCTTTTCCAAGAATGTAACCTGCAAGTGACCAGACATTTCCATCAACCATCACTGTGGTTTGTGCCTTGAGGGAGGGGAGAACAAGAACAAAGAACAAAAAGGGTAAGTGGACCCTCCCTCACAGCAAAAAATTTTGCACAAATGAGCATATTTGATAAGAATGTTAATTCTGAGTATAGACATATCTCTTCTTGAAGGCCAGAGGAACAACACAGAACAGCAGCAAACAACTGGCAAGTTATTAACTTGTGCTAAAGGACATACAGAGAGTACTGCAGTCTTTGGCACAATTCTACTTCTGTCAGATTTATTTTTTACTTTTTTTTATGGTTAGCGATGGAAGATAATTCTCTAAAACCTCTATTAGATACTGCTGCTTTGAAAATCTTGTGGACCTGTATAGCTTATAATAAAATGGAGATCAGAGACCTGTCTGTAAAAAAGACACTTGTGAGATCCAGAATTAGAGCGAGAAGTAACAACAAGCTTGAGATCCAGCAGGGCTAAAACAAATGTGTCAGAAGATATGATAAAAAAAATTATAGAGGAACTGGCACAATCAGATTCCTCCCCCTCCCATTTTATTTTTCGTAGGGGTTTGGAGTAGTCCTCTGGAAACAAATAGTACAGAGTAGTCCACTATTATAAAACACCTTTGGGGAGCAACTATTACTTCAGTTACTTTTTTTGAGTAATGCAGTCCCTAAATTTCTGTACTGTTAAAAAAATCATCAAAACAATCAACTGCTGTAGCAGTGACTGCAGCAAAAATTCTATGAAAATACAGCAACTGGAAGAATTCTGTAGTATATGCTTCTTCCATTGTAGGCTTCATTCCAGGAGTACATAGCACATGCTTCCAGATTTTTTTTATAAAAGCCACAAACAATTGCAACCTTGGTGCTTTATAAAATAATAAACCCAAACAAAACAATTCTATAGTACACACAAAGAAAATAATAATTGCATCTAACTTTCTTCAAAAGAAGGAGAAAATAAGTCCTTTCTCTTGAACCATGAAGAGTTGAAAAGCACGCTCACCACAAAAAGGTCTCTTATTCACATCCCCATTCATCTCACCAAGATCATGTGTCTTCTGTGATATGAGAAACTCACACAAAGGCAGGATTTGCTAAACTGTCTGCACCTCCCTCATTCAGACTTTTCCCTTGTACATTGCAAGTTCAGCCGTTCTATTCCCAGCTCAAATAGCACAACTCAGGGTGGAGGCTTCTCCTAGAAATCAGTTGTTCTGCACTGAGCTAATCTTTCAATCCCCATTTCACATGTGGTTTCCACAGCACAGCTGAAAGTCATTTAAAACCTCAGATAAATAACCAAAGCCTACAAAGTTTTCTTAAGTTTTAGCTCTTGGAACATTGGTCAGGTTTTTTATTGTAGATCTGCATCTACTGCTAGGTGAAACAGGTGTCTGCCTAATTCCAGCAAGGTTGCCTCAAATGATCATGATTGCATAACAAAACGAGCAGAGATCTTTCAAAATGCTGGTAGAATTCTGTTTGCAAATCCCCATGTTTCAGCACATGGTTTACACTACTTTTCAGGCCCCATTCACGTGTCCAAAACCTCATTTTATTTACTCCGAAATCCTGCTTTTAAAGAATTATTAGATGCATACCTAAAAATAGTGTTATTATAAAAACTTTATTTGTATGACAGATACTAGAGGAACCAAGAAAAGATCCAAGTCTAATTCTAAGTGTCACTGCACAGATAGTTGGCTGTTTTGCAGTCCACCAGTACAACTCAAAGCAAAAAAGCAGCATTGTTATTACATTGCAGACAGGGAACTGAGTCACAGACAACAGTGAACACAAAACTATTGCTTTTGTCAAGACTAAGTCTCCGAGAACCCCTATTCAATGAAAAAGTCATATAAGCTTGTACACATCAGCAGACTTAGAAAAAAAATGTAGAATAGATTTTTCTCCATCTAAATATGTGCATTGTTAAACTAATTTTGAGTAGGAAGTAGCAAAACTTGAGAAATAACAGGCACATACTGCAAGTCATGCAGCTCCTGAATTAATCACACTACATTATATTAGAAAGTATGCTATTGTTTTTCTTCCTTTGCAACTGAACATAATTTGGTACTCTTGTTAAAGAAATAGAAAAAGAAAAAGGTGGTCTATAAAGAGAAAACTTACAATAAAAAAAAAAGGCAAAAAAACTCAAAAGCAACCTCTAGTGTATCAAATTTATGTTTTCTGGTAAAACACAGTAAATTCTCTCAAAGGAGATAAAACTGGTTTAGTATGGAAAGGATTCCAGTGAACGAAACAAAAAGAAGGTCTGTTCCTTCATCACATGTTCTCCCCCGAAATAGTGAAGAAAACAAATCTTACTTGAGAAATTTAGACAGCACATGCAAGAAAAATGTTTGTTAGAGGTTATGAAGAACTAAGAAACATTTCTCAGTGGGTCAATGGCTTTGTGCAGTACATATGTAACTGATCAAAGGAAAAAATCAGGCAACAAAACAAGCAAAAGGGAAACAAGGGGATTCACTGAGAGCAAAAGAACCATTAATATCCTAATTATGTACTGGCAATGTGGATTTTTGTTAATTCTCTGAAGCCATACAGTCATCAACCTTTGACATTTTGCAAAAGGCACCTGTATATTCATAACGAGGCTTTGTGGCATGAGACACTTCAGTATTTCTTTCTTACAGTTCAGGACTTAGTTTGAGGATTTCTTTTCAACCTTTTTAGCAAATCTTGGGCCTCCCACTTGCACAAAATGAGTCTCCCACAATGGCACATTACTGATTACCACTTTGTTCTCCTTCTTTATTCAGTAAAATTAAAAAATAATTGAAAAAAAGGTAAAGTTAACACCTGATTTTAAACAAATAATTATAAAACATCAATTTTCCAAACAGCCAATGCGTTTCCAGACAGAGAGCTGAGAATACATCAGTGAAATGCCTTTCTTCTCCCTGGCTGAGTGCTGGGCTAACCCACAGCTTTCAACACCTTAGGTATTCAAGTAGTCATGAACGAATGAGATCTCTGCAAACGAAAGCACTTCTGTATGATTTGTCAAAATGAGGAAATCCCCATTTATGAGCATGTGCTGTTTTACAGATGCACACACAAACACCACAAAAAGACAACAAAATTTGAGAAATAATGTAGAGAACTTTCCCTGAGGTCATGCTGAATGACACGATGTGTGAATTTCTCTGATAGCACATGAGGAGAATTTTCAATGAGGAAATGCCACATACTCTTTGCTGCAGAAAAAAAAAAAAACCACTGTTTGCTGCTTCTTCATTAAAATTTTACCAGACAACTAATGCTTTCAACATTTAAGAAAGTTAAATAAGGATAAGATTTTAAATGCAAGAAATTCAAATGGGTGTTTCAAGAGTCACGTGAATGTTTCTGGAGTAGGGTAAAAGAATCACTATAATTTATATTTAATTTTCTTATATTAATAATTTAGTGCCATATCACAATGTAAATGTTATGATAAAAATACTAACCAGTTGACCTCAGAATCCAGCCCAGCAGTTCTTATGTATTTGGAACAATATATAAGCAGGCAGTTTAAGGGTGCACAGAAATATCTTTTGTGTCAACAGGAATTAAGCATGTGCTTAAGTGCTCTACTATGTTACTTGGCATAGAGTTTTATTTGAATTGCTTATTCCTATCCTAACCTTAAATAACAAAAGGGGAAAATAATAACAAGAAGTTCCAGAAGAATGCAAAGGATCTAAGTGAAATAAACACATTCTTGCTGCAGTCCTCTAAGTGGGCTAACTTGGACCTTGGATGCAAAATCTAGGAAACATCAAGTAGGAGGAGGGAAATGATCTAATGGCAACATCTGGCATTAGTGAGGCTTCTACTGATTCATTTCTCCATGATTCAGAAAGGTTTCTGACAAACTAGAAAGGGTTCAGAAGGAAGTTACAAAAATAGTCTTAAGTCTAGAAAATTATGTGCTGCATAAAATTAAAAGTTAGATCCATTTATTTTAGAGCCCTAAAGGTAATGGAATGGTTATAGTATCACAAAAAAGTTAAGCATACAGAGAGTTTTGGTAGCACTGAAATGTTTTGGCCCACCTCCCCACAGCTGTGAACCACAAATACAAAGTCAATTGTAGACATATTTAGGAAAAATAAACTGCAAAATTTTAAACAACAGGTCAGCTAAACACAACAGACACTTTCTACCACTGAAGGTTCTAATGCAATGATAAAAGAAACATACATTAAAAAAATTCTAAGGATTTCACAATGCTTCTCTTGGTTAAATCTTCATAACTTGTATAACATGCTCACTCTAAATCTAAAATTGGCTCTGAGAAAGGATCTAAGCTCCTCTTCATGAATGATTTTACCAGCTATTTGATCTGGTTGGATTTGAGCAGAGATTGTATTGCATTGTACTGAGGTTCAACTTTAGCTTCTAAGGTTTCAAAGCTAACATTTATCATTAGATAGTGGTTAGAAGACTTTTAGGATTCCTATACTTTCTGTGATAGAGGGGATAAGATCCGACTTGTGGACCTTTATAATCTTTAAACATATTTACTTGCATTTATTAACTGCTACTTTCCCATTTACATTTCTTTCTATATAACTTTACAAACACACACAGTAATTTGATTAAATCACATTTTTCTTTGTGTCTTTGAAATAAGCTTAGATAAAAACTACACGATGCCATATGTACCATCCTCCTTTGCTAAGAATCTCATCTTAGTCAGCATTCATGGCTATTCTGAAAAAATACCACACCAACATCTGCTGCAAAGAAGCAAAGATAAAAGTATAAAATAGCCTTTCAGGATTGAAAACAAGTTGTTATTACCCTCTATATGTCTGTCTCCATGTTATAAATTATGCCTGAATAATTTCTCTGCCACAGTTCTCTTAATCTTAATATGCCTTTGCTAGGTATGTATTACTCTACTGCAGTTTGCTTGCAGAATGGTGATTTTTGCTATTGCTGGATCCATTAATTAAAAGAAAAATTGAAAATATTAATAATGTCTTACATGCCTCTGCTGCCACAACTTCATCCTGATACATTCATGTGTCATCTGCAATACACTCCAAAAATAAAGGCACAACCAGTCAAAATATTTGCATGCTCCCTCATGAAATATTTCACACAAAGACTTAACAGGCACAAGTAAACCATGATGAGTATGTTCACTTATCTTCAAAAAAGTACTTTAAGAATTTCCTGGCATGCAGAAATAAGAAAACCAAGCCAGACACCAATTTCTGGAATGCAGTGTAACCCATTAGCCCTCCTTCTCCTCTGTCCCTCAGGAAGGATGAGCTGATTCCCTCCTCTTTTCACAGAATTCCATAAAAAGTGGCATGACCCAACTTATCAAATAAGCACATACCTCAGCAGAACAGAGAAGGCTGGGGTTCTTTTATTTTGATGGACAATGTCAGGTCACCTAGGTCTTTCCCTCATCCCCCTTGCTAGACTGGGAAAGGAAACAAATATAACATCCATGTTAGCTATTTTAATTTAGATTCACTGCAGGGAACTAATGAGGAACCAGCTCTCAGTTGTTTGATATTTTCATCTTCCAGACATATAAGAAACAATATGTTTCTTGCAAAATGAAAAAGAATCCATACAGCAAGATCCATACTACTAGCCTACTAAATTAATTTCTGTTCCAAGTAAAGTAGATAGACTGGTACCACCATGAATATGTAGACTTTTGTTTAAAAAATAAGCCCTTGTTTAATGATACTTAGCATAGTGGAACCGTTCAAACAGGAATATTTATTTCCTAATTGCCTTGTTCTGCTAAGTGCCCAGCACTCATAACACAGCAAAAAATGGGAAGCATTCAGACACCTTTAAGGATCAAGTTCCATCACAGAATATAGATATCAGCTAGTGTTACAAATGAAGGGCATAAAGCAAACAAATGAATTCATGTACCATCAGAATTGGTGTACAGAGGTTAAAGAAAAATCGATTACTAACAAGTGATACCATATGACAAAGGCAGAGGAAAACAACCAACCCAGAAAATTAATCAGCATATAAATTAATCTTCTTACCTGAGAACAAATTGGAATCTGAAGTATTGCTTTCAATACACCAGAATGTTAAAACTTTCTGCTGGAAGAATAGTGACATGGTATAGCAGAGTTTCTGAACTCCTGAGGTAGGCAGATATTGAAATAAGAAGGAGCAAAAAGTTTCCCAATTTTCTCTAATTCTATTTACCTAGTTCTACAGGGTTTATTTAGCTCATTAGAGACAGTAACACCTTTGACTGCATCTTGATTGGCTTGCTCAGAGCGTTAAGACTGAAGCTAAATAGCTGTAAACTTTATAACCATTTATGCACCAACTTTATTGCTTCCATAATGCTATAAAAGGAGATTTAAAAGGAAGAGAGACTTGATTACAGAAAGAGGGTGGTGGTGTGTGTGAATTAATGTCATTAATTACCTATATTTATTCACTTCTGTCTGAAAAGTTCTAAATCTTAGACATTTACTTACACATATTAAAATGTTTTCTCCTCATAACTCATCCTGCATTCTATCAGTTTACAAGTCATAACTGGGAAACAACCTGTTTAGACATCCATCTGGACGAGCACAACTCTGTCATTTGCACAGCCAAGCATTTGAAGAGTGTGATTTTATTTTTTTTTTCATTTCTCTCACTGTCTAATGGTCTAACTTGCTGCACAACCACTGGCCTTGCTTACCATATTCCACCATACCTTATTTCATCTAACAGTAGTAATTACTAGGGGAGCCATTCTCTCCTACCTCAACTGGACAAACTATTTTGTGAGCAGGTAATTTCCAAACTGTGAAATCGAGACAATTCCGAAGACTTAGAGAGATCCAGCACAGTGAATGCAAGCAGTGCAGCACAGTGCTAGGTTATTGGCAGGAGGGGTGTAGCCATACCATGAGCTCTATGACACAACATAGCAAGCCCAGTAAACCACGTGAAGCACTAACTGAACTACACAGCACTAGGACAAAATACGTTCACTTTCCAGCTAAGCTCAAGCCTCTGCATCGTGCTGACTTTACTACTTTGAAAATGTTTTCACAATTTCCACCTACCTGGGAGAATAAGTCATCTCTATTTCTTAATTTTTATCAGGAAAATAACGATGAATATTTTGCCACCTCATGGATAGAGCTGAAGTATTGAGCTTGCTTTAGTCAGATCTTGTGGCCACCCACTACAAACAGAAACTTAATGTCTGTATTTCCCTTGTATATCCTTGTCTCTAAATACTTATACAAATCTTAAATAAATTGGAAAACATCTTCAGGAAGAGTTTTAAATTACTTTAAATCCCTCATAAATATTATAAAATAATCCTTCCTGGAGATTTACAGTGATGTACTGTTATTTGTTTTTTATAGGCAGGCAAATGGAAGCAAAACATACTCTATAAAGCTATAAAGTAATTCACTTACAAACTAAATTTATAGGCAGTCATGTGGTGTCAACATTAAAAACAAAATCTCCTCTCAAATGGATAGATCTTAACAGTGCTGCCATTATCCATGATTGATTTGAAATAAAGACATGTTGAGCCTGTAAAGTTTTAAACAAAACAAAGATAGTTAAAACATGCTACAAAGGTGCTTGGGTTTGTTTTTTCCTTGTGTTTTTCTGTCTATGAATGATTTCTGGGAAAGATTAACAAATAGAAAGCTTCCATTTCATTCTTTTCACCACCCAAGTGAAAATTTGAAATTAAAATCTCTCTGGAAACTTTTCCAAACATTCAGGGTTTGTCTAGAAAAGCCTGTGAATAGACACTGATAACATGTAGTATCTTACCAGGTTAAGAAAAGAGAGACATCTATCTGTCTCCTTCAGACTATATTGAGAACAGCTGTTTTCACATCCTTTTGTAACTCCTAATTTGCCTTTTGTTCCTCGGTGGAATGTGTCCTTCACTTTACTTCTTGGGGAAATCTAAACAGTGACCGTTACTACTGCTTTGTGTCTTTTAAACCAGGATAATTTGAATTTTTCCATTTACAATCACAGGTTCATAAAAGAACTTTGATTCGAGGAAATGGGAGCAAACATTTAGTATGGGCAAGTTTTCTGTTGCACTTACATCAATGATTTCCCACTACTTCTAATTCTTCACCTAAGAAAATTTGCATAGGACACAAAAGTGGCAATAATTACACTTCAAACTGCTTCGTGTGAAATAACTTAATAAAGTTATTAAGGCTACATTAACAGGCTACATTCTTCCTAGAAGTCTTTATAGGCCTTTTAATTGTATAATAACGTTAAGATATTTTTATAGGCCACCCTGTGAGGTACCCCAACAATGCCTAAAACACAGTGCCTACTCCCCAAACTGGGGCTGGAGAAGGAAGGCAGTATTAATTAAGCTTCAGGGGACATTGTTTCTCAGTGGAAACAGACAGTACAAGGAGTTGACCACTTCACTCTTTTGACTGATGTGCAGGTGGGACAGATTTACATGGCAATTCTTTTTTCAATACCTTTTTCTTCTAAGCTAGTTCTCTACTAGTACAATAGCAGCCAAGATAGTCCACTAATGTTAAGGCCAAGACAGAAAGGTGGGGCTTGGTTTATATACAATGGCCAGGAGATGAGAAGTGACAGAAAGTCTTCTTTCTCCCCCAAGCTAGCCCAAATATTACTACACACTGTATCTGAGTCTGTAATAAAAACTATTGGAATCATTTCATATGATGCAAATAACATGCAACCTTATGTGACTAGCAGCTCTGAGGAATGCTATTGGAAGCAGTGAAAATGCTATATCCTTAGGGCTTCCCTAGAATGGCTTAACTTTAGAAGCATCAGAGAGTTCCATAAGTCTATTAAGATTTACTAAGGTATTTACTCTTCTTTAGCTATTAAAAGGAAAGATCTCCCTTTGACCTTTCCTTTTATTTGCCTGACATTCTCTTACAATAAAACACCTCTGAGCCATTCAAAAATGAATGCCTATTTAAGGTTTTCTGCTGCCAAACCTTATAATTTACTGGACTTATTTTACATTTATTATATATATTTACTATACTTTACTGTCTTTAACAGCATTACTTAAAAATTTCATCTTTCAAAAGTACCAACATGCAACCCTAGAGATAAGAACAAAAGACATCAAGAAACTACTTTTTGCATAACTCTACAGACATTAAAAATGCTTCATGAAGTCACATTAGAACACTGGTAAAACAATTTAGTGCTGGACATTTTTTTTCCAGGAATGGGAGTCTTCTTTCTACTAATCTCCCAGCCTCTAGCCACTTGTGTGGGATTTTACAGATCACGTGATCTTTCTAGGAATATAAGAAAAATGAGTTCTGAATAAAAAAGTAGCTACCTTTAAAAGTTGGGGTCTTTCACAGTGTCCACAGTTGGCTTAAATTTTATAAAGATGTCAATTACCAAAGTTATGTTTTGTTACCATATCATGTACTCCTTCAGGAATTTTTTTTTTAATTCCTTATCATGTATTTTAGATAAAAATTTTATCAAAGTTTTGCATTTCGCTAATTCTTTTCATCTGATTGTATTATCTGGATTAGAGTAGCAAAAAAAAAGTAAATAAAAGAAAGAAATATGATCATTATGCTTTACATAAGCTTTCAGTAGATTTTATTGTACAGTATAAATCAACATTTTGTATGTTGCCATAGCTCAAGAAAAATTTAATTTGGTTTGGAGATTTCTGGAAGGAATCTAACCCTGTTTATAACCATATGGAAAAC
>JAWWTY010000156.1:811178-832348 GCA_035222235.1 Margarornis squamiger
CATAGCTCAAGAAAAATTTAATTTGGTTTGGAGATTTCTGGAAGGAATCTAACCCTGTTTATAACCATATGGAAAACCTAGAGGATGCTCACTTTAGATTTTGTATTAGTCATTATTCTTACATTTGGCTATTACCACCATTTGTCTGGGTGTGATGACAAAATTGCCAGAAATAGGCAGCTTCACACATGGTACGAGATGCCTCGCTAGGATATATCCCTTCTTCTGAGTCGACAGTTACTATTTGTAGGGGTTTAGATCTTGTTTTTACCATTCAACGCAAATGTTTAAAAACGTGCTTGTAGGAGTCCTTTAGGACACAGTTCTTCTCTCACAGAAATTAATAGAAAAACTCCTACTGATTTTCAGCCCTGTTACAAGACGAAACCAACCAAAATAACTCCCTCGCAATTCCCCTTTCTCTTTTTTCTTTTTTGCTTTTCTTTTGGCTGTCGGGTACAGACAAAAAAATCCATCAAAGAGCAGACACAGATTTCCTGAATCACTCTTTAAAGTTCATACTCTACATCATTCTCATCTTCCTCCCTTCCACCTCCCCTTCCATCATGAGCATACTAAAGAACCACTTTCATGCCATGAAACATTTTCAGATACTGAGTCTGATCATCATTTTCAATGTGAAACACACAATTTTCCACAATCTTTCCCCCAAACACCGATTTTTTCCTTTGTATGGAAACTGGACTTTCTTTCTCTTAGCCCATCTAACAATGCTGTAACACATCTGGCAACATCAGCAATGACTTAAGAGACAGAAAGAAGAAGTATTTTCCTTCTCAAAGAGACGTAACATTCAAGGCAGATTCCTATTTCAAGGCAGGCATGGGCACCAGTTAAATACCCCAGGATATAAGAAGAAACAAAAAGCATTTTCAATAATTCGTTTGGATTACAGCATGACTAAACACATTATCCTTCTGGCTCTTAGATAGGCCAAGAGAGAAGGTTGAAGGTTGGCACCTTCGAGAGGGTTCAAATTTTTCTAGACAGTTGGAGAAACAGATGGTGAAAATAGAGTCATAGAATGAATTCGGTTGGAAGGGACTTCAGGAGGTCATGTGGTTCAAGGCTCTGCTTGATGCACAACTAGCTTGCTGTATAATGACTTCTATTGCTGTACAATGAGTTGTACAACAAATACCCAGCAGAAGTTGATGACATCAGATTTCAGTTCTGTGGCAGAGAAATAGAAGCTGTCTCCTCAGGATAAAACACAGTAAGGAGGTAGAGAGCACGGTAGTTCTGGGGAGATTTCATTTCAAGAAGAGGGATTATTCTTACTGCCAGAAAGAGGAATATTTTTGGATCCTTGCATTTTCAGACTTGAAAGAATTCTATGATCTGTTAAAATGACTCCTATACTATTCCTACCCTCAGCTGATATAGCTTTAATTTTCAGAATAGAAAGAGATTTTCTGAATGAGCAAGTTTAGACAACTCACCTTTACACAAGACCCTTCAATGCAATGGACTTTTCCACTGAAATTCTCTTATTCCTTTATCTTTCCCTTATCCTTAGACTAAAACAGGTTTGGTAAGGCTTTCTCCTTTGTGTTTGAGAAACAACCTTGTCTCCCTCAGTGATATTACATGACAAACTAGCTACTTCTGTGTTCTCCCAGTGAGTGTCCATGGGGCTGGAATCAAATCCCTGTCCAGAGTGCTGAAATACAGAGGCTGTAGAAATACAGAAAGTGTGCTTCTACCTTACCATTTGTTTCTAGCTCAAATATCCAGAACATAATAATTGACAATAATTTAAATATCTAATAAAATGTGGGATAAAATTTTAGCTTCACAGGTGAAAGGTTTGTGGTAATTGCTATCTTGATTTTCTTCCCTTATTCTATCTCCCAGCTATTCAAGATTTTTTTCCTTCCCTGCCGTTGGTTCTGGACACTTTCTATAATTTCTCTTCAATTTCAGCAGAAGAACTACCCTTAAACACATCCCAAGAAACTTGAGATCCATGTGCCTACTAACCCTTTATACAAAACTCTTACGTTTTCAGATCTGCACAGAACTAAGAATAAAATTGAATGTACTATGCAAGATGCATAATTCACAAGCTGCCCAGGAGGGGAAGTTCAAGAATGACAGGAATCTTCCTCTAAAGTAATCACACTTTGGGTGAACTACTACCCACAGGAACTGAAGATCCAGATCGTCACTAACAGAATCCAGAATCTTTTGTTCTTCCTTCTTCCAGCTGGAACAAAAAAAGTACAAGAAACCTTTGTCATGTTTTCAGCTAGTTTAGTACTTTGGGGGTTTAAAGCAGAAGTAAAAATTCAAATTAAGCTCTCAAGATCTGTAACAAAATAATCAAGGCCCCTTTTGTACATGGTTTTAGTGTTAGGGAGGAGTTAGTTAACATAAGTATTAATGTGCTCTGTTATGATGACTAATGTTTTCAGTATATATTGCATTCCTGTGAAAGAATTATTGGTACAAGTACTATCTAAGTAAGATCTATAACAGAAGATTTATAATACAAGAGCCCATAGAATTTACTGGTATAGCAATTTGAATACTCCATTCCCACCCCCGGCTGGGTATACATTAGCATCAAGAGAAGGGAACTGATTCATCTTTTATGCTCCTCTGTTGCTAACATAACACATTAATGAGAACTTTTTTTTTTCCCTCTTAACATGTGGTTAACACTTTCTTATCATGATTTCAGGCAACCTTTTTATTTGTGCTGACACATCAAAAGAATATTAAAAAAAAAAATCAAAACAAACTTGAGAGCCTGCCATCAATTAAACTGAGAATCACAAAATCATTTAGGCTGGAAGGGACCTCTTGAGACCCTCTAGTCCAACCTCCCTGCTTAAGCAGGATCAACTGCAGCAGGTTTGCCAGGCCTGAGTCAGGTTGGGTTTTGAATATCTCCAGAAAACTCTAGAGCACATAGCACAAAAATGCTATATCCATTTACTCAATTTCTTCCAAATTAAATAGCCAGCAATGCCAAAGAAGAGAAAAGAAAGAATTTGGCCTTCGTCTCTAACACCTACAGAATACCCTTTCCTGACATTGTGCAAACACTACCTCAATTTTTAAAAAGCATAACAAGAATCATTCCAGAGTTTATGAATATTTATCTGAAATCAAAAAGCAACATCATGGGGCCTTTATGGGGGTTTTGTTTGTTTGTTATTATTGTTTGTTTGTTGGAGTTTTTTGGTGAGGTTTGTTTTGGGGAGGCTTTTGGGGAGGCAGGGGTGAGTAAGGTGCAGGCATGCTTTTGCCATACTGCAGCTACTTCTTGTATAGACAAAACATTTTCAAAACAATCAGAAACAGGCACTAACCATTCAGGACTCCCCTTAAAGAGTTCCTACCAAAAACTTTCATTTGCTAAGAAATCTTGATAAAAACCTACATTTTAATTCAACAGCTAAAAACATGAGTAAAAGGCATCAATTTTGCTAGTCCAACCTCTTAAGTATTTTCTATACTTGATGACCTGGAAATTATATCAAAATAAGACCTATCCCATTCCTATTTCCTGTCCTAAAGAAAAAAGACCAAAAAAAATATGCTTTTCTACATTTTTCTTTTTGAAACGTTTAACCTGGGACTTTTAGATTACCACAGAACTTTGAATTTAATAGCATACAAAGCAAAAATGAGAAAGCTCCTTCCCAAACTCACCAATTACTTGTTGGCAGGATTTGCATGTACTCATAATGGGAAAAAAAAAAAAAAGAAAAAAAAACCTAAAGAAATTGGGTACTGCAGAATCTGAAATATAGTTTCAAAAGTATGCAAAAGAAAGTGACAACAAATGCCTGGTATTAGCCGGATAATGCAACAGGTGATAATGACATTCCTGGCAAAAGGTCAGCTCATCTCAAACATCTGTTAGGAATGAAGCCATTAGAAACAAAGCAGTTTCATATGGTGGGGGTTTATGCAGACATTTGCTTCTGTTTTGATCTGCTGGGGTTTAGATTCCTTGTACTTTATCCTTCAGTTGCTTTTCTTCTTGTTTTTTTTTTTTTCTTGATAGAACTTTAGAGTGTCTAACATGCAAAACCACAGTGAATAGCACTTTTGTGAATGTTGGGCAATTTTCTTTAATTTAAAAGATGTGCTGAATTTGCCTGAGTATTGAATAAAAGCAAACCTGG
Organism: Margarornis squamiger; assembly: GCA_035222235.1. Taxonomy (NCBI): domain Eukaryota; kingdom Metazoa; phylum Chordata; class Aves; order Passeriformes; family Furnariidae; genus Margarornis; species Margarornis squamiger. The sequence goes on from JAWWTY010000156.1 coordinate 815,342, forward strand.
GCCGTGTTTCAAGGCTGTAACGATATTATACCAGAGATGTATGTTGATTTCTATTCTGTGGGTGTTTTGCACAGTTTAATTTACAATTCCTGTCTTCCTGACCAGTGTTTTCCATTGCCTCGCTCTTATCTCTCTTATCTTCCATAACACCAATTTTCAATTCAGTTCAAGACTCATAACAAATTAGCACCCAGAACCAACTACCTTACTTCACACTGGAACGCGTAAGCAGAAAAAATAAAATCCATTTTTATAATTTAGTCAAAAATTTTAGAAATATTTCAGTAAGAAACTTCATCAGATGAATCCTAGACTTCAAAATGCCTAAATTTACCTTTTCCTAAAAGTCTCATGAATTTTTTACAAGTTGCTCAATGTCCACTCTGAGGGCAGTACATGGGTTGGAAGTCAGCAGAAAAACAGTTTATGGACTGAGCATTAAAATTGCCTTCATTGATGTAAAAAGGCTTTTTCTAAAACACTTGACTCCAGACATTCATTAAAACCAAGATGAACAAAATTGCATGTTTCCAATCCCCCCAGAAAGAGTGACCTTGGATTCCTATAATCACAAGAGGGACAGTAACTGCACTTATGCACACAGTTATCAGTTAAAATACATTAGCAACACTGGAAGCACAAATTCTGGTGCAGAACTCCATCACACATCTTTGGCCTTCATATTTTTGCAGTAATCTCAATTCAACTATAGGGGCCAAGTCTGGCTCCACACCAGCCTACTGGCTGAAATACTTCGGGATATTCCTGGGCTGCAGGAGCTCTAGGCATGAGAAGTGTCAGTATGGTGGTGACCAAGAACCCAGGTCTTCTCTGAAATGAATATGATGATTATAAAATTATTACCACTCTTTTAACATACTTAGCCTCTTTCAGGAGCAGACATTCACTCTTAATCTTTCATGGCTGCAAGTGGCTGGCACATAGCCATGATTTAAGTATCTCTGTAGTCCAGAGAGCACTGGACATTCAGAATGCTCCCTATTAATCACATAGAAATCCTTATTCAGTAAGACATTGCAAAATCCATATTTTTCTTCAAAATCCAGCTTTTTCTTCACTAAATCCATAAAGACCATAAACCCTTAGCTGAGAAAGCTGGTATGCACACAATCAATCTGAGGAGAGGCAAGCCTGGAAAAGTGCTAGAAACAAAGGCAAGTGGCAGGAGTTACTTCCCACCCCCATCCATGCCTCCTCCAACCCATGCTGGACCTTTAAGATATCCCAGCACTCACAGAGTGTGGGGGACTGAATCAAAATCTGCCCTGAAGTTTTATACACATGATCTTCCTGCTACCCAGTGTGGAGGTCTGAATTCACTGGAACCAGATGAACCATTCCCTTACTCAAAAGACCCATCCCCAGCCCTCAGGGGCCTTATCAGTAAGGACAGTGGGAAAATGCTTTTATTTACAATGAAATGAAAGACTTCTTTTTATAGTTTTGTCACATTGTAGACTTTCTGATGAAAAAATTAATTTTTAGCAAAATGTAGCTTGTGTACAAACCTGATCTAGTGGAACATAGCCTTGCCCAAGGCAGGAGGCTTGAAATTAGGTGACCTTTGAGGTTCATTTCAGCTCAAACTCTTGTATGATTCCATATACATGGCTTTTAGACCTTCTTAAAGTAGTCTAGTCAGGTGTTAGCTGAGAGTCAGTTCCTTACAAGAAATACACTATGCCAAACCAAGAGACAAATCTAGAGAGCCTGGAGACATTGCTAAGATGATGTAAATGAACTGTGGTTTAAAAAAAAAAAAAACAACCCACCCTTTAGTAGCAAGCAGAAAAACTATTTTACAGGTGTAACTTTCAGTAAGGGTCAGAAAAAATTCATTCATTAGAATTACGGGAGGTAAAATTTTCTTATAAATATTACAGGACCATTAAAAAGTGCCATCATTTTAAAATGGACTTAAATCATATTCATTAATTATTAAGCATTACTCTAGTTCTTCACTGATGTTTTTTAATGGAATTAAGTTTCCTCAACTGTAGTAACCTAACATCACTGCTATCTATTTATAAACAACTTCTCTTTAGGTATAGAAGTGCCTTTTCATGATGGTATCAAAGCAGGTTTTCATTTTGCAGCAATACTTCTAATCTTAAATGAAAGTAATCCATTACTCGATGAATGGAAGAGACAGATCTGAGGATACCTACAAGTTTAATGGCATCCCAGGTGCTCATTCACAATACTACCAATAAAACAAAGTCAGATTTATGGCTTTTTTTTTTTTTTTAAGGCAGAATACAATGTCTTTACTTAAATTTTTCAAGGCCTAGATCTGAACAAATAATGTCAAAAAAGCAACCTGTGGCTAGCTGCTGATCTTTGCTCTTGATTCCTCTAAGCTATTAATATTAAACATTTCCAAGGTCAAGTACAAAGTCCAGCTTCATGAATTTATTAAACGTTTACCTTAAATAAAGAACTATACCACCTGTCCTTCTTAATGTACCTTACTACTGAGGGTTTGTATCCTCACTGAGAACATTCCATGACATTCCTGATACCCCCAAATATGAAAACAATGATAATGGAATAAAAAAAAAAGAAAAAAAGAAAAGGAATAAAATTATACTGAAAGACTTGCCTGTTTAAAAGTCTGCAACAAGGACTATGAGCCAATCTGTGGATAGTTTATACCAGTACATACTAGATGTTAAACAGAAGTGCCATCTGTCTGAGCAAATTAGAAGTTCTGTATCTCACTATTTCTATGTGTGCAGGAGCAGGAATCACATCCTCATCTACCCCACTGGTATTCATTCACAGGAGCTCCAATATAGATTAAAAATGCTAGTCTTGGAAAGCGCAAAAAGCCTTCAAAAGGAAATTCTCTCAGCATTGCAATTAAAAGTGTGTTTGCTTTAAAGGATCTCAAAGTTACTGCATCATACTGCCTAAGGTTCTCCTCAACCCCTGAAATATTACTACTTTCCAGAAAAATCTACTATTAACAAAGTTGCCATGATGAAAGGAGATAAAATTTAAAATAGATCCTCCAAGATAATGCATTTCCCTAAAAAAAGCCAAGCAGGATATATCTGTGGTCCTAGACTGAACAGTTCATTCTTCAGGGAGAATAAATACAGAGCTATTATGTAAGAAAGTACATTAGAACAATTCCTCTGGATTACGTGCATATCTAGAGGCTGAACCCTTTTTTACTCAATACACCACCACAAACAGCAACCTGAAAATGAAAACAAAAAAGAAAAAAAACAAACCCCACAGCCACTGCAACATAAGAAGCTTCAAAAAAACTGCCGGAGGTAAAGTCTCAGCTCCTTCAGCTTTATGCCATCTTCAGACAAACAGGTTTTCATTCTGACCTCAGCATTTGTGTGCGTCAGCTCTTCCAGTCCTATTTTTGCTTCACTTCTCTCATCTAACAATATCAATGTCCTAGAGAGTTCTGCCTGTTAAATTTAAGTGTACTTTTCTTAGTGCCTTAGCTTTTTGTAGTGAAGAATTCTCTACATTATACACAGGTTATATACAGATCCAGGGTGTAACTATGGGTGTGGAATAGCAATATGTCAAGTTTTTAATTAACTGTCTGGCTTTAATACTCTTATTCACACCATTAAAAAAAATTATCCTAGGATAAAAGTTTTACTGTCTTTTTGTTGATCAGAACCGACCACTGCCCTGAGAGCCAAACTAGGCATTTTCTACTTTTGTGAGCCTCAACCAGCTCCTTTTAGGGTGTTTCTTTTGCAGATGTTTGATATTACAATCCAATTTAGGATAACAACACAAAAGCTGACAAGTCTTTTATAAAGCTAAAATAGAATAGGAGTGAAAACTTATGCCCAGACTTACAGTTATTACCAAAACCTAAACTGTACAACCCAATAGAAGACCAACTTTGGACAACAAAGCCATAGGCAGAATGAGGACAGCAATATATTTCCACTTCTTGCTAGCCACCACATTCTTTACTTAGACCATTCCTAGCTTTCAGGCTACTGATTACTGCAGATTTATCAGTGCCCTAAATGGTCTCTGCCTGCTCACAAAATGTTGGAGGTCTGACTCAATCCCCTCTTCTTCCAAATGAGGGACTGGTGTCAATCAGGTTTTACATGACCCTAGGATGACTGCTGATCACACAGCTTCTGTATGATTAGGGATGGCACTTACACTGAAGTCCTGCCACACAGACTCAGAGATAAATATTTTCCAGTCTGTTACCAGGCTGATGGGAAGACATCAGGAGACATCTTGGAAACAATCATACAGGAAGAGCTCTTTCGGGGTGAAAAAGGGACAGATTTCCTACTCTAAACCCTGTGGTGTTGCAGCTGCACTTTCGTGTGCATTTCAGGGAGGAAAGTGACCCTTTAAAAATGAGTATTTCTCACTTTTCCTTTCAATTATGATTCTTTGCAAAAAAAAGAGGATGCAGACATTTTTTTTTTTAAACCAATGAAGAGATATGAATCTTAAGTGGTCTTTATAGCCTTTCAATGCAAGCCATATTGCTCAAGAGAAGACTCAAGCTCAAGGCACTGTATTTCAATCCTTTCACTCTCTTTTCTGTAAAACTCTTATAAATATCAGTATTTCATTACATCAACTACCATTAGATTGTGTTGAAGTAAAGAACGAAGTGAACTTTTGCTAATGACTATTGTAATTCCTTTCCTATCTTCAAAAAACCACAAAAGACAGAAACTATATATATATATATGTAAAAAAACCCAAAAATAGTTTATAACAAATATTTCACTTGACAAAGAACTGAGAGATTTTAAATCACCCAACTTACCAATCACTGGTTTATCCTGAACTCTTGTCTGATGAATCACAGAACAGTTTGGGTTAAAAGGGGCCTTAAATCTCATCTTGTTCAAACCTCCTGCCATTGGCAGGGACACCTTTCACTAGACCAGCTTGCTCAGAGCCCAGTCCAACATGGCCTGGAACAATTCCAGGGATGTGGCATCTACAGCTTCTCTGTGCAACCTGTTCCAGTGTCTCACCATCCTCCCAGTAAAGAATTTCTTCCTAATATCTAATCTGACCATGCCCTCTTTTCAGTTTAAAGACATTTCCACCTGTTTTGTCACTACTCCTCCTTGCAAGATATCCCTCTCCAGCTCTCTTGTAGCCCTTTAGCTACTGGAAGGTGCTAGAAGTTCCCCTTGGAGCTTTCCAGGGGAAAAGCCCTTTTCCATCTCTTCTCCAGGATGAAAATTCCCAGCTCTCTCAGCCTGTCTTTATAGAAGAAAACACCCTGAGAATCTTTGTGTTCCACCTCTGGATTTGCTCCAACAGGTCCATATGAAATACACTGCAAAATGTTTGTGAAGTCTGGAGGAAAAGAACCATTCCCACCATAATAAGATCATGAGCAAATGGCACTTCCTAAAGCTTGGAGTAAGAAGCACTTATTTTGTGTAACTAGCCCTGCCTGAATGGTCCAAGTGCAGCAGAGCTGAGCACGGGCCTAAAACACCCCATATTGAACCTTCTCAAAGCTCTTAAATAAACTAGAATTAAACTGTGCAACATAATTTTTAGTATCCTGGTACAGTGCTGTTCTTTTTCAAGATAACTCTATTTCTATCCATCCAGAAGTCAACTCTATTTTTAGTAAACTTTTCTGTAGAAAAGTAAACCAGGCCACTTTCCCCATTTCAGTGTAGAATTACACCTGCATGGCAACGGTACATATAAATAAGAGAGTGCAAAACATGATGTCGAAATCTCTGACTAAATTAATCAAGTCTCTCTTTTCAACTGGAATAAACTCACAAGTCAAAACATTTTAAGCACCTACTACATAACTTTTGAGAGGGTAAACATCAGCTCAGTTTCAAGTAAATTTTGGTTACATCAAGTCACCAGGTCACCAAAAACTCTCAACTTTCTAAGTTGGTAGCTTCTGAAACCTAGTTTTACATCCTATTGAACTTCAACATGAAGCCCTAAGGTAGAAAATGTCATTTTCAAAAATCCTGAGTTTCCAGGAAGTTCTTTTGAAAAAACATCCTGTTTATGTTTATATGTCTTGGCAATATCCTGAGGTTTGTTCACAATGACAGCCATCCGTGGATCTCATCATTAGCATTATGCAGGTCAGAAGTTAAGTCACTACTTTTAGACACTGCACAAATTGCCAGTTTGACAGAGTCCAAAGCTGTCATGACCAAGTGTGCTGGTTTGGGGTGGGGTACAGTTCATTTGCTTCATAGCAGCAGGTATGGGGCTGTGTTTGGGATTTGTGCTGCAAAGAGTGCTCTTCTAGACATTTCACACACATGAAGGTTATATAAAATAGAACCTACATGTTAATCTAAAATGTACTCATTTGAAGGTAGCTAGTGCTTACATGGGTTTTCTGCTTTAGCAGAGAGATATAAAATATGCTGACATAACAATACAGATGTAAGCTACACAGCAAAATACAGCAATTGCAATATATGGCTCAATCACTTTACCCATCTGATTCCCATTACTGACTTTTACAACATGCTCACCATCACAACCCTAGGCATCTGCAGTTGCCAAGAAGGAATGCATGGGTTGAAACCAGCTAAAGTCCATTGCTGTCTTCAAAATACTTGTGCTACTTGCCTGGTTTTTGAATCTTGTGTTGGGCTCAACCACCTATTCGCTCCTCCCATAGTGATCTGGCTAACTCAGGGAGACATCCAGACTTAAGGAACTTTTAGTGGGAAAAATATTTACACTACCAGTTGACCCACTCAGCTGTTTACCACTGGTTAATCTAAAGCAAAGGTCAGTCTCTGGTCCCTTTTGCAGTGAGGTAAGTCTTTGCAAAAACTGTGGTCAGTCTCAGCCCTCCTTTTGAGTTCCTGAATTTCACTCTTGCTCATCTCCTCTGCGCCTTCTTCCATTTTAGGGGTTTATCAGTAGTCACGCCACTTAGGCAAGGTATTGATAAAAATCCTTGAAACTGAGCTAAAAATGACAACCTGAAGTGATACCACTGTTTCAATACAATTGTGGATAAAGCTACAAAGTTGGTGCAACAAACATAATACCAGCAGTGGAAGAGAAAAGGTAAATTAGAGTTTGTCTGTAAGCGAAACTTGCCATTCTAAACTGCAGATATTTCCATTTGTAAGTAAAGTATATGTTTATATGGCCTCTCCCTATAAAAGCAACTCCTGGCTCTAGGGTATTTCAATCCAACTGCACTACAAAAGTATAATATCACAGTATAATATGAAAACAGAATTAAACACGGTAATACTTTAACACCTCAGAATCCCTTCCCAAATTTATCCATCACTATAAATGTTTTAGACAACATACAAAATGCTAGAATTATTCCTTACCAAGCAAAATTCCATCTGAAAACCTGCACAATATAAATTTTACCATGCCATCTCGGTAACTACGAAATTGCCATAATCAATAAAACAATAAACTTCATGATATATTTTTTTCAGAATTTCCGGTTTGACACTTTTTCATAATTATTGTGTGCTTTTGCTAGAATTACAACACACTACAACTTTTTTTTCTTTTGTCATAAAAGGAAAGCAGGGTGTTTTTCACTGATCTTAGCAAATTGAAGTAGCTGGACTGCCTAAATTTTTGTCTTATTTTTGTTTTTCATCCCTAACTCCAGCAGTTTATTTCATTACTTTTCATTTTTAATAGTATGTATGAAAATCATTATGGAGCATAAAAACATAAAGCCTTTAGAAACTGATCTTAAATCATACTTTCAGAAATGAAACACACCGAGGAAATCCTGAGATAGAAGCTACAAACCTGCTGGCACCATTAGAAACGTGCACGAAGCAGGTAGAACCAAATTTGAGAGCACACGTTTCTCAGTCTCTAGGGTTGAACACCCTTTCATACCCCTATAACCTATTCTGAAGCAACCAAGTTTATCTTAAGGCAACCCGAATATGCCAGTAACAATAGTATCTTGGATTTTCCTCTTCAGACACTTGCAAAAACCCAAGGTGATTATGTCTTTGCCTGCAGCTGCAAATGTTAGTGTGGTGCACCCAGCTCTTAATCCCTCTCTCAGCACAGGCTGATCACAAACACCACACCATGCCTGTGGTACAGTGCTTGCTTCCCTGATTGATGACATCTATTAAGCTATCTCCTGCTCCTCGATTGCCTCTCTACACTTATTCAATTCTTTCTGCTCAGTCAGACTGCATATTTAGCTCTTTCAGGACATCAACTATTTTGCTTTTAACTACATCAACTGCCAGACTACAAAGGGGGGACTTCTCAGTAAATTCGTCATTAAAACCATAATATGAGGGAAGGGAACAGTCTATAAAAATGATGCAAGCTTCCAGTGATTAGGGTAGTTAAATTTCCAGCTTTTAAGCAATGCACTGCCTTTAGAAACAGATCCTAAGAACACAGGTTCTCAATTTACATCTGTTTCTATATAAATTTAATTAAGGATTGCTAAAGTTGAACTACAAAGAAAAGACTTGATTGACATACAGAAAATAAAAAAATACTGTCCGTATCCTTAGCTCTTCAGCTACAGGCTTGCTGCTTACTCATTGCTAACAGGTTAGAAGTTCTTTCTTTAATAAATTCAATTCTTTAGACCCATGGTCACACTTTTCCAGGAACTCAGCATCACAGTTCACATCTCCTTGTGTTATGCTGACTAACCATAAGAATTGTATAAACTGCTGTGAAAAGGTGACAAAAACTCTTGAAGTGCTCAGACTTGAAGAACACTTGACTATAATAAACTGAGTAAGAAAAGTTATTCCAAAAGCTTTCCAATGCTCCAGGAGAATTAATACTCTGAGATGTGGAACTTTTTGAGGCATAATTACAGGGGAAAATCTGACATTGGTAATTAAAGTTTACAATTTTCTAAAAATTACTGGCAGGTGATTCACTTCCTTCAAAATAGACTAAAGAAGCCCCAGTAGCACATGGTGTTTTCTCTCTTATGATTGTGTGGGTAATTATGCACTTTTATTCAGTATTAAGACTATAATGATTTTCATTATTTAGAGGTTACTCAAATGAAGATACTCATGTTTTTGTTATGCTTAAATATTGAAGACTCCTTATTTTATTTCATTCAAACTGGTGGATTTTAAAGAAGACATTTTCTACACTGAAATATAAAGATGTACTAGACTTATTACTACTTTAATGATTTAATGACTAAGAATTTATGAAAAAAAACCCCAGTGATTGTTGGTCATGACTACCTGTTTGACACATGTCCTCTTCCATAGCTAGTTCCAAGTGCTATGGGAAGCTGGGTACATACAAGCCCCTTCTTTCTCCATTAACTGTTAAATTTTCTTTGCTGCCACAATCAACACTTTTCTCCACAGTTAACAGTTACTCAACCCCGTTTAACATGTTAATTAATATTTCAATCTAGCATTCACCTGTGGCCACAATTCACCTATAAAAAACAGCAGCATGCAATGCTGAACTTCCTATTTTTCAGATGTTTTGAATGATAAGCCATTGGAAACTCCTGACTAGAGGATAAACTGCATATTTATTATGCAGTGTAAACTGTGCCAGCCCCCCACACCCAGCTGGAGGCTTTGGACAACCAAAGTCTTTTTTTATGTCTTCCCATCTAATTAGGAACCTAAGTTTCTGCTGGAGTGTGCTTAACTAAATGCCAGGCCTGAAGCTACAGGTTCAACCTCCAGCCAATGAAAAGGAGCCTGAATAGAAAATATACCAATTAAATTTCTACTAAAGTGAGGGATTAAACATGAAGTGGTATAAGTTTTGTGGTGACCTTAAAGAGCACACAGTATATTCTATTATAATTACCTCTTATACCTAATGTGATAACTGTCCTGGTCACAGATTCACAAGCAGCTACTATATACAGCATTTCATGTAAAGATTCTTACAGTTTAGGAGTTCCTGTAAACTTAATTATTATTGACTTCTGATGACATGGTTAAAGTTGGGTAAAAATAAAACACATACAACATTTCTTTTCAAATTCAAAAGCAAAGCAATAAGATGATTTAATTTATTTTTCATCTCCAATTTGCAAAATTCATCCATTTCAGAAGCCTTAACTTTGGAATTCTAAGCTTTCAACATAAAAAGGAGATATTCCTTTTAGAAAAGGAAGGGTATCAACCACTATCCAACAAGTAGTCTTCAACTTTTAAACTTTAAGAAAAATGTAACATCAACTGTGCAAAGAGTCATGGGGGAGGAAAAAAGCAAACCACTAAATGGTTCAAAAGTCAAATGCTCAGAAAAAGAATTAGTTTGGAAAATGAGACATTTTCCAAATACAGAGAGAGAGAGAGATGAAATCTATTGAATCATATCCAGCTTCACTCAGTGGCTACAGTTATGCTTAACCTTGCTCTGATGTTTTTTGGCACCTTAAATATTGAATTATTTCCTGAAGAGTGGCATGGCTTCAACAATTGTAGCTAAAGCATGCAACACACTATTTCCCTGCAAAGGACAGCCTGCATTTATTTATCTTTGGTCCTTTTGTAGCACCTGCACTGGAGCAACAAGAGGGAAACCACACAGCACTGAGATACCAGGTGTTTTCTGCCTTTTCCACACCACAGTGAAAAGCCCATCCACCTTCAGCTCATCTCTTACACAGCCCCCAGGCAAGATTCTATTTCCCTGCAGTTTTATGTGAGTTTAGACTTAATTGGCATGTTGTCCTTCAATAATATAACATAGTCACAATCTAGAGACCATTTCTTATTTACAGAATCATAGGGAATATTTACAAGTCTCATTACACTAACGCCAAGCACAGTTAAGAAAATCCACTGTGCTATAAATAAATTCCAAGGAGTAAAAAATACGGAGTCAACTTCATGAATTTGAGCTACTAAATATTTGTTTCAGTTTGGAAACATGTTTGGCTGAAGGCCAAAATTTAGAAAGGCTCTTCAAAATTCTCCCTCGCCAGGACCAAAAAGGAAAATCAGCCTCAGGAACCTGCTTAAAACCTCAGTGAAGTAGAACCTCAGCTAACCCCTTCTACTACAAGGCACAATTTCTTACCCTCTGATGAAGTGCAATGATTGTTAGAGCAGAGATTTCATTTTAAATACTCTTTTTAAGAAGTCTCAGGGGTTTTTCCTCTGCCTTTCTTTTTTTTTCCTCTTGTAGTAGTGAACTACTACTAAACTAAATTGCAGCTTTGCAAGAAAATCACTTCTCCAGCAGCTCAACACTGGTGAGAGAAAACCTACACCATTCCCTGTACTATGACACAGTTCTAAAATACACACACACACACAAAAAGGCCTATTCACCATAAAAAGTGTAATCTGCTTACTTATCTCCATTTTGCTGCTGTCCTTTTGCAGTAAACCACCATTGTGTGCAGACAGAGTAATTTCCCAGTTTCTGTCTTTCACTGGAGATTTCAACCAGGTGCAAAAAATCAATGATGCTTCATGAAAAACATGTGTTTGCTGTAAATCAGCATCAGGACTCACAGGCAACTAAAATCTATTCCAACACAGTAACAAAAAGAATCACATGCAAAATTAAAACAAGCTTCAGTCCTCTTATTATAGTTAAATAATATAAACCCTGCATGAGAAGAAAATTTTATTCTGTCAAGATACGCTTTTTCCAAAGTACTGTTCACAATGCATAGAACTACTGTTCCAATATTTATCATTATTAAGTGAAAATCCTTTCTATGAAATTTTCTAAGCACACACATACACACACAGTTCTAAAAACATACAAAAACTTCCTTTTCACAAGAAAGCACTGCAAAAAATAATAAAAAATCTAAACAAAAAATGTGTTTGGAAAAAGGATTTTATAACTTCTGATTTGTGTTTAATAAAGAGTTTGAAGCAACTCTCTTATTAACATTCTTTATCTGATTCCACAAATAAAGGTTCTTTTGTGGTAGCATATTTTGCTAGACTTTAACATGTCAAAGCAGACCAATTTGTGAATTAAGTTCTTGAAACAGATACTTTTCATGTCTAGGAATAGAACAAAATGAAGAACTGAAGTACCCAACTGCAAAAGATCTGTCAACAATTCTTTTATAAAGGCCCATTCTCAAGAGGTTACAATTATCACAGCATGACATTTTTTCAGGAAAATAATTTTGCCCTAAATAGCTTTTTGGCTTATAGTTTTGGGGTTGCTTTTTTTCCCCTCTCTTTAAATGAATAATGACAATTCCCATATCGGTAAAGGAAAATTACGCATTACTTACCACTCGCACTTCTCTCAACAACTTTAAAAGAAAGGACCTTAGAATAGGTCTAGATTTCACTCATTTCAGCTTCTGATATTTGAACTGAAAGCTTCACGTTAACACAGTGTCATAAAATCTAATAATAAAATTTAGAGGCAGACTCCAATATCATTCTCCACTTTGAAGATTTATCTGTGCTTTAGATCACAAAAAAACCCTGGCTTTAGAGTGACTCTTATGGACTAATTAAAGGAACCTTTTTCTTCCATACATATACCCTCAGAATATATCAATAATGCAAAACATCCACTGTTTGGGGAAGGAACAAATGCTGGTTCACCCTCTTGTTCATGGCTTGACTCAAAATTCCCTCAAGACAAAGGCAAGTCATTTGCACATGAGCATAATGTCATGGAGAGCATGGCAAGGCTTTCCTGTTGTGTTTTGTGAAAACTGTTTTTTATAGAATTCTGCAAAGGGCAGAAATAATAATAATAATTGATTTTAAGCTGCTTGCCATTTCTGGAAATTGGAACAAACTGACATGTTTACCACAGAATCACAAACTATTCTGAGTTGGAAGGGACCCACAAGGACCAACAAGTCCAACTCCTGGCCCTGCTCAGGACAGACCCGAGAGTCACACCATGTGCCTTGGAGTATTAGGCAAATGCTTCTTGAGCTCTGTGAGCCTTGGTGCTGTGACCACTGCCCTGGGGAGCCTGTTCAGTGCCCAGCCACCCTCTGGGGGAAGAACCTTCTTCTAATATCCAACCTAAACCTCCCCTGACACAACTTCAGGCCATTCCCTCAGCTCCTGTCCCTGGTCACCACAGAGAAGAAGGGTTACACAACATCTTCTATTTTTCTGAGACTTCATAGTTTGTAATTTTACATTATCCTGTCATACCTCAGAGTACTGCCACTTGTTCTTTAGATAGAGTCTTGAAAGAATGGCACATAAATGCCAGAAGTACTCTTACTCAGCTACGTTTTTCTTCACATTAGAAAATACTTATTCCAAATATTAACTGTTTACATTGCTGAACTGTTGTACTTCCTTGCAAACACAGCCCTTCAGACAGTGCGAGGCTGCAGCACGTGGCAGGTTTAAAGAACTACCATTTCTAGTAGCTTGCTTAACTCAGATTTTTATTTTTTTCTGTATCCTACAGACAACTTAATCCTCTCCATACAAAATTCTCAAGGTCTTTTTAATATGCAACAGCCATGAAGCCATTTTTCCTTTCTATTTTCTCCTGAATCATAAGTGCACTTGGCAAGAACTCAAAGCATACATGGCTGCTGACGTTTCGTACACTGGCAGAGAAGGTGAAGGTTGAATCACTCTAACACTTAGGAATTGATTTGGAATAGCTTTTACAGGTTTGGAAAAAGCTGCTCGCTCTCCCAGCTACAGAAATGTTAAACCATACCCTCATGGGCTGAAAGAGATAGAAACATACAATTTACGAAGAAAGCCATTGTACTTCATCGTACACTCTATTCCCCGAGCCCTGGCAACAAAGAAGGGGTTGAGCTGCCTTTGTGGGAGGATGGTTATTGAATTGTGCACCTGGCATGCACAAGACCTCTCTGTCCTTCATTGATTGCTTTGGGCATCAGAAATGAATGAAGCACGGGAAGACAGATTGTTCTAATACTTCGTTTCCCAGCAGATAAGCACCAAGCCCGGGCACTCCTTCCTGGCTTCAGATAGACCTTAAGGTATCTTTTGAATTCTGGACAGTTTATTTATACTCAAACCTCTTAAAATAAATACTGCCTCACTTTCAACTGCCTCAGAGTAACTACATCTCTCTCTCTTTGTAACAAAGCTGTACATCCATTGTCTAGCTGAGGGCCATAAACCCCCTCTTGCTTGGGGGCTTTACAAAGAACCTGCTTTAAGTACTATCTTGAATTACTTCTTCCTCCTCCCCCCCCTCTTCAGAGCGCTGCAGACCGGTCTGCAATCCCCTGCTGAGCCCCCACTCCCCCCCACCTTCCACTGCTCATATCTTTCATCTTTCCCAGGGGCATCTCCTAACACCAACCACCTGGGGCTCTGCCAGCTGGGAGAAGAGCCCTTGCCTAGCCCACTCCTCAGGCTCCCAGGCACAGGCCTGAAAGAAACAAGCAGTGGAGAATGCTTCCAATTACCTATGGCAATATTCATCAGCCAGAGCTAAAGATTAAGCAGCTAAGAAACAAAAACCTCTAGGGATTCATGAACAATTCAGAACGCTGAAAAAAAAAAATAAAAAAAAAAAAAGGGGCTTCAGCCACAGAGAAAAGAAGCTCAGCAAGCAAATAGAATTTATAAATGTGTTTTCTCTGCTTATAGAAAAAATGGTGTTTAACTCATGGTAGCTATGGCAGGGAGCTGGCTGGGAGACATAGACTTGTTTTGGTTTATTATTGATTTTTAAATGGTCTTCATTCAGAAAATGAACTGTATGGAAAAAAAAATGTTATATCCTGGACAGTGTTCCCTTTTTTATATATATAAAATACATATTAAAATTTTTTTAAAGAATGGTTTTCAAATTTATTTTCACCAAGTAACACGGTTTTTTTTCTTTGATTTCTTTCAGCTAGTTGTATATCAGTAGCTTTGCCCTTGAATATAATGTGGAAAAGTAGCACTTTCCAGGTGTTGCATTTTTCTTTTCTTTTGCAGGTTTGGACATCAAATCCTGGGAAAGATTTATTCTTTTCCCAAGCCAGACTCAGGGTGCTCCATGTCAGTTTTACTGAGCTCTGCCTAGCAACATTTATCTGGCCTAAGCACCAAAGAAGATGTCTCAAAAGCATTTAGTTCCATCACAAGATTCATTCATGAGGCAAGTTCTCATGTGGCATAATTCTGTAAATTAAAAAAGGGAGAAACAAGCCTGTATTCCAGAGCTCCCAAGCTGAACTCAGTGTTTTAACTGGCACAATACTTGTTCCAGCTAGTGAGTTTTTACACCATAAGAAATATAGTAATTATATTAATTCACTTTTCTTAATTAGATATGGAATTCATCGTTTAAATGTTTCATTTAAATGTTGTGCTTTGCTCTTTGTGGTTTAGAACTGGTCAGGTAAGTTTCAGTCTTTAATGTGCCAGTTAACAGACAGTAAATAGTGAAAGAAAAATTTTAAGACAAGTAAATGCATATAATTCCTTTAGTTCATATGCCTAACTGGGAACATCTGAAGAAAATCCTCTTCTCACACTTAAATAAAAAACCCCCACTGTTCAGGCTGTGAGGAGAGATACAACCTATTACTATGATGAGAATACTTAAACTACTCATACCCTGTCTCTCTAAAGTACCTGTCATCATCCCCTATTAACACCTCCATGAAAGGGCTGCCACAAATCTATTTTATAACTAGAATCACAGCAATTTTTTGTAGAGGGTGGTGATATTCAACTACAATACAGTCTGACTCACTACTCAGAATTGTCTTAAATGTTTCTCATTTTCTTCAAATATTACCTACCTTGGCTGTGAAAACCATATCAAAACATGCTTTTCAACAATTACATTTAAGCACACATCTGTTGAGTTTTACTACTGCTGTGGTTATGAGGATGCTAAAGAAGACTGTCTAGAAAAAAATGCTATGTAATGACTCACTGAGTTGCTACTAATATGGAAGTCAAAATGCAGTCAGTTGTCCTCTCACAATCTAATTTGTTTCAATTCATTAGGTCTTGCTTTAAAGGCATTTAACCTTTCTTCTGGTTTTGAGTGGAGTTTTTTTAACTAACAATTCAAATAAGATACCGTTTTTTTCAGGACATAATTTTGAACATCATCTTACAAGCTGGTCCTGGTACAACATTCCTTTCTAGAAGGTAGGAGAAACACAGTTGGCGGGAATGCTTCCTTACAATCTATAGCACAACAGGAGAAATTCCCTTATACCCTTTTATTATATGCTTTTTCAAGTGCTCCTAGCATGCAACACAGCAAAACCAAATTTGTTGAGATGGCCAAGGATTTTGTCAATCATGTCTCAGTCACCCAACTCCAATTAATTTATTTTTATATTTCTTCAATGTTCATAAGCTCTACAGATGCTTACAATATAAAGAAAAAAGGCCTTCTTGCCACTGTGCTTTCTTCTCTAGCTAGATTTTACATTATGGCTACTTTGTTGAACAACTGCCAAATACCTTCTCTGTATCCACAAAAAAAATGAGAAGAAAATGTAAATAAATACCACTTTCCTGCAAAACTATTGCCTAATTAATTTGACTACATTCCATAGAGGTCTTTGTATCCAGCGTGTCTTGCACAGCATTAATAAAACTATCGAGCTGATTTATTTCCCTGTGTTTAGCCACAAAAAGAGGTTGAGTGTCTGGGCAGCTCTGTCTGTGAGTCACAGCACAGTTTCTGCCCCTCTTTGTTTGACCCAGCAAATCGAGTCCTCTGCGCTGCCCCAGCAGCTTTTGCCAAGGTATTGAAGAAACAGAGATGAGAGTATCTGTGTCAGCCTGACTTCCCATCCCAGCACCACCTGAAATACAGGCTTGACAATGGAACATACTGCACTTTGTATCCCTAAATAATCTTCTAGGGGTCACATATACGAATGTGAAGTGTTCACCTGGTAGATGCTGAGAGTTACCACTGTCTGACTACTCAAACCTCTGGTTACTTCTGTCCGTGGCTGTGACTACATGTGCTGGTTTAAAGGTAAACCAGCAGGAGAAATGGACCACCACAAGAGAGATTATAAGTCAGAGTTACAATTTAATGAAAGATATTACAATAAATACACTGACACAAAGAGAA
>JAWWTY010000156.1:833855-888152 GCA_035222235.1 Margarornis squamiger
AATAGAGGGTGGTAGAATACATAGCTTTGATCACCCCCACACAGTGATAACTGGTCCCACCTGCTGAACTAGGACACTACATTAATTGTTTGATGGAGACAGAGAAACTTGTAATAATGGGAAAGAAGCCAGAATGTGTCTCCTAGCAGGGCTCTTTGAACCCCTGTGGGTGGAAATGCCTTGATGCTGCAGGTGGCATAGCTGTCCCCACTGGGGCACGATGCAGCACAGGATATTAGAGCCTGAAACAATTTTGAGAGCCTTACTTTGAATAAGGAAACTTTCCTTGAAGTCTTCCCTTTTCCCTCTTGTACTCAAAGACATTCTCTTGCATGTCACTCAATCATCTATTGCTTGTTGTACATAATTTATGTCTTAATTATAATAACATACACTTGAGATCTAATCAGTTTTCATCATCACAACATGAAAACATACCTGCTAATACAATAAATATATCTTATGCAATTACAGAAATTAGAAGCTGTTAATTAATTCCTATAAATGGTAATTGATACTATCATAATTTTACCATCCTGAATAAAAATATTCTGCATCAAAAAAATACAGAAAATAATTAAACTGAGACAAGATATGGGAAGAATATTGTGAGGGTCTTAAAATGAACTTCTGTTAAACAAAAAAAATACTAAGTTTCAACAAGTTTATTGAGCCTTCTCCCTTGTGCTTAAAGCATGAACCTTATTCAAACCTTACAAAAACTTAACCTGTGATCATTTCCATCATTTTAATTGATTATTCTGCAACACCACAAAAAAATGGACCAGATCAGTGAATAATCCTAACAACAAAAGGATGGAAAGAGCCTTTAAGTATTATTACACTTGACTAATAACGTTTCCATATGGAAAGTGTCTCTGCACTTTGAAAATACTTGAAAACAAATACTGTCAGATAAACAGTACTTGAGAAAGGAATTCTGACATCTTCCATGGTACCCCACAGAAAACTCATGAAAAACTCATTTCTGAAAACCATTTCAACAGAGCTCAAAACGTGATACTGATGCCAGCAGCAAAGACAGCACAACAAAAACCTGGGTTACTGAAAGGGCTTTGTGAACCCGTATAACACCGTGGATTTCACAGAGTTGTCTTGAAAAGGTGACGAATACAGAGTCTGTCACCATGCAAACTCTATGACATATGGCCAATAGATTGTTGGTAAATATTTAATAAAATGAAACATTAGTCTCTGACGTAAAAGCTCTACTATACAAAGAGGCAAAGGTACAGCAACAAAGCACGTGCTCCTTTTTGACAATGGTGCTGTGTTTCAGGTTGCCCATATCTACAGACTAAAATTAAAGCTCAGTCTGTTACCACAGTGTAACACAACTCAGCAGAAGAGGCCTCTGTAGATTTTCTTTTTAGTTAAACCTGGCTTCTGTGGTTCAACAGCTTGACAGCAGTATATTGCTTTTGCTGGAACATCTGTCCTTCAAGTCATTACTATCTCTCCTTTAAAATCTTCACTGTAAAAGTTTAGTTGTTGGATTTGTTTGGTTCTTCCCTCTGTTAATACCTCGTACTTTGTGCAAAATGCACGTGTAGCACAGGATTGGTGCTTCTAAACAGAAAATTACAAAGCACATCTCAGTTTCCTAGTCACCAGTGTTTATGTGATGGAAGACTAGGTTTTATAGAGGACCAATTAACTTTTTCCTTTGGAGCTGTGATTTAAAATCAGAATTAGTAGTAAAATTAGTTGAACAGCTTGAGTTCCAAGAGAACTCCAGAAAATTCAGCAGCTCCGTTTACAACTGGAATGAATTGCGAGAGCACGAAATGAACACATTTAGATATACCATGCCAGAATCATGTGCAATATTGCCAATCCAAATCCTAAAATCACAGATGGTTTTAAAAATCTTTACTTTTATCATTAATGAACACTGAACTCAGGAGGTTTTTTCCCAGTTTTCATATTTTTAGACACTTAAGGTCACACTTATTTAAGCATATTCTAATTTTAGACCTGAGTACCGTCAATATCATTTCTTCAGTGAAAACAAAAACACCAATGTCATTTCCTAATTTAAGCAGCTGAGTCTTTGAGATACCAAATTGACTGAAAAAAAACCAAAACAAAACAAAAAAAACCTTAAGAAGTGGTACAAGAGAAAAAGATCCACAAGACAAGATCCATTATGAAGCCTGACAATTGGCAACATTGTACATGGAAAGTATATCAGTGCTTGCCAAATTTCTGTGATGGAATTAATCAGCCATCAGACATGTTTGTCTCGGCCCATTTGCTGCAACTACTTTATTTTCCTCTAGAAGCAGTAACTGAGTGCTATACAGACCTACTGCAGGCAAGTCAGCACTCGAATGGATAAATATGAGAGTGGGTATGCTGGACAAATTGCAGGGTCAGTATGTCTGTCTCAAAAGCTGCTATCCACTCACATTTATTTGTTCTTTTTTTTTGACAAATTCACATTTCACCATCAACATAACAGATTAAACACTTGTGAAATGTTTGAATTCTTCTTTTCCAGCAGAGGCACAATTTTTTTTCTTCTCTTCCATTTAAAAAAAAAAAAAAAAGTGCAACTTTTTTTAAGCATAAATTCACTCTGCAAGACAACATTTCTTCTAGACAGTCAAATTCCAAAACTGCAATTATATCTCTTCATATAATATTATAATTCTTAAACACTCCACACAGTGTTATCTCATAAGTTATTTTCTGGTCAGTTTACTTATTCCAGCGCCTCATTACTCATAGTCAAAATTTCAGTGAAACTAAGAACAAACACATATGTAACACTGAAAAAAGATTCCTGGCATCAGTTCAAATTAGTAATAACATTTTGAACATTTGTTATTTAAGTTTGTTTAATTCTTTCCATCTTTAAACGTGTAACAAGGCAACTTGTCCTATTCATCGTCATGGGATCTTCCATTATCCAATCATGTATCAAAAAAACATGAAAAAGTCACATTACAATAGCATCTGTTAATGTGTTTAAAGCTCTGCAGTCACTAAAGCTGATACTGAATGCAAAAGAGACCACTAGATGGCATAAAGTAATAAATATAATGAGAAAAAAAATAATGAACCCCATGAATTGCTTTATGGAATTTACTGATTTCTTTTATGATAAAAATCATGCACTGTGTAATTTCTGTTTACTGAAATACTAATCAAAACTCATACTTTTCTTTTTCTACACACAAAGCCCTACAGAGGGAATGCTGAGGACACAACATGATTTAAGGAAGCCAGGTAATGTCAATATGAAGGTTATAAATACAACCTCAACTCTACCTTTTAAGGTTACCCATTCTGTTGCAGCATTACTAGATATTCAGACACTACTTCAAATATAATACAAGACCATAATTTAGGATTTTATAAACAGATCTCTTTACACACACACACACAAAAAAAAAAAAGTGGCTTTTTTCTTTTTTTAATATTCAAAGTGCCTATGAGTCACACAGAAGAAAAGAAGGCTCAGAGGAGACCTGATAGCTCTCCACCACCTGAAAGGAGGTTCTGGTGAGGTGAGGTTCTGCCTCTTCTCCCAGGCAGCCAGCAACAGGACAAGGGCAAATGGCCTCAAGTTGTGCCAGGGGAGATTCAGGCTGGATATTAGGAAAAATTTCTTCACTGAAAGAGTGGTTAGGCTTTGGAAAAGGCTCCCCAGGTGGAGTTGTAATCCCTGGAAGTGTTCAGATAAAGAGTGGACGTGACACTTCACAATATGATTTGGGGGTATGGTTGTATTTGGTCAAAGGTTGGATTTGATGGTCTTGCAGGTCTTTTCCAAATTTAATGATTCTATTATTTTTGCTAACAACTTAAATAGGGATGCTTAAGACCAAGACCTGGTCTGGAAAATTTCTCTCCAGCCCTCAGGAACCTCTCCCCTTCACCACAACCATTCAAAGATAATTAAGACTGGTCTTGGCAGGACATCAGCCTCCATCCACCATTAACACATTCCATGAGGTACCTTGGACTTGTATATATCCACTGTGTTTAGAAGTCCCTTGATTTGATTCTTCTCTACCAAGGTTTAGTGCTTTGACCCTGGTTGTTGATGCCAGGCAGCCACCAAAGCCACTCTATCCCTCCCCTCCACTAGGGGACAGAGGAGAGAAAATATAACCATAGATTCATGAGCTGAGACAAGGACCAGGAGAGATCACTCACCAAATACCATCAGGGGCAAAATAGACTCAGCTTGAGGATATTACTTGAATTTATTACTAAAACATCAAAGCAGAATAATGAAGAGTGAAATAAAACTTAAAAGCACCTTCCCCCCACTCCTCCCTCCTTCCCAGGTTCTTCCTCCTACTTCCAAGAAGCACAGGGAGATGGGGAATGGTGGGTTACCATCAGTTCATCACACATTGCTCCTGTCACTGCTCAGGGAGAATTCTTTCCCTGCTCCAATGGTTCCCTCCCATGGGAGACAAACTTTTTCAACATGAGCCCATCCCCCAGGCAACAGTTCTCCATGAACTGTTCCAGTGTGGATCATTTTTCCGTGGGGTGCAGTCCTGCAGGATTAGGCTGCTCCACAGGGTCACAAGTCTTACCAGGAAACCTGCTCCAGTGTGAGCTCCTCCCTCCATGGTTCCACAGTTCCCTGCCAGGACCCTGCTCCAGCACCGTGGGTCCAAAGCCTCCTTTCAGGCATCCCCCTGCTCCAGCATGGGCTCCTCCACAGGCTGCAGGTGGATCTCTGCACCCCAATGGTCCTCCCTGTGCTGCAGGGGCACAGCTGTCCCACCTTGGACTGCACCAGGGGCTGCAGGGGAACCTCAGCTCCGGCACCTGGAGCACCTCCTGCCCCTCCTTCTGCACTGGCCTGGGTGTCTGCAGAGTTGTTCCTCTCACACAATTCTCACTCTGCTCTTCCTCTGGCCACTATAACTTCTCTGTAATAACTTTTTTTCCTTCTTAAATATGTTATTACAGAGACATTACTATCATTCCTAGGCTCAGCCTCGGCCAGCGGAGGGTCCATCCTGGAGCTGCTGGACATAGGGGAAGCTTCTGGAAGCTTTTCACAGAAGCCACCCATGTAGCCCCCTGCTACCAAAACCTGGCCCTGCAAACCCAATACAAAAGGGTAAATCTTCCTTGCTCAAGACTTTCCTGCTGCTCTCTGGGGGCCTGGGATTCCTGAGGGTAAAATCCTACCAGCAAAGGCCAAGGAGAGGGCAGCAATGAATACCTCAGCCTTTTCCATGTTCTTTTTCACCAAGTCTTTTGCCCCATTCCACAAAGGGCCCAGATTTTCCCTAGTTTTCCATTTCCTGATAATATATCTAAAGAAGCCTTTTGCATCTCTCACTGGATTAAATTCCAAGAGGGGTTTGTCTTTCTTAACTCTGCCCCTGCACACTCAGGGGAAGGAGGAAAAGACAACTAATTATTTACAGAATAAGTTTAAACTTTGAGTAGTGTGTTGAGGAGTGGTTTTTTTCATTTTACTTATTTTATATTTTCTTGTAAAATTGTAATTTTGTTTGTTCTGAATGTTGTGAACAAATGCTTTTGTGTGCACAAGTGAGCTTATCCAGGCTCAGTCTTAAGATTTAAGATAACTGAGCAACATCATCCCTCACCTCAGGTCATGACAAGCCTATAAAGCAAGACCCTTCAGGCACTTCACCAGTAGCCCAAGCACTGCAGCTCACCCACCATTGTTTCCAAAAGGTAGGTGTACAGCTGAACTGTTCAGGTCAAGGAGAGAAAAGTCACTGTAGGGGTCAGGAGAAGACAAAAGTTTCAATATTGCTTACACTAAAGTCTCTCTGGAACACAGGAGGATGTTGAGACACTGCAGGAGTTATGGATATCAGGTAGATATTCCACACTTTTAGGTATAGTCTTTGGTTTCACTGAAATGTCTGTTTGCTGTATTTACCCACTGCCTTGGTTCAGCATTTCCATGCCTATATACTATTCTTTTAATTCCATGGATGTTGTCTGTAACAGTGGTAGTGCCAAGGCAGAGCAGGCTCCAGAAATAGGGGCCAGGATGCCTATGGGAATATTTGCTCACCAGACCAGTGGTAAGTGAAAACCTCATAATATTAGATGATGCTTTTTTAGTGTGCTGCTTCACTTCTGCTTTTAAATGGTTTGTGTAGCTGAGCCTGGGAGTTAAAAAGCCATGGACTTCCAAAGACAAATTTATTTCCAGGAAGCTGGGAGAGCTTTTTGTTCAAAATTAAATTGTCCTTTTCCCCATACATATATATCTATTCCATATATATATACACACACACACATATTCCTTATGCTTCATATACATATTATTCATATGTATGTATGTATTAAAATACCCATGTGAATATTCACATATATTTACACATACATGTATTTTCAAATCCTGGTGCACAGGAGGAATCAAAGATCAGGAAATAAACAGGAAAATGTCCTTTTGAGACAGTAGGAAAAAGCATAAAGTGATGATATGAAGCAGATAGTTTCTCCTCAGCAAAGTGTTTCCTGGTAGTTAGAAGTTCTTCAGTGTTTCAGTTAGACTGTCCCACAGTTTGGAGCTTATTTCTGGGTGGTAACCAACAGACCCCACCCCTAGGTGTTAATTACTGGTAGCAGCCAAATTGTTATGCAATTTCAGGCAGAAGGTAGAATGATCCCATAAAATATCTTCTACGTCTGTTTCTTTTGCTGTCCTGTTTCTAATTATGAAGATGCACGAAGCGCTTGGTGCATCTACACAACTTTTGGTCATCTTTCAGTGGTGTTGAATCAGCTGTTCTACATGCCCTGCAAAGCTGTTTCCTGTATGCTTTCCCTGCGTGTTGTTGGGGTTCATTCCCCTCCCTGTATGTATAAACTCCCTTTGTGCTTTCTCTATTTGCTTTCATGTGCTTGGTCCTTCCTTACCTTATGTTGAAGTGTTCTTTTACACACTACATAAAACTTTTCTGCAAAGAGTCACTGAAGATGTGGCAACAATAAGATTTTTCCTGTGAAGAATAAGTCAGATTTGGTGCCTTTGTCTTAGTCGTTCAGGCTCAGTTTTTATAAATGCCCCAATTATCATAATAGATTACAGTTTTTAATTCCTTCTTGATCTTTGCTTACAGAAATTCAAAATTAATTTAAGCTTGAGAACTGTCAATCTCTTTGACTAATTAAATTAAAGCCTATTTGAAATTGAATAATTTGAGGCCATTAACTTACTCATAATTGTTATTACTATAAAAAATAAGACATGCCTGAGCTGTCATTGTTCTGCTTCTGATGTGCTGTCCTCAAAGATTGTGTCTATCCAAGCAAATTATTATATCATGAAACATGGTTTTTCATAACTGTGTATCCATAGGCCAGTCCAGTTATGAGCAGCTATGAGGCATCTCGTTATGAGACATAAAAATGTTAGTGTGTGTGTACCTCCTAATATAGTTTTAAAACAAAAGCTGCTTCAAAACTAATTGAATGCCAAAGAAAAAACAGATGCTACTTTATTTAATTACCTGTTTTATTCTTTACTGAGAAGTACGCTACCTTAATAAAACCTTACTGGAATACTAGATGATTTCCACCCTGTTTGTAATGATAGCCTGAAGTTGTTTCAAGGCTTTGTTTTGATTTGATTTATAGCTTAACACTTAAGCAGCAGATTCATTTGTTCATACAAAGAAACACGATTTGCATTTCAACTTTAAAATTAGAATTCATTCTGATACAACTTGAATGCCGAGTTTGCAGCACAGGAAGTCTGTAAATAATTTTTAAGTGTTTCTACAAAAGATAAGGTACGTGGTGAAGCCAAAACCTAAGTTCAGTCATTTATATGCTAAGCTAACTGGAAATATGCAACACAAGGATGAGATGAGAGAGAGTGTAAGAAAAAGTCTTTTCACATGTCTATAAAAATAAGAATCAATACAACCCAAAAGGCAGCTAGAAAAGTCACCTGTCCACTGTGTACTCATGGGCTTTGATAAATTAGGTTGGAACTGTAAAACAGGTCACAAAATAGACTTCTAATTCTATCCAAAGTTCTAAAATCTGTCTAGCATTCCTTAAAGAGAATTGAAGTATTTTTTAAAATTTCAATCTGAAAATACTATTAACAAATGTTCCTAAAGCTCCTGGAAGGAACAGGAGACCTGTTAGAGAGTTGCACATTGAGAAGACTGGAAATCCTGGAATCTGAGAAAGCTGAAGTCTACAGGCTTCCTTGAAACTTCATTATCATATGGCATGTTTTGTCAGCTGTTTCATATAAAGATGGATCAGACTCGACACTGGATGTTCCAAAAGCTACTATAAGACTCTTCAATCTGTTTTAATTAAGTAGCAAATCGCCCAGCCCTCTAAGTTAGTCTAACAAATCAAAATTGAAGTAGCTCTAAGTTCATTTAGACAGTAAGAAAGAAGAGCAAGAATTCATATTCCAAATAGAAAATTTCCTCCTATATCTTCATAATAAAGCTGTATCCCTATGCACCACTCAAATATTCTGCTTTACAAAGGTCTGCACCTGCCCTGTCATACCAGCCTTCACACACGTGCTGGCTTTTTTCACAGTAGTGAGTATGGGGCTCTGGTTTGGTTTTTTACTGAAAATGGTGTTGAAGGAATGGGGGGGGGCATTTGGAGATGTGGCATCTGTCTTCCCAAATCATTGCATCCCATGACGAAGCCCTGCTTTCCTTGAGATGGCTGAAGACCTGCCAGCCCTGGGAAGCAGTGAATTAATATCTTGTTTTGCTTTGCACGTGGTTTTTGCTTTACCTATTAGACTGTCTTTATCTCAGTCCAGAAGTTTTCTTACTTTTACTCATCTGCTCCTCCCCCAGATCCTGCTGGGGGAATGAGCTGTGTGGGGCTCAGTTGCTGGCTGGACTTAAACCACAAGAATGCAAAATTATTCAGTTCCATATGATAATATGTTTGGAAGCTGAAAGACAAAACTACAAAGCGTTCTAGACCCCCTTATTCTCCTTCTGCTCTACATTCTTTCTCTTTATTCTCTCTACTGTACAAAGCTTGATAGCTCCAACAGTGCGCTATGGTTCATGGGGCTCACGACACTAAAAGAGGGTTGAGGAGCAAGTAGAAACATCCAGAACCTTCTGGGGCTGCTCCTGAAATAGGTTTTAAAGCCCTTAAAGATAAAAAATAAAAATTACCATGAAAAGTCAAGACAAGTTGACAATATGCAACCTTCCTGAACTCTCCAACTTAACCATCTGTTTTCTAGGAGCCACACATATAAAATTTCTCTTTTCCTTTAATACAATAATGCTACTTTCACCAGATTGACACAAGCCCAAATTTCTGATTTCCCTCTGTTTTTACCTTGGGATTAAAAGTTATTGAAAAAAGAAGTAAAAAATATCAGAAATTCCCAATAACTATTCCAGGTCCCCAA
Source organism: Margarornis squamiger (assembly GCA_035222235.1). NCBI lineage: Eukaryota > Metazoa > Chordata > Aves > Passeriformes > Furnariidae > Margarornis > Margarornis squamiger. The sequence goes on from JAWWTY010000156.1 coordinate 843,262, forward strand.
AGAACAGCTTGATGGACAACACACAGACCATTATTATGGACTTGTATTCACTTTTCTTGTTCTTGAAGCACATTGATCACAATATTGTTTCTTAAAAACAAAAGCAAACACTCAAGGCATGAAAATATCATATATCACCAATGTAGCTTCATTTGGTTCACTCTTATCAGTAAATCTATACATCCTGAAACAGCTCTGAGTAAAAGCTTCCTCTTCAGGATACTGATGTTGGGTACCACAACCCTAGTTATGTCTTTCAGGTACATATGCCTTATAAACACTGATGAGGCTAAATAAGCTGTATCAGTTACATTAAATTAATAACATTAATTTTAGCTTTTTGCAAGTTTCCTAAGCTGGAAACAGTAGAATAGTGAAGAATTGTTCTATGTTTCATATTTGAAATTTTATAAACATTTTCTGGAGAAAAAGCAGAACACCTGCATATGGTGCATTAATACAACAACGTTGCACGTTAAACTATTGTGAAAATTGAAAAAACCATAGTTAGACAAGTGGAAAGTAGCACAGAAAAGAATTATGAATATATAACTTCAATATATAATGTTATAGGAAACACTATAATACATGTCATAGCTGCCAGGATAGTTTGCCTTACATTTTGGCTATTTACAAGGTCTGAAACTGCGTTCACAAGTTATGAAATCTACTCAAAAGACTCTTCACCATCTCTTTCTTTCCACAGTGAGACATACTTGACCCATGCCAGAATGACATATGGAAGCTATATGGTAATACACTGTAAAGACTGATCAATTACAAGAGTTTGACTTATCTATGTGCATTACCAAACTGACACCACAACAAACATGGTGATTGCTTGGCACTAAAACCATTTTCTGGTAGAGTTGTTGAACAGCACAGACGAAAAAGCATAAAACTTTTTCTTATAAAATGGGCAAGACAGTTATTTGACCTTCACAGTGATGCTGGGCAAAGTTGAGGAAGTGCTGGTTTTGACTGTAGTATAGTTAATTCTCTTCACAGTGGTTAGTATGCTGCTATGTTTTGGGTTTGTGCTGAACAGAGTGTTCATAATAGAGACATGTTTTTGTTATTGCTGAGCAGGGCTGAGACAGAGCCAAGGCCTTTTCTGCTTCTTGTACTGCCAGGCTGGCAAGGACTTTGGGACTGCATGGGAGGTTGGGAGGGGACACAGCCAGGACAGGTGACACAAAAATGACCGCAACATCCTGCCCATGGGAAGTGATGAAACAATTCCTTGCTTTTCTTGTGTGCCTGGCCTTTGCTTTACCTTTTAAACTGTATTTATCTCAACCCGTGAGTTTTCCAGCTGTTTCTCTTCTGATTCTCTCTCTCATCCCACTGCTGGGGCTGCTTGATACCTGGGGCACTGGCTGGGGTTAGAACACAACACACCAAAACAAACATGGTGATGTTCTGGCACTAAAAAAATTTTCTGGGAGATGTCTTGAACAGCACAAATGTAAGAGCATAAAAATTACTTTTATAAAATAGGTAAGGCACTTATTTGACCTTCTCAGTGATGCTGGCCAAAGATAAAGCATTAGAAAAGTCTACTGGAAGAAGATACACTACAGTTGTTTAGCAGTGCCCGTTCATATATGTCACATATACGAACCACCTTCAGTCAGGGACTAAGCTGAACACTAAGTTGCCACAGAAGCTGAAGACCCTAATGAAGTGCTGAGTCATCACAGAATCAAAACTCAAAGAATTCAATCACGTCTATGGCAAAAATTATGATGTTCTGAAAAACAATACACCATGGATTTCATTTTCAAGGGTGTCCTTGTTGAACTCTTCCTTCTTTTCAGTATCCATCAGCTGTGTTTGAAATATCTCACAGTATATTTACTAAGTTCTTGGGATAGACGACTGCTCCCTAAAATAGGGAATTGTGCTGTGGAAACAGAGAATAGCTTTTGTTTACACTTGCTACAAACAATTTTGTTAATCTTGAGCAAACATGTTCCTAATGTGATCACAGTTTGCCAAATGAAGCACTACATCCACCCTCATTAGGTAAAACCCAGTTTCTTCTTCAGGCAGTACAATGAACAACTTCATTTGTTGCCAGATTACTCCATCTCTAATTTCTTTTGCCAAAGGAAACTGGAATTGGCATACATCTGAAGATGCCACAATGAAAATGGGTTGGCACAATTTGGTTGAGAAATTCTTCTCTTTTATGATGAATTTCCCAGTCAACACAGTGAGTAGTGGCTTGAAATAGATATGTCTCTGATATGTTCCTGCCTATACTCCAGAATATCAGGATACTCCAAGAAATAACCCAGCCACATTGATATGCGTGCCTTAATAATGGGGGGGAACACAGAAAGCCTTCTGCAATTTAAATTAAATTCCTTCTACTGAACTGGCAAGATTAATTAAAAGCCACAGTCACCATCAGAACAATATTCTGGTAAGGTCATAAAAGATCCATTCCAGTGGTATTAGTGGTACCATAAAAGCACCTTTGAAAATGGGTACTTTCAAGAAATCTTTTAACTCGAGAGAAACATGTAAAACTTTGGACTGAGAGACAATCTTTGGCAAAAATGTTACTTTTTATTCTGACTTTATTTTTCTACTGACACTATTTTTGGTACAAAGAGCTCTTTTTATTGCAGAAGATATAACTTGGACCCTTTGACCTCACCAGAGAGTAACAGAGAAAACAGCCCCCCTCTTTTTTTTTTTTTTTTTTTAACTTAACAAACTAGAGCATACAGCAAGGAAATGAGTAAGCAGGCAACAAAGGTATGTTTTCAACTTCCTAAAGACACAGCAACTAAATCTACTTCATTAAAAGCGAGCTGTTCCTTTATATTCTTCCTCCCTATCCTGGCCACTGGCAAAGTTGCATTATTATCCTATGAGTCATTCTTTCTTCAAAATATCTCTCTGGGTAGTACTTGTTAATGAAACTTTCTCATCCTCTCTTTCTCTCTCTCTCTCTTACAGTTGTTAGCAATAGTCTTGTGTCCTCTTTTTTGAATAGACATCTATATGTAATCTCCCATTATTAGAGTAGTAGGAAGGAACTGACTATCTTTTACTGTGTGTGCTCATTGAACATACAATTATTAATTATATGAAGTGTGCCTTGTGAGTGCTACTGGTGATTTAAATAGTACATTTTCTTCATCTCTTTAGGACAATGCCATCTATTGTGCAATGTTTCTTTGGTGGCATTTTAGCTAGTGAATTTGAAAGGTTCTCCATTTTCATAAAGAAAAATGTGGAACATCTGTCCCTTTTCCGTGGATGTGACTCTGCAGTAGTTAAAACAGCCTGCTGTTCAGAAATGCAGAGCAGGAAATAAAATGTCATTTGAATACACGTCGTAATAATCGCCTGGTGGCAGTGCTCTAGCCAGAACAAATACCCATCAGAGGTGTATCTAGTAAAAACCTATGTATTGATTTCTTCATTTCACTTTTATGGAATGATAGCCAATCATCTCTTGCAGAAACTAGGTTTAATTCCCAACAGAGTGTACAGACATACATATTACATGGTGAGCCTGTCCTACAAAATACAGAGGGAAGTAAGTGAACATGAATGAAATACCTGAGTACAAATGAAAGGATAATAGAGCTGTTATTTATGCTTAGTGAAACAAATACAGGAGGTGGCTCTGTAGATGGTCAAGATGTTACAGTTTATGTCTTTATCCACATGCATTTAATGACTGGCTCTGCACAGAGTAATGGCTATAGCTTTAAGCATATGGTAAGATAGGGAAGGTAAATTATGACTGAAGAGTAGCTGACCTATTGGAAGAGTTAGGTAAGCAGAGAGAAAGCCTGAGATGAGTAACACCTAAAGCTCTTCATCCAAAGTCAGACCTTCACAATGGAGGCGACTCTAGAAATGAATAATTAGAAAGAATGAGAAGCCTGCAACCAGGTGGGATGGGAAGGTAGAAGAATTCGGAAACTGATTTAACCTAGGCCAAGGAAATCTTGGAGCAAAACCAGGAAAAGAATCTACCTCTCAAAAAATCAATCCAGACCTCATCTAGAAAGCCACACCTTGTGTAAGCAGAGACAAACCAACACAGACTGCTGTGCTCTGGGCAGCCATGACTGCCTTAGAGAGGACTTGGTAAACCCTCCAAAGTCCCTTCAAGACATACATTTCTATGGATTCAGCAGTAAGATAAGGAGGGTGGGACATTCTATGTGTGATTTTTGATCTTTTTATTTCTGTCATGTACGAACACCAAAAGCGTTTGTTGGGACTGCAGCTGTCAAATTGTAAGCCAGCAAGTGAAAACAGCTGTCTATCCTCAGCACCAACAAACACGAATAGATCTGTCATCACAATTACAGCTCAGAGCTGGACTGTCTTCAAATACCAGCAACAGTCTGCACTGTGAGCGATGTCAAATAAGCCTGACTCAACTGGTTTAGGATCCATTTTGCTAGAGAACATGACAGCCCTTCTCTACTAGGGAAGGCTGCAGAACTTTCTGTGTAAGGAAGTCTGTTATCTCGCATATTAAATATTCCATGACTTGCTAAAAGAAGTCATCCTGGAAATCAAAAAATGATTTACACATTTAATAAAATAATTATGCCATTTATTTATGTGGGTATAATTTTAACTTGATTACACTCCAACAGCCTTGTTTCCTTATTAGAGCAATAACTGTCTTCTGATATTGCTTTATGGATCTCTCACAAGTGTTTGTTTAGATACATAAAGTAGCTCAAGGGGTTATAATGGAATACTGAGATTTCCATCCCTAAACAGCTTTATATCAGTGAGAATTGACCGAGAGATATCTGAAAGTACCCCTTGATTTAGCAGTGGTCTAGACAAAGCTGATTGGGGAATCTTATTAAGAATGTAATTCTATAATGTAAATATCACACTATCAGCTTATCTGATCAGCAGATTTAGAATGAATATTACACTTCTCTGTATATCATTGACAATGTGAGGAAGAAACAGGAGGAAGAGAGCTGGAGGCAATCAATTCCCTTGGAACACAGAAGCAGAACCAAAAATATGATGATTTGAATCAATACCCAGTCTCTTTTCTGAAACAAACCTGTGTACCAACTTCCCTGAGGAAAGCAGATTGCATCTTCAGATGTGCAGATTGCCATTTTTAAAATTACAACTTCTAATATTCGTTCTATAAGGATAGTTTCTCTTGAGTCTGGATATTATTACGCAGTCAGACAGGCCAGAATACTCTGCTTCCCATCATGCATTACTTCCACATTTCTGATTTTTTTATTTATCATAACAGTCTACCAGAGAAAAAAGTACAAAAACAGTCCAGTAAAGTAAAACCGTTAAGAAACTGGAATTGCAGGTCACTAATACCAGTGTCCATATAAACCAAACTGGCAGTATGGAGGCAAACAACTTTGCCTCTCCAAACCTTATAGTCTGAGGGTTTGCACATATTTGACATGTTTTATTAAACATGCTCTTTAATGGTAAATAGCAGTATTTTTAATGTGGAAAGTGTACTAGTTTTAAATTACTGTATTATTAGTCTATATTATTATAAAAGAAGTAGCCATAATTTTGAAGAAGCAAGCAGGAGAAAAGGAGAAGAACGCAAGAAAGGGAAAGGAAAAGAGACTGTAGCAACGGGAAGGACACTGTAGTTGATTGGTAATTTAGGAAAAGCATTAACAAGAAGAGGAATTTCGAGTCCATTGTCACAGGACCAAACAAATCTCTTAGTTTGATTTGATTTTTACATATGTGCATGCTCCTGAAAACTTGCAGTATGTTCTGCTGAAATTTTTAATTAGGAAATGCATTGTCATTATATTCTGATTTTTTTCTTTTTTTCCACTTGAAATCATCTGAAACAGCTCACTGTTTCACTGGAGGAATCTGTAAAGTTTTCTAAAGACTGACACTGTGCAAAACTGAAAACATTGGTCATAAACTGATAGTTACCAATGGATTAAATGAGGGACACTGACTGAGATAAAGTCTGATGATGACTCCTTTCCCTTTCCATCTCTCCCTGGCAATCCCAGCTGTACATGCATTCTCCGTCCCTGGATTTAGGAACGAAAGACTGATAGGAAAGCTGTTGGCCACTTCATTTTGCTTGTATGACACAAGTAGAGAGTTTCTCCCTCTGACCCACAGCTCTCGGAGAAGGACAAGCACAGTTTGGTGTTTATAAATACAGGTATAACTGTGCACATGCAGACACACACACACAAACAGGAATCAAAGCAGTGGGAGAATCTGCACCTTAGTGAGCAGTTTGAATCTTGAAAGAATTAGCTCTTATTAATTGTTACTAATTCTTGTTCAAGCTGCCATCATTCCACTCCACACTAAAAATCAGTGAGATGGCAGGAATTAATTCACATTTCTAAAGGCCATGTTTTGTTTCTGGTAAATCTGGGATCTCAGAAACATAAACCAAAATATAATCTCAGTGTGGTTTACACGTTTTTGTTTGGGGTTTTTTGGGGTTTTCTGGTTGGTTGATTGGTTGGTTTTGGGGGTTTTTGGGTGTTTATTTCAAGGGGTCTTCATAATTTATGGATCAGAAACAGAGAATCAGCTTGTATCCTTTCAGGATATACTTCCAACTGATGATGCAAAGATTGTTTTTATAAACCTCATCAGACACTTATAAAAAGAATTATGATTTCTCTGAAGTATTAAAACTCTGTTTACCTTTAGTGTACTCTAGTACCACGCTGGTTGAGGGATTAATTTCTAGGCTTGCTTTCCAGAACAGAGAACTTGCATTTCAAAGAAGCATTACTGTACAATACAGGATTCTTCCCCATGATTAAGGTTTGCAGAATCTCAAATTTCACACAGGCATATGTGAGGAGTGGGCAGGGAACAGAGAATAAAATACACTATCACAGATCTACCAGTGATGACCTCAAAGTCAAAAAGTATCATGTTATTTGTAGGCATGAAGCTGAGGTAAGGGAAGACCTTTAAGATTCAAAAAAAAGCAATTATTTGGGATATAATAGGCCACAATCTCCACTTCTGATTATGCAACCCAGCAAGAAAAGAGAGATATTCTCAAGAAAGAACCTCTGAAACCCACTCATCTTTTATGTCAGCCTGTAGAGAGAAAGGAAGAGAAAGAATATGTCTCAATTCCATCCTGGCTAGATGGTGAATAAGTCTGTAACAGTCACTAACATTTCTTAGACATTCCATTTAATCACATATACAATAATGTAATTAAAGGTGTAAAAACACCCCAAAAATTAAAGGCCTGTCTAAAGAAGTGGTGATTCACAAGGAATTGAATACACAAAACCTGGTTTGAGTCTGAGTCACGGGGAACTCAGTATACTACTGATGTTTGCCAAAGGCAATTGTAATAATGTTGAAAAAGATTAAAATTTTAAATATGATTACACTCATTAAGAACTTGTTTTGAAGCTTTAAGTGGACATGGTGGTAGAGAATAGGCTTGGATGTGATGGTGAATCATGCCAACTTCACTTCAAAGCAGTGCTCTCCAAAGGCTTGAGCTGTACCCTGTGTTAGGGAAATGATCTGAGCAGGTCCTGGTGCAGCTGCCTGTACAGGGAGGAATTCACTGACCCAGAAACTCTGCTTGCTGCTGTGCCTTTGCAAGTCCTGTCTCCTGCCAACCGTGTAATAACCTGAGACTATCTGAAAGTGATCAGGAGTGAAACCGAGGAGGAATGGTTGAACAAATTAAATATGAAGCATTTCAGTTAAAAAAGTTGTCAGAAGCTTGTCAATAGTGATTTAAATATGTGGGATGAGCCACATCCTGCAAACGTCATTTTCTCATCACTTTCTATACAGCTTATTTAGATTATACAACAACTTCTAAGTGTTTATATATAGATGTGAGGAATCCCACTTCCAGAAAATAGAAGATAATTAGAAAATGAGAGAAAAGCATCACTTCTTCTTACACCATTGTGACTTTCTAATAGAGTTTCTATTTCCCCCTGATAGATCTTATGAGCTCTGGTCTTCAACTAAACAATTCAAGTTCTTTTGGGTTTTGGTAGAAAATTTGTGAATTATTCAGAATTATTCTTTTTCCTACTGTTGCTGGAAGAGAAGAAGCTACAAGTCCTCAGCTAAATAGTCTGCACTTGCCTGTAATATATACGACTGTAATATATACTTCCACTTATAAAGCTGGTCACTGTAATTTATTTCCAAAATTATTTAAGTTGAGAGATGCATTTAGTCATACAATTGACAACAGAAACCTTTTCTAAACAAAGGTTAGAAATAACCAGTTACTTTCATAAGCCAAACACAGTAAAAGAGGTAGTATCGAAAAACAACTTTTCCTCCCCATATAAAGTCCATGAGCACCTATTTTAGAAGGAATCATGGGGTTTTGTGGGAATTAGTTTTCTCAGGAAACTGAACCAGTTTCTCTGGAATGTTCATTATTTTTTCAATACTTACCAGCAAAATTGATGAAATCAACAAAAAGACGAGTTTGTTTTGAAAACATCAATATAATTATTTCTAGAAAGAATATCAGAAGAAACACAGTGGAGCTCACATTTCATACTTCAAATACCTGCAAATTTGTTATTCTCACCTTCTGTGTTATTCTGACCTTAATAATTATTACTAGGGGAATAGTCTTCATTTTCACTAAGTATCGTAGTGAATCCCTCAGCAGGTGAAACCTCCCCTTTCAAAAGCTCAGCCCCAGTTATATGAATAATTTAATTACTACATATGTTCACAGGCCTGTTATTTTTTTTTAAATAACCCTAAATAAACAGAGCAACAGTTCACAACCAATTTATAGAGCCAGCATGAAACTAAAACACCAACTTGCAACCCATTTATTTTCAAGGCATTATTGAGTTAAATTTCTAGCCCTGAGACTTCTCAAACTGTAAATACTTTATACTTAGACATTCTTAAGTATCATTATACCCTCCCTAAAAAGGTCTGACCTAACAAAGCATGGTGAAAGAAGCAGGGTTAACAATTAACTGTTTTGTATAACACCAGGGAAAGTTTTTGCTTCAAAGTGGGTATCCTTTCATGGTTTTCATTGGAAATCAGGTGAACACTAAGACAAAAGAGGATACCCAGCAATCACATATCCAATTGATTTTAAGTGATAAGACCAGGTGTAAGAAGGAATAGGATTAGTATTTTAGTCACTTTTTTTATAGTTCAGTTCATTTATGCCTGTACTTAAAGTCCCCTCTGAGTTTCAGTATGTTAAAATGGACTTTCAGTGGAGGAATGAAACATGATTAACTTTAAGCAGGTGTTGATGAATTGAGCCTGCAAATACAAACATAAAGCAAAGGTTAATAGTACTGTCCTATTCTCTCTATGATGGTACTTTCAAGGAAAGTGTTCAATATAGTGTACTTAAACTAAATAACTATTGAACACCTAATAAACAACAATTTGTTATTTAAAATAGACTTCAGAACAGTACTGATGTCCATTTTCTATTTTCACTAAGTTCTAATATCTTATAACTGACCTGGTGCAAATCAGCATCTTTTCCAATGCTTAATTTAGCTCCAGGTTTCCTAAATACACCATCTTGTCAATAGATATTAAAAAAAATCATCTTTTTTTTGTTTTTAATGGGATAAATCAGTGCTAATATGAAAGATTATTCCTGAATCACAGCCTATTATATCAACAGCATGCTCATGAAGCATACAGTATTTATTTTCCCTTCTGGCATTTCCTGTGTTGACAGTAAGTCTTGGAAAGAAAAGACCCTCTTCACCTTCCCCAAGCTACCTGCAGCTCCCATATAAAAAGTACTTAGGATAAGTACATAAAAGCAGAGATGGCACAGTTTCTTTCCTCCAAGTGAACGCTCCAGACACTCCACTAAGCAGATCATCTCCTTTTTGAATACTTACTTTCTCTCATTTTCCCTCACAACAAAACAGATCTTCAGTTATAGGTCATTAGCAAGGTGCTGGAGAGTGCTGAGAGCCAGGTTCTGGCTGCCTGCATTCCAGAAGTTGGACATCTGGATCTGAAGTAAAAATTACACTCTACAACTAATTGTCTGAATGAGTGTACCAAAAATCAGACTTAAGGATCATCAGTTTTAAAAAAAAAAAAAAAAAATGGAAAAGCTGTGATAAGAGATCAGTTCTTTGACAGAAAATGACTAGCATTGTACTGTTTGTACAATTGTACCCTGCATAATCCTCCTTGAAGCACTGAGTGAAGTGTCACTAAAAGGAAGGAGATTTCAGAACCTACTCCATCCTTCATATTTCCTTCACTAGTGGAGCAGGTCCCACACTGTAATGCAGCCTCATGTCCTTGTGTTATGATGCAAAATGCAGCATTCTGCATTCCATTTATAGTCAAAGGTCAGAGGTTGCAGTCTTCAAATGCTTAAATACTTCTCTAATTTGGTTACTCTTCTGTAAATGCCACCTGCATAATTTCTCTTGGTATTGACCGGTACTAAATGCTCATAGCAGTGCACTTGTAGGCACAGCTGCAATACAGATAATAAAATAACAAATATTAAACAATTATCTGTGAATTAACAATGTTCTGTAATGATGCCAAAGTCTACCTGATCAGGCACAAAGCCTGAATCATCTTCCTATTAAATGTGACATTCTCTTGCCCATTGTAGTGAAGGATTCCTTTTCCTTGTCTGCTCTCCAGCCCAACAGAGAGCTTAGGAAGGGTATTCAGCACACGATACTGGGATAAAAATAAGAGAGCGGAATACATCAATGGAACCGGAAGCAAAAGTAACTCAAGGTGCTGATTCACGTCATAGATGCCAACAACTCAAAAAGTTGCAGTTCATGAGTTTGTAAAATTAAGGGGGGGGGGGGGGGAAAGGGAGTTTTGGCCCCTATTTCATGGCTGCATGACAGTAATTTAGTAATTCTTGATGTGAAAGTTTGTCAGATGCATATTCCAGGCAATACCTCCTCCCCCTCGTTGAATCATACAGGCTGTGTCCTAATCAAATTATATTTTTGAAGTGTTTCCTCACTGAATCCCACAAGATTGTTTCTCATATTTTCCCCCACACATGCTTTTGAAACTAACTATCCTGAGGCTGCCAGCAGAGCCTTCTTTCTTCTCTCTCTCCCCCCCCTGCCCCCCACTTTCCTTTTTTTGAGGGGGGGAGGAAGAGAGTCATAGTTACATTCGTCATTTTTCAGTCCTTCACAATCTGCCCTGTCAGCTGATAATATCTAAAAATATCAGGAAGACCAATATTTATTTCTGTCATTTCAGGATTATGCCTATTTTTTCCTTTTTTCTTTTTTTTTTTTTTTCATAGAAGGAGTCACCATCTATTAACGTCAGGAAAACCCTTGTGTTCAGATCTGTTGTGCCCTGTTAGCTGGACTGGCAGTGACCTTCCCTAACATTAATGAGGAGGCTCATTGATCTCTTCCAGCAAATGCAGTTGGAAGCTCCCTTCCAGCCGGGGACAGAAGGCTTGCTGGAGAGCAGCACAGTGGAGACATGGAACCTCTCACCTAAGCTGCTGCCATTTGCTTCCACATCATTCCTCAGTGATTAATACACAAGAACAAAACACGATGTCCTTGGCTGCCCACTGGTTACCCCTGCTTATCACAAGCCAGTTACATCATACCCTGTTTTTTATTTACAATGGACTCACTGTTGTCTATTGAATTATTTCCAGTTGTATTCCAAGGGTTGTTCTCTGTACATTGTAGCAACCATGTACCACCTGTTTCCTCCCAAACTGGCCTGCAAGAGGACATTTATTTCGCTTGTGCCCAATCATTTGCTGAAACAGGGCTCATTGCTGGGCTACAGACTAGTGCTTTCCAGAACTTTTTCTGGTGTTCTGGCAGTATAAAGCAGCTGGTTATGCAGATCTGCATCCTCAGTATTCCCATAGTTCCTGGTGCATGAAGTACAAGGGGAGACAGGGTCTCAGGCAGAGGTGATATGGGAATGCTGAAATGCAGCTGTAGGGCTAACAGCCCGGTGAGGTTCAGTACACAAACATGGAATTTGAGTGGAACACAGAGCACCACTCAGTGGGGAGAAGCTATTGCCTGGCCTCTAGAGCCATGCAGCAAAGGAAACAGGCAACCCACAGACAAGTGAAAGAGAAGTTAGGATTGCTTTTATTAATAAGTGGGTTTAAACTGTTTTCCAGCACGTCTCACGTCCTGGGTAAAATCAAAGACAATCTCCATGGACTCCCTTCCGAGCACAGCACTGATCACAGCCAGTCTCTCAGTAAACATGCCTAGAAACTTCTATTGCTATCCAGGGCTGGATCATAGCTGCCACATCAGCTCGAGCTGCTTCCACCTCAGCTTCTTTCTCCTCACAAATATTGCTTAGAAAAGGCACACCACACAAATGATAGATCATTCTGTGCCAAGGAAGCATGAAGCCTTAGCTCTTACAATTACACTCTTAGCAGTTATAGGATGTCAGAGATAAGCTGAAAAGCATTTATTTCCTAAGTAGAAATGCCAACAAGTTTTCTGAAAACCCTAATTGTTATAGATCACATGAAAATCATCCTTTTCTATTGGCATAAGCAAACTATCTCTCTGTGACTGTGCAAATGAGGGAAGACAGATATACAGTTCAGGAGGACACTGAAGAGGGGCTGGAAGCTTCATTGAAAATTTTGTGCACAGCTCTTTTCAAAGTGACTGATAAAGAGTACACACACTGAAGTAGCCTGGGCATTTAATTGCCACATTTATTTTTAAAAGAAGCTCTCTGTAATATGACGTATGAGACACAACACAGTGTCAGTCATTATTTCAAGCCAAAGGACCTAGATTTTAACAGGAATCAGGGGGAAGATGGAAAGCAGGTTTGAACACATTCTGAAGCACTTTAGGCAATATATACAAGGCAAAAGGCACACGACAAGTCTGAAACAATTAGGTATATACATTACTACTTGGCATCTTGACTAGGAGTCAAAACCTGTAGTGGCCTTCTCCTGATACACTTTGTCTCAGCGTGCTTCTCTTCCTTCATGTTCTGTAAGTGTACACTGCATGTTTAGGCCTGAGCAATGCAATTATACAAAGATTATAAAACCTTCTTCATGGGATGGGAAAGAGCTGGGGCAAAGCCTGATGTCAGACTCCTAGTATTTTTGTTTAAGAAGTCTTTAGTAAGATAGGCCACTCATAAGGGCAATGGAAGTACCAGAAAGAAGCAAAGCATACATGTTTCATACAAATTTTAACCTTGGCAGCTTCAGAGGTGAGACCATTACTAGAGCTCATTTGGAAACTATGCTTTTGAGAAAAGGGTTTATGGGCTTTCTGAGTGTTGAAGTTGAGCTGCTGAAACTGCTAGAGCCTCTACTTTCTGATCTAGCAGTTAGTACAGACCCCAAGAGTCCCGTCCCAGTTATTGGTAAGAAACTAAATTAACAGGTCAATTAAAATTTGCCATATCAAATGTTTATCTGGACATGGTGGGTCTTCCTTGGGAAAGCTCAGCTAGATTTGTGGGCTGCCATAAAGCCTTGCCAAGAAATTTAGTCTGTCCAGGGCACTACCTGAACCAGTCTGTAGAAGACAATAAGAGCATTTTTCTCCTCTGAAGTTTTTTAGAGACAAAAGCCAAGAGTGATACCAAGGTGTTTCTATGCTAAAACAGTTACTCAATACTGTGTATATGATAGGAAGTGAACTTTTGCACTAGCTCAGCAGCCTAAACTGAGCTTAATTTTTCCATTTAGTTTACCATATTCTCAGAATCCACAACTGTCCTGGTTCCAGCCAGGATATGGTTAATTTTTCCGGCAGCCAGGAGGGACATGGCCAGGATCCTGGAGTTATTCCCTGCCATGGCAGGGGGATGAAGGAGAATCACATTCATTCAGTTCTGCATGGGGAGCACTTGTGTGTGAATGGTTCACCCCTCTTGTACACTCTTCTACTGGTATTTTTGTTGTTACTGTTTATTTTCTTATTTTGTTGCTGTTTCCAGTCAATTGTTCTTGTATCAACCCATGATCTTTACCTCTTTGTGCCTCCACTTCTCCTCTCCATCCCAGGGCAGGGGACGGGGGTGAGGCAGGACAAGTGAGTGAGCAGTGTGAGGTCTGGGATGTTTCAGTGAAAACACTAAATTGAGGAATACCATTCCTAAATAACAACAACCATATATCTCAATTTTTTGGGCATTACAAATTAAAGTGCACGGCTTCCCAGACTTCTCTATGGCCTGTCACAGATGTACACTTTATCCTCCTACCAGTAACAGCTCTGTGTCCTTTGATCTCATTCAGTTTTTCTACATCTCTCTCACAGGACATGACCACATCAGGTCTAAATCCTATCACTGCCGTCTTATTTCCAGCCAAACCCAGAGAAGGATGAGCCCTCCCAAAAATTCTAAGCAAATTCTTCATTACCGCTAATTATATCAGGAAAATTGCAGACACCCACATATTCATCCAGGTCTTTGGTTATCAAAGTGTAAATTAAGATAATAGAAAGTTGGTGAGACCATCAGTTGGCCAGCTGGGTTACATTAGAAATGTTCCTGAGCAGCTGAAACAGGGACAGGCAAGAAAGCTGTGACAGTGATATTGGGTGGGTGCTAAAGAAGCAGTTAGGCATATCCAGCCTAGATATCCAGTCTATGAGAGGATCCAATAGCAGGGACAGAAACAGAGAAGAGGGGAAATAAGTACTAAGGAGGTTAGACAGGAGTGGAAAACTAGTTGTTTAAATTACTGTTTATTTTCAGGATTAGGAAACATAATCTGGCCCATCAAAATTGCACCATGACTAACAAACAGAGATAATTTGGAGAGATATTGACAATATTTGTGTGGGTCAACTTGAAGAAAAATCTGTGCACACACTAAGAAGAAAATAGAAATAACATTATGATTAATATAATCTTAGGTCTAATTTAATTAACACAGAGTAAGTGAGAAAGTCTCTGAAGACTGTATGAGTGTATCAAATAACAGGAATTAATAAGTGGAACATCAACTTGACCAAGAGAATAGAAAAAAAAAAAAAGCTAAGGCAAATTGCATCAAATCCTTTTACAGAGGGTTTTTTCCTCCACTGCTGCTGCCCACATCTCTGCATCACTAACCACTACAAATGTCATCATTTTTTTCTTATCTATGCCATATGAAGCTACAAATAAATATGAAATACTATACATATGCCCTACCTAAGCATGTTTGTCCAGCCAGAGCTACTATAGAGTACACAGGGAAGAACACATGAGAATGTACTACTGTGCAGACATCAAGATTTAAAACTGCATTTTCACATGCTCAGTCCACTCTACTATGCTGCCTCACTCTGAGTTATTGCATCATTCTATCTACCCTTGAGGCAAGCTATCTCATCAATTTAACATTTGTGTATTTATATCTCATCTAAAAATACCTGTAAACATATGTGTATAAATACTGTATCCAACCTGCCCATCAGCCCCAGTCACCTCCCACCTCCTGCTCACTAATAGCACAGTCCTGCATCACCTCCCACTCAGCCAAGCAATCCTCTGCTAGCTGCTTTCGACATACTCACAGCTATATATATTTGTGAGCACGATAAAACCCTTCTGCAAAGTAAAGACAACGTCTCTCTTGCAAGAGTTACAATGCGTTTTAGAGTCACTCCAATGCTCTGGGGTTTTTCACACTGTATTATGTGCTAAATTTGCATATACATGCACGTCTGCAACTCATGTAGTTTGAAAAACTATATACCACTAGGACAAAAAACCCAAAAAACAAACAAGCAATAAAGCACAAACAAAACAAACAAAAAAAACCCCCACAAACAAAAAACCCAAAGTGGCCACATTTAGGTAAGAAAAATACTTTTTCTCACATAAGAAAGAAATCTTGATAATCCTGAAATATGAATAAAACTTACCAAAGAAGTGAATGCAATTATGTTTTATTGCATAGACCCCTATAGAATAGATTTCTCAGAGTAACTGTATTCCACTGTGGAAAGACAGTCTTAATTACTTGTATTCTATATGTTCTGTGTCAGTGGCTAAATGCAATCATGGTTAGGGATTCCCAGTGTTACTATGCCATTTATCCATTCCCAATACAGTGCAGATACATTCCAAATCTATCATAGAATGATTTTCACATGATGCATATTTTCCATTTACTCTTACTTTTCTTGTGAGGCTTTTCAGTTTTTTAGTGTTTCATCTCACTGTAAAGAGTATTTCATGATGCAAGCTGATTTTTCTTGCTTAATTTCATCTAACCATTCTAAAATAAGAATTCCCTTATCTCAGAATCTGCCCTTTTCAAGTGCATGTTAACAAATATCATAACCTTTTTGCTCCATACTTTTTATTTGGCCAAGTTATACATAGCAATTTCTTTTCATGGTCAGCCAACTGCCTTAATTTCTAACTCGTCTCTAGTGGGTTGAATTAGGCCTTAATGCATTTAGGGTATTCCTTCAGTTTAAAGAGTCTGGCATTCCTATTCCTGTGGATTTAAAAGGTGTTCATGAGGTATAGCTGGAAACTCCCAGTGCAAGCTAGGCTTGAGATCCTTTTAGAGGAGTTTGCAAATGCGTGTGTGATGCAACATTTCAGTGTTACCTGGATTTACCTGGTGCAGAATGGTGCTGTTTATAAAAAGTTTAACAAACCCCCTAGGATTGATAGAATGACAATTTCTCATTGTCTGATTAACTGTCACATGAACACCACAATCAAGAGATGTTGCTCACTCAGGTCTGTTATACCACTTTTGTATCCCCACAGTACACGAGGAATACCCAGAATATTTCTGGAGGGTCAAAATTCAAACTCTGCAATGAAATTTTCAGATAACTGGCCCTTTATTTATACCTGCTAAGTGATACTCTTTGGGTTTTTTTGGCAGGGGCAGGGAAGAACTTCCTCCTGTGGCCGTTCCCCTGCAGCAGTCTTATTGTCAGTGTATGACGTGATATACAGGATGTTCTAGAGAGAAATGACTCCTTGCAAGAAAAAAAAAAAACCTGCCTTGGCAAGGAAAAGAAAAATATACTCAAATTTTTAACACCCTCTACCTCATGAGTTTAAAATATCTAGATATTTTCTGAGAACAAGGCTGGGTTTATACCATTATATTTCCAGCCTGAAGAGTCAGCAGTAGTGTTCAGCTGAACATTAGGCAGCTATTTTAAAAACACCAATTAGTTCTGGTATCATATTACTCACCAAAAATTTGTTTCCAACCAGAGAGTTGTTTCATTGGGATTTTTAGGTGTCAAGTTTCTAAGTACCAGAAATTACCAAGAAAGCTAACAAAAATATATTGCAAATAAAAAAAAAAATACCATAACGACCTCCAGTAAAGAAAAAGAAATAAATTCCCTTGAGGTCCTTATTTTAAACTCTTCCCCTTAGAGCTCAACTAATTAGCTGCCATTTAGAGGTGTCCAAGTACAGGCCTGCAGGATGCCAGACATGATAAAACCAAGGTATTTTCTGAAGATCTGAGCATGAATCATAATATAGATTGTCATATGAAGTCATGAAAACAAAGTACACATTCCAGCATAAGAGGCAAACAAAATCTAGGAAAGCATTTTAATTATGTTTGTGCTTTCAGTGAACGCACTAATAAATACAGACAAGCAAGTAGGCAGCAACAAAACTCATGAGGATTATTTGTAAACTGCTGTAAAGTTAAACTAATTAATTAAGTGCAATTGATATTCAGATGCGTTATCCTCAATAGGATAGAGGCAGGATTTAGTTAACATGGACATTTGTTTGAAGTGTATTTCTACACCAAAGGATCAAGACCTGTCTTAAAAATTAAAAGTAGTTTATCAAAAAAAAATACTATTGCAATGTGAATAGCAATTAATGATGCTTTGTTAATTTTAGGGGGGGAAAGAAAATTTGTTCAGTTTTAACCAAAGTGTTTGTTCTAATTTAAACAAATTTCCATATTCTACTGAATACACTTGTGAAAGGCAGACAAGGTAAGTTTCAGAATTTATAGGTGAATACAAAACCAAAGAAGCCATTCTATTACAGGGGAGATTGACTTTTGCCACACTGCAAAAGAGGCAATTTTCTGTTTATAGCATTTTGCACTTTCTCTTGGTACCACAAAGTTCTCATACATCCCAGAACATTTCCACTGCTTAGAAACAATCATAGCAAACAGCCAGAAATGATGGCTGCATTGCAGAGTGACCCTTTCCCTGAAGTTATTACACATGTTACAGAACACAGTGTACCAGATGACTATAAGAACTCAATCCTTGAGTTTTATCAACAGTTGACTAATTAACTAATTCCCCCAGCTCAGGTAGAGATCCAAACCCACCACTTTACTTTGCAAGAAACAAAGGTATCACACTCGCACTCAGAGGTCAGCCATGGGAATTAAGAGAAGCCTGCAGGTACCAAGTGACAACAAATGTGCTGTCATTCTCGTTTCTCCTTTATATCTGCTGTTTCAGTTTCCACACTAAGCCCACTTTTGCGTTTCTCAGTTGCCATCCTTTAAAATATGCATGGAATGCCACGCTTAAGCTTATGCACATCAAGAAGTTCTGTCCATAAAGGATAGTGGGAGTTCCATCTGTAAGTCTTCGCAAACTCCTGTGATAATCACTGCTAATCACCCATGTTTCCAATGTAGTCAATATAAATAATTCCACAAACAACATTTGCAAAGTTCTGACATGTGGCAAATGTTCAGTAGCTATGTTTAGCACATGCTGGATAATCCAAGTTCTTCATACACATTAAATTAGTAATTTTGACTCATGATAAACAGGGAAAGAAAAAAAAAAGGTTTTTAGAATTTATATCAACTATAAGAGGAATGACGTGTGTCATGCAAGAGGGCTAAAAACTTAGAGGAAGAGGTGCTTCCTTAATAAAACAAGCAAGGTACTCTTCCTAGTGTTGTACTGCCAGTGTTATTACCAAAGCCTTTCTGTTGTTCAACACAGAGGACTCTTTGGGTTGTGTATCACTGTACAGTTGTTCCTACGTCATCCTCACTGAAGACGTAGAAAGGAAACACATTAGCTGATACACAACTGTCAGAATAGCCCCTTAGGGAAAGAGCAGACCTGCTTAATGTTACTCCTTCTATACTTTCCCCAAACGTCTGTAGCTTTTAATAGCAGAAATTCTGGTATTCGCTCCCTTTGGGGAGGAAATGCTCAGTTGTTTCTCCCAGAGAAAGTATCATGGTTATATTTATGTTCTTTGGAGAAAGTAAAGTGACAGGAAAATGAAATATCTTCCTACTAAAAACTCACATTTATGATGCATAAATTTGAATATTTTATCTGCTAATGCTACTACAGTGCCTTATGCTTTCCAGCTATGATATTTTCCCCTCTTATGCAGCACAACCACCCTTAAACATTAGACCAGTGAGGAGAATACTCCCCTGTCATGGGAATTGTAATCCAAAGAAAA
The DNA here is from genome assembly GCA_035222235.1 of Margarornis squamiger. NCBI lineage: Eukaryota > Metazoa > Chordata > Aves > Passeriformes > Furnariidae > Margarornis > Margarornis squamiger. The sequence continues at coordinate 862,687 of JAWWTY010000156.1, forward strand.
CTTAGCAGCAAACTTATCTCCTTGAGGTGCTTCAGCATAAGACTCACATAAAAATTAGACGTGCCCACAATGCTGTGGATATTCATTCTCTTCCCCCCCTCCCTTTTTTTTTTTACCCCCAAAAAGGAAACTAAAAATTGCAGATGGAAGTCTGAAACTTTCGGAGTGGGGGGGGGGGAGTGTTTTAAGGTACAGGTGAATACTAGTCACGTTATTACCATGATTACTATGATGGCATCTGATAAAAAAAGAAACTGAGTCATTAAGGAGAGTATTTCCCCAGGGTCAACCATTGATGTGGTGACAAATTGGAAAGCTGAACCAAACAGTGAGAAGCACTGGTGAGGGACAGGAGGCTGGGGAGAGGAACAGACTGTAGGAGTCACAATTCTGACCAACTTAAACAGCTCCGGAACCACATCATAAACTTTGTCTCTTGAAACAGCCACCTCAGCTCTGCTCACTGGCAACTCTTGTTACTACCTTGTGATTTCCCCACGCCCCCGCCCCAAGTAATAGCTCTCTTTTGAATGAGGATGAAGAATTATCCCCAAAGGGTCTCTGCCTTTATTCCTCTGAAAAGCTTTCGGCTCGATCTCTCTTTTGTCCAGCTGCTAGGCAGCTATTTAGATGAACACAAATGCTCGACGGAGACACAAACCACAAAAGATTAGCATTCCTCCTGAGTATACACACACGGATTGTCGCAAGATTCCTGCGAGATGACAACAAGCAGGCAGAAGCGTAGCTGGGTAATACTACATCGAGATAACTTGTTCTTAAGCAGCGCGGCAACCTAAATGTTCTGTAAAAGATTTGCTTTCGTGTGCACGTGTATCTGGATACCCTCTTCGCTCCTGGTGTCTAATATAAAAGGTGGATTCAATCCAGAGGTACTGAGCCATGGTAGAAATTCCACAGATTCCCCTCTCCGGCAGGATCTCAGAGTGTTAGTAAACAGAAGAGACAACCAATCAGTCAGGCTACAGTAACACACACATCTCCAGAAGGCAGTGAGAAAGCCTTAAATAAAACATAGTACCAGCCTTCAGTGGAGTGCATTGAGACAAATGCCAGGGATGTGAAAGGTGTCGCTGGGATTACCAATGACGTGCTAATGGTTGTTCAAGCAATCTCTGTGCCTCCTTCTCTCTGACTCACTGGCTCCCTTTGGAGGCTTCTCTCACGTCATTAAGGGACTGAGGGTTATTCACAGATCACTGACTAAACGCAAGCTTTAGCTTCCCGCCTGCATTCCCCTGGTCCTAAGAACAGGACTGAGGTCACTGCCAAGCAGCCTTTGAGCTTTTTATCAATAGATTCAATGAGAAAAAAAAACCACCAAAACACAAACAAAGCAAACAACAAAAACTTGAGTGCCTTCTGCTCTCCCGTTTCTATCTCCCACTCCATTCTCCACCCTTCCCCCCTCCCCCCAAATCACTTCTGGATTTTTCTGTTTTCCCCAAAGGTTTAAAAAGTCCCGCGGTCACAGCAAAAACTGTTTTATGTTTTCAGCCTCTTTCCAGAGGCTTCTGACTAATAATACAAGATTAAACATATACATAAAGCTCCTAAGTTTCTCACAAGGATCCAGCTTCAGGATAGTTACTCCAGAACTGGTTTGTTACCACTAGAAACAACTCAGGCTAACCATTTTGTTGTACACCTGTTTCCCGGTTCATTGCAGAGGATGCTGTGGTGCTCTCTCACGTGCTTTTTATACCATCGCTTTGTAGGAAGCTCTGCAGGCACTGCCAGTGCGATGTCTGGGACTGAAGCCCCTTCCAAGTTGCTGTTATCACTCCTTCTAGCACTATATTGCTGGTGGGTTTGTAAATTGGATTCTATGAGTTATTCATCTTTTCATTGTAACTATTAGGTTAAGGCAATATATTCCCCAAGTGATCCAGGCACGAAATACTACAGCACCGATGCAGGTACCATTGCATTGCTTTAGCGGTGCCTTCAACTCACCACAAAGAGGTGGTTTTTAACCCTTTCCATGTGGAAATAACCTGTACTGCAAAAAATACATTTATTCCCACTAAGGTAACTGCAACAGTACTGTGAGACTGTAAAGAGTATAATTAGAATCTACACAATGAAGTAGTATAGTATTTATGTGTAGTTAAATAAAAATAAGAAAGTATTATTTTATTAAATATTACAAAAATTAAGGACTAAAACCCTCTCTTCAATGTACACAATAAGCTATTAATCTGGCTTCAGCACATATGAGCAAACATATCACAGGTGCACTTGTAGGGCTTTTACAGATCATTTTCCTCACAGCATCATGTGTAGTTGTCCTTATATTGCCTTGCCTGCATCTTATTCTCCCACTATTGGTTTTATCCAGGTACCAGTTTTTCACCTGTAATCCTCATCAGATATGGCAATATTCCAACAGTCAAGATGTCACCTTTTCCCACTTACAGCCCTCTTAAACAGAAGCAAAGTAGCAGACTTACTTCAACATGCTCTGGTATTCCCAGGTTGCTCAGCTAATTCATCACAAAAGCCTATTCCCTCACACTTCACGTCACAAAACAAGATTATTATCTTGCTCCAGAGATAACAATTTCTGTTGTTTGCCAAGAACTTTGGTTTCAGGAGGTAAGTTCGTTATATGATACCTGTAAAAAGGGTGGGAATCAGGCTATACAGGCTCAAAAATGAGGGAGAGCCTGGAAAATAAGAGTGAGGATAGTAATAGACTTGATCTGATTGAGCCTGTTTGTCTGCTACCACTGAAATGTTCCACTGAATGTGTGTGCTCCACTGAAAAGGAGAAGAAAACCTAGAAGTGAGCTGGTCAGCAGGAAGGAAAACACTCAGGACTTCAACATGTTAAACGACTAAAGAAAAAAATTTCCAGATTGTATTTCTTAGCACCCCAGCACAGCCTATTAAATGTGGCAATGAAGCAGACTGGGAAGGATTCTATTTTTCATCTCCTACAAAGCACTCTGCAGAAGAAAATTATCGTGCCAAGTTCTCAGTTTACATTTTATGACAGGGTGATGCTCTTAAAAATTAGTTGTACCCTCCACTGAAAGTATAGTTTTCTGCTGTCATGACTAAATCTCCTGAAATAACAAGTCAGTTTATTTTCACACCCTACAGTTCTCTGTGGTAAAGAAATTCCAATATATTTTTGTCTTTCTTCTTCCTATTTTCAACATTTGTGACACTTCTACTTCATAAGATAAACATTTGAAAATGAAGATGTCTCCACACTACAGAAACACACTTTTATCACGCTGGCTTTTAAAAGCAAAGTTCAGTTCTGGAAAGGGGAAGAAATCACATAATCAGAAAATGACTTTGGTTAGTCCTATATATGAATTATTCATGTTCTATTTTATAGTCCCCTTTATTCTCCAAGAAATATCAAATGATTCAGCAAGCCTATGATTTTCTGCGTTAATCAGATGTCTGACACTCTACTCAGGCCTGATGATGGGCCAAAAGAGAAAGAACTTCTTTATGTGAGTTAACTGAAAGACTCTTGACGAATCCCACTCAGTTGCATGTCTTCATGTAATAAGATGTTCAAATGCAACGTAATTACATTAGTGAAAATGGAAAATTCTATCTAATGATTTATAGCCCAAACACTAAGGCATCAAGATTATTTCCACCAGAACTATCATGTACAAAATGAACTATAGTTTTCAAATATATTTTTTTTAAAATAGATACTGTCTCCCTAATTTATATCTTTCTTTAAAGTCTATTAATACATCTATCATAGCCTATAGGGTTTTTTCCAGTATGTTTCATGCATCATCACTATCTATAGTCAAGGACAAAGATATCCACATATATATTTAAATATGTCATTATAAGGCATCACAGGTTATCTTTATAAAAATTCAGGAAAAAAAAACAACAAAAGACAACTTTCTAGTTTGTTTGATTATTGTCATCTAACCTGCTAATGGTCTCATTATGTGATGTTTTACAAATCCATTAATAATACTGAAAGACAGAGAAACACAGCATATTTGTCCAGAATAACACAGAAAATCTGAAAAATGGCCTACATAGTTATACCGATCTGTGTATGGTCCATATAGTCCACACTGAGTCAGCATCTGCCAAATCCCTCATCTCCTGCTTATCCTTTCTTTCTCACTCTGATGGTTACAACAATCCTTATTAGCACATCTGCCAGTACTTGGTACCAATTCTTTAGTTATAGGTAATAGTAGGGCTTAACCACATAAGGAAAAATTGTTATTCTTTATCAACAGAAGTATAAAATCAGCTAAAAGCAATAACTTTTTTCACAGATTATTTTTCCCCTGTACCACACGGGAAAATTTTTGAATAACAAATGCAAAAGGAAAACACCCCCATGTCAGAATAAGAAGAAAGTTCAAAGTTACAGCTCAGCTAATCTAAATCTCACCATGGTCATAGGAGGACGTTTTGCCAGAGCCCAGCTCACACCATACCCTTCTGTCAGCTTTCTTTACACCTGATGAAGCAGCAGCCAGCTGAACCCAGTCACCATTTTGATAACAGCATGATTTTATATCAGATCAGCTGAGTATGTCTGCACCGGAAGGCCAGTAAACCTTCACAATCAGCTTAAAATTCATGGTGTAGGTTTTATGAAAATCAAACTATGTCCTTGAGTACACAGGGTGCTTTCCCAATGCTGATGTTTAAATTAACATTTTTATGTGGTGTAACTTCTGAGATAGATGAGAGATCATTCAGATTTTGAAATGCCATTGAAAAAAAAAATGTATCTCCCTTTCATCTGATTTTAAAATATGTTATACTATTTGTAATTTCCTATAACCTATGTGAAGTAAAATAGCAACATAAGAACCTAGCTATACTTGAAAAATAGTAAATAACTAACAAGGAATAAATAAACAAGTAAATAACTAACAAGGAATGACAGGTTACTGTAAGGAAAGAAATAGCCCAGTATGATTATCAATTAGGGCTTCATCATTGTTGCAGTATCTCCTGCCTACTGAAAATAATTGTTGTGATTAGATAATTTTTTCACATTAAAACTAAAAAAATATTGGGTTAAAAATACAAGATTTAAAAAAAAAAATTTACATTATTTTTAATAACACAGGCTAGTCAACTCTTCAAGGCCTCAGAGCAGATTCAACTTGATTTCTTTGTTAAGGCCTAGATGCACCAGCAATGTGCTTAGGAATATAAAAATAAGCAAAGTCAGTTAACATTGTATTTCTAACTACTCCTTAAAACCTGACTAACCCATGATCAGGCAGAAATATGGGGGGGCAATATATGACAGCCATGGAGTGCCTGAACTTAGCAGATTATACATAACCCACAAAAGGGCTGGAAGAGGAAGACATGGAATGCAATGTGACAAGAGTAAGCCTTGGTGTACTGGACCGGACTGTGCATGCCTCAAGTGTAGCTTTCTTGTTTGGTATCTGAAGAATCTCCAGGAAAGAGAAGAATAAAACCCAACTCATTCACATAATAAATATTATATGTTTGGTTTTGACTATGCCTTTTTTCCCTGTTGGGTGGCTGAGCTACACTCGTGGTCCTACTCTCGGACCACCCCAAATTGTAAACCCTTTACTGTAGGCAGAGTAAAGAGCATAAGGAACTAAAACGCAGTCAAAAGCAATCCCTTCCCTGCTTAATTTGCACAGTTGGTACAACAGTTGTGTTGCATTAGTTACCGATTTGTTGCTGGCTGGAGGGCATCGTGGTCCTGGCTGACGCTGAGTGATGAGCACACAAGTACCCGCTGCAGAAGCGAAGTTTGCAGCAGTGGCTGCTGAGCAGGCCTGACAGCGCTAATTGCCTTCCAGTGGCTGCTTAGAGATTACGAAGATGCACAGCGGAGCATCCTCGAGGCATCATCAGTTCAGAGAAAACCAAACAAATGACTAAATAAGTGAGCAGTGGCAATTATGAAGGAGAATAATGAAAATTAGCAGAGCGAGTAACTTCATGAGGAGGAACACAAAATATACATACAACATGTATTTTCTTTAATCTTTTAAACCCATCACTGCAATACTAGCGATGTTATGTTAATTAATGATACTACAGCTCACGGCTATGGCATTTCTTGGCAAATTGTATGAAACAGATGTCTGAGCCTGAAGACACTGGCTTCTATTTTTCCCCAAAATAGTGAGCTGTTAGCATTCTTTCTGCTGCTAACATATTGAAATCTGCTGCCATTTTCTCTTCTGTTGTCTCAATGTTAAATCACAAAATACATTGTTGGTTGGCTGAGAGGGGGTAGATGTATTAGTCCAAACTAAGAAGAGAAAAAATATTAATTGAGACATAAAAATGACTCCCTTTCACTGCATTGCTGCCCTCCAAGGAATGTTATACTAAACGAGAGGTTGCTGGAAATATTTTCAGCAACTTAGGGACAAAAAAGTATAGTGTGTGCAAAGCACATAAAACAGTTAGGAACACCTCAGAAGGCATGTTCAGTTCTATGTTTTATTATTGCTGCTAAAGCTACTTTGAAAGCCTGTTTTCCAAAATGACATCTAGTTGGACTTCAGTGATCCTTGTGCGTCACTTCCAGCACAGGGTTTTCTATGATTCTATGACCACTCCATCAGATATCACAGAAAGAGCATGCATAGCGCCTCCTCTTTGTTATTGAAATGATGTTCTCAAAGTATTTAAGGAGGAACTTGTTAGGTGTGTCTCAAAAGCCACTGTCAGACAAATGATGATGCAGATCATCAGGGCCCAGAATACACCATCATCTTGCTACAAAACCCTAATAAACAAAATATGCCAACAAATCAAGACATGTCTGTAAATTCTGAAGAGATGTTCTCAACTACGTTGGTTTAAATGAAATATTTGTGTGCTGCTTTTCTTAACTGTCTTCAGAGTAGCTGGTATGAGGGCTATATTTTGGATTTGAGTATTACTATTTGTGTTAAAAACACAGAGGTGTTTTCATTTTTGGTGAGCAGTGGTTTCTCAGAGTGAGGGTCTTTTCTGACTCCCACCCCACCAGTGAGGAGACTGAGGGTGCATGAGAAGCTGGGAGGGGACACAGCCAGGACAGCTGACCCCAAGTGACCCCAGGGATATCCCAGACCATATGGGGTCATGCTCAGCATATAAAGCTGGAGTAAGAAGGAGGAAAGGGGGGACATTCAGTGATGGTATTTGTCCTCTCAAGTTACATGTTATGGAGCTGGGCTGAACTCCTGCTTGCCCATAGGGAAGTGAGGAATTCATTCCTTGGGGTTTTTTTGCTTACATGTGCAGCTTTTCTTTACCTATGAATCTGTCTCAACCTATAAGTTGTCTAGCTTTTACCCTCCCATCTGCCCCACTGTTGGGAGGAGTGAGCAGCTGCGTTGGGCTTGGTTGCCACCCAGGGTTAAATCACAACAGTTTGTTTCTAAAAATCTGCAAATTTGACATAGTAGCTTTATAACACTAAGCTGTTTAGAACCATGCTGTACTGTTTTAGCTTAGATTTGCCATACTGATCTCTAAAAAGCAGAGAAATATTTGCTAGGAGAAATATTCCCACTTATAGAATATGCCAGGCAATGATTACATGGAAAACCTTAAGCCAATTTCTCTGTTTTGTAGAACTTTGGCAAAACTGTTCAGTGACACTGCTTTCAGTTCTAGGAATTTTAAATTCTAAAGCTAAAGAAAGCTATAATGAACTCAGAGAAGAGCTTGAAAGGAGCTGGCAGAGAAAGAGGGGAAAAAAAATTAAAAACTCAACAAGTCCTTTGGTGAACAATGAAGGGAGTTCTAACAAAAGTGTATTATGTGAATTCTTTGAATATTTGAGTGGTATAGTTAATGAGCAGGACTATTTAACATTGAAAATTGCATAACTCAAGGTGATTTGGTGAACTTCATAAATCCAAAAAGAGGTAAGAGTTTAGAGAAGCAAAAAATAATATCTAGTAGTCAGAAACTTGAAGGGCATCTGACTCCAAATGTGAAAACCTGTCTCTAGGTAATGCACAGGGCTAGAATGCAGCACATCTGAACTCACTTATCAGGTCTGTTATATATATTATGAGCAAGCCCAGGAGCAGCTCACCTCTCTTTGCTTCAGTGCTTTGCTAAAATGGGGATATTGGTATGGCCACTTTCTCAATCTTTGTTTTATCTGTTTACACTGTAAACCCTTCAGGGGGAAAATTACTTCCTGCTATCTGTTCATAGAATACCTTGCACAGTGGGATCCTAATTTCGCTTGAGTTTTCCAATTGCTGCCATAATACAAATAATAAATGATAATGTATTAAGACCACCAAAGAACAGCCCTCCAGTTTAATAAATGTAAATCCTCACTGGAGATAGTTAAATCTACTCTGGACTTAGAAATAGAAAATATATTTCAGGGAATAATCCTGTACCAGTAGGGGCACAGCTGACCTATTTTTATCTCTAGCTCCATGAATCACGGAAGTTAAAATGGACGTATTACAGTATCAAATGTCTATTTTGAATGATATAATAGAAGGAGAAATCTTTTGAAGCTTCTTTTCTTTCAGGCACAGCACTCTACATATTAAGCCCAATGTAAGGTGCTTATCTTTGAGATATGGAATAAAAGCTGTTGACCTTTTAAACATAAAATCTTGGTGAGCTTTGGTATGGCTTGATCTAATTATATTATAATGGCTATAAGGTAATCTCTTATGTACGCTGTCTAGACACATCATCTCTTATCAGAAATCTCAGGGAAAAAATTGGACCTATAGCAAAGCAGTGATATAGCAATCTTTGTTGAAAGACCAGGATGCCATGGCTTCACAACAGACAACAAGAGATGCATGACATTGCTAAGCAACGCTATGAGCTAGTGAGGTTTTCTCTGGCTTCATATGGTGTGGTAGTTAAGGAAGTAAGAGCAAGAAAAGAAAGACAAAAAAACAACCAAATGAACTGAAGAGAATCATAAAGAAAGCAAATGAACAAATGGAAAAGCAGGAAAAATAAGTGTGAACTACTAAGGTAAAGGTAGCATGTCAAAGCTTCTATTGCAGAAAAGCCAAAATATTACCATTTTGTAATTAAAAAGTAATAAAAACCAATATGTTTACCAGTGGATTTCCCCAGCTAAACTTGCATCATCCTGTATTCCTTTAAAGTTTGTAATCACATATGGATTGGAAAGGGCATCTTAAAGTAAACTATGCTTTAAAGGAAATCACCATTTGTTAAAGCTCTTCTCTTGCAGGTAGGCTAGAGAATGTTTGAAAACTAAACAAGTGGGTTCAAATGTGGTTGACAGAAGGTTTAAGCATTTCAAAGAATAAAACAATCTGATAAATGGTAAAAACATTCTCTTTGACAGCTTGACAAGTTATTTGCACTCCAGAAAGCAGAGCTGTTTATTTGTCTCCATCTTTTCTCTCCATAAGATTAATTCTCAGATGATAATAGGTTTGTCTCTACAAGTAGATGCTCCCATGTTTTCTTCTTTTTTAATAGAAGTATTGGCAACTGCTCATTCAACCTCCACAGAGCCAGTGTTTTTTAAAGTCTTCCAACCAAAAGAACCTCAGCAGACAACTTTTGAAAGTGTGACCTGAATTGTTCCTGAACACAAGCAAATCCAGGCTCATGTGCAAGCTGATCTAGTCTAGAACAAAAGTATCATACCCAAAGGCTTTCAGTCTAATTATAAAAGGCCATAAACTGCTCCTTCTAAATAAGGTCATCTGATTCTATTTTCCCACTCAGATTATTTTTCGGTTCTTTCTAAGGTCTCTGACTCTTGTGTAGCTTTTGTCTTCTACCAAGGAAATGACATTTGGTAAAAGATTAATGAACAATCCCAATCAATCTCTCATTCTACACTGAGGAGGTGTTTTGTCACCTTGTCTACACATAACCCCTTCCAGGGAATACCTTCGGACCTGGAGTGCTTCCCAGATAAACTAAAGCTATCACACAGATGACAACAGGACTGCGATCTCTTAACTCTTTGAGGAGCAGGAGAAATCTTTTGCCAACCCTGATCATATGATGCAAAAGCTGATGCTCAGTATTTCTCATTGTGTTCTAAAATAGTTAAAAGGACCATCCAAAACAAACCATTTAAGATGTCATTATAACAATCATTAAGTGTCCGTCATCACTGCAGTTAAAACAGAATCACTTATTGGCAAACATTTTTCTAAAAATAAACATGTTCATTATTGAAAAATTAAAACCACAGATTAGAAAAAAAAGTATTTATTTGACACAGGAGTCTGTATCTCCATATGCTGTTTGAACTGAAGTAAGTCCGAGTGTCTGGTTTTCTACTCCTTTGTAAACATGCAGGAAGAACCACGTGACTTTCACTCCCTCAAAAAAGAACATCAAGACTGAAAAAGCCACAATTTCAATGCCATTAAACTGTTTTCTGTCTGATTCATTAACAGGAGCAAAAGTAATCTTGGTAAACAAGGAGCAATTATAAGCAGACTCTGGGCTGCAAACCTGTAAAACAGTGCTACTGACGAAGCTGTCACTTCCTGAATTATTTTGGTGTGAGAAGAACTCTTTTTCTCCGCAGTTTTCCAAGAATTTTCAGTCTTTAAGTGCCTACAATGAGTATCTTATTTTGCAGTGTCTGTCAGCCCAGAAGTTGTAAAATTATTCTTTCCATCTTAATGAGAACATGTTTCTTATCTCTATGTTAATGGCTTAAAAATATGTTCTATGAGACTAAGAACTCTCTACTTGCATATCTGGCGTGATTATTCAGGATTTTAAGCATGATGTATTTAGAGAAGCTTTTACTTTCTGGTTAGAATGACCCCTATCCTTTTTTCTGTTTTGTTTTTGTGCCACGCTTTTAAATCTCTCACTAATACTGAGTGACATCAGAGAGTTATCCTTTAATGAAGTCCAGGAATTACACAAATAAAACTTGAAATATTTTAGCTGGCTTTGTTCACGGTATGCTTGGTTCAGTTTGGGGAACGAGAAGTATTTTTCGACCACAAGAGGGAGCTCAGATTGTTCTGTTCCGTCCACAAAAATGTGTGGACGCACACAGGAGAATTAGCATTAAATCAATTTGGTATCCAAATGCGAAAGGTCATCAGATATATTTTAATAAGCAAGATGGTTACAGATGCAAGTTTCAATTCAAATCCATCTTAATTAAAGACTTTTTCAATGAAACCAGAGTTGTTCCAGATTTTGTTCAACAACATAAAATGACACGTTTTTAACTATATTTTTGATAGTAAAAAGATTCAAGATTTATGCTGATACTCTTCTGCAAGTAATTCCAGCGTTTCAGTGAGACCATTGATGGGATGGCAGACCTCTACTGAGATGACTGATGGCTGCACAACTCATCCTAGCTCTATACATAATAACATTATACAAATGCTAATGTTGCTACAACAAATCTCACATTCCCCATCAAGCCCTACCATGTATAAATTGCAGAAGCAGTAACAGAGTTCTTTGAAGTCTTAGAGTGCTCTTGGGCCTCTTATCATCAAAATGCAATTATTACCAGAAGAGCAATGTGGAGAAAGAAAATGAGCTTGGTCTGAAGACAAAGCACATTGGTCTCTGTGCCTGTAGCCAACAAGGGCTTACTCCAGTGCAGCCCAAAGAAAGATGCTGCAGGAAGCTCTCAAAGGTGCTGGAAACATGTGAAAAGAAAGTTAAATAACCAAAAACTGTCCTCCTCCGGGGTTGGACTGTCTCTTGAAAACCATTTTCTAATCTTTACGCCTGTTGAGTTCTAAAGGTCCAGAACTAAGACACTTTTATCAGTTCTCATGTTCTCCAAATTTCATACTTTAAAAATGTTGGGATATTTTCTGTCACTCAGTCTTCTTTTTTCACTTTCTATTTTCATCTCATTCCTCATAGGCCTACACATCTTGACAAACAGTCCCACTCCCTTCTTACTGCTTACCTCTTCGAAACAGGCAGGTCTTGCTCGGTTTTCCACACACGTCCACACACACATGCACTTGAAGGGCCCTGGAACTGTGGATGATACAAGCTGGATATCATAACTGTGAAGCACTGAGAAGCACAAAATTAAGTAGGAGATGTTTGGAATATGTATAAAAATATATATATATATATATATATGTATATATATAGTAAGTGAAAGAATTTCATGGATGGTTTGAGAGGAAAACTTCAAAATTTTTTCGGGGATCTCAAGCATTGTTTGTGCTTCCCCACGCAATCTAACCAATTGCATACATGTCCAGAACAAAAGTGCACATGTGCATCCTTTAGGTCTCTGTAGTTTGGATATTTGCCTGTAAGTGCTTCTTTTCATCACCCTTTCAATCATTATTAGAGTTTTCAACAGGGGTTATTTATAAACAAGAAAAAAATCTGAGGGGTATCATGTACTGGGTTTCAAAGTTATTTAAACATTTACATATTGGTGTACGCTCTACTTTGAAAAACAGAAAAATAACAACACTGTGGTCTGTTGTGCTGACAGGCTTAGCCACAAGTTGTTCCAATATCTCACCAAAACATGACAAACTTGTAATCCCCAAAACTTGTATGAAGATCATTAGTGGTTTAAACTAAGTGGTGCTTATTGATTTTAATAGGTCACTCCTTTCTCATGTAGCACTTGGCAGGTTCACCCACCATCCATTTTACCCCCAATAACTTCCTTGAACAAAAGCAGGCCACCTCCAAATTCGTACTATTGTCATTACTACATTAAAAGAAAATTCTAAAAGTCTCGCAGATCCATGCAAGTAGCACTGAATTCATCTTATATGTGCAAAATGTTTTGCTGCATTGCAAGTCTATACATATTACTTGGTTTTATTGTGATATCAGCCACAATTAAATCATCATATTTTTCAGTGCTGTATGCTAATTTACATTTCAATTCTGTTCATGTGTCCTCAGTAAACTGCATAAAACCAGACTTTCCATTATTACAATGTAAAATACCATTTGTGGCTTAAGAAAAGTGACACATAGATCAAAAAAACTCCCAAAAAACTCAGAGAATAAAATAATGTAAAATTCTCTGCACTTTCCTCACTGCAAATAAAGCTTTTTATTAAGTGTAATACTATACACATTTATGTAATAAACACATGTCTGACCTTTTTGCAGTCCCCAAAATTGCCAGCTACTGTAAGCCTTTCCATAAGCTGCCTGCCAAACTGACAGAAACACTGGCCACTTTCCTACCCTTCACATCTGTGTTGAGTTTGCACGCACTGAGGACAACGTCAGACACCGACAATGTTTGACTTGGGCCAATCTGTAACATTATTCCAGATGAGAGAGCCACTTCATCACACCAAAGCAAAGAAATGGGTGACGAGTACCCTTGATAAGGAATATTTTGTTAATAATAGCTCACTTGACTACAGAGATTACTTGTCCATATTTAAGCCAGTTAAGTCACTTCAAGATGTCTGACACAAACTTTTCTACTGCAGAGACATTAGAGAGAAAGCACCATCTCTAGTTTTGTATTGTCCAGAGGCTTGGATCCCAATCTAAGTATGGAAAACACTTGCAAGGCTTGGTTTCACTATTAATGAGCACTTAATGACACCAGCAAACCACGACATGAGCCGGTAAGAGAAGCAGCCTTTTCTAAGGAAGGGAACAATACTGCAGTGGTCTACACCAGAGCCTGAACTTTGCAATTTGTGTATGTGTGAGTTCTTCATGGCACATGAAGGCGTTTTTGTTAGCTCACCAGACCTTTTTTATATAGCTACACACCAGCAAAGAAACAGCTCAACTCATCCTCTGAGGCTGCTGTGATATTCCTCATTTCCTCTGGGACACAGATGCTTATAACAACCGCCACCACCACAGACTTTTATGCCCTCTCCATTCTCAATTCCAATTTAGCTACTTGAGCAGTGTGGTGATTCCCTAATCATCAGCACATCCAGCATTAAATGTGAACTTATGATCTCATGCACATAAAAATGCTTGCTGCATTTTGGTAATTGCTGACTCACAGTTGAGGAGTCACGTCATGGGTGTTACAAAGATGTAAACTGTCTATCCATGATTCTAAAACCTTCAAAAAGAGTCATGTAAAAACGTTTAGAACAGTAATGCTTTGTCTCATGATCTTAACCATTGCTATCTTTACAAACACCATGTTTATTCTGACACATTTTCCAAATCCAGCCCTGTGCTCAAAGATGGACCAGCAGTAATACAAATTTACAGTGTAGAGCTGCACTGCAAAGCACTGGCTCTTGAATGTTTTGCACAGCAATATGCAACCTGATGTTACCTGAGGTCAAAATTACCAAAAATTGGCAATTATATTTAAGATAGAAAGAATACATTAGGTGTAAAATACCCTGCACATGAGGCCTATAGCTCTCCTGCTCTCGAGATGTGCCATTCTGTACGACATGCAGGTCAGGTCTCCTCTCCCAGATCTCTTTGGCCTGAGAATCCTGAGAAACTGCACTCTTACTCTTGAGTCTTCTCTGCAAAGATGGACATAAAAGAAAAGCATTTGTGATTGTGGGCATACCACTTGTGGCACCCTAGCCAAAACTTGCTATTAAGTGTAGGAAATGACCACTTTCTGAAACATGTACTTATTTTTTCTATTTACTAAACTGAATAATTTACAGTCACTAATTCCATTTCGAGGCTAGACACCACTATCAGGGATAGTGCTTAAATAACAATGCCAAACTTGAAGTTGACTGTGAGAATTAGTTTTTTAATTTTTAGCAAAGAGGCTGGAATTTATAAGGTGCAACTGGATTAAACATACAAACATGAAATCAAAGCAACACAATCCCATCTTGAGACCAGCCTAGAAAAATAAAAAACTGAAAAATTTCCTAGCCTTTTATTCACAAAACTAGAATAGAATTCATCCTGTTCTTGATACATATCCTTGAATGATATAACAAATGCTCAAGCACTGAATTACACATAAAACAACCTATTGAAAAATGTCAATTTTGTTATTGTATCAAAAATAAATTAAAGGTAGCTCTTTTCAATGGAAAATAAGAGTATTTTCCAGTATTTTTCACTGGAAAATAAATCAAACATGGACATGTTTGTAAACAAGGGCTTTCATTAAATACTTCTGAAAAATCCTAGTTAGATCTCTAATAGTTTGAGTGTTCTCAAGTCAACTTTAGCAGAGAACAAAGGGAATGTCTATGTTTGCCCTTAATTCAAACAATAGCTGTATATCCTCTTCCCCACTACTTTAATGCTATTTCAGGCTAGTGTTTAAGATAGAGTCTCTTATACATGAGCACAGTCAGGATAACACTAAAGAAGATTCAAGATTTTTTGAGTGTCTTTAATGGAGAAAATATATGAATCATAGTTAGAATTTACAGTTTGAGGATTTTAGGCTGCACATGTTTTCTAGGCCACAAATGTATTTGCAACAATTTAAATATTCCAAGGTAGGATTAATTTCCATACCTTGTTTACTTTCCATGTTAGCCACTATTTTTTTTTTATTTCAACAATCTTTTTTCATCCTTTGCTTCATAAAAGGAAAAGCACCAACCAATGTTTCTGAAAGACAAGTGGGAATATCATCTGTGGACTCGCAATTAGGCAGGAGATGGAATGAAAGTTAGTGACAGCAAACTTGCTGCAGCACATGAAGAGTTGGCCACACGTCTAAAGAAAGGGAAGGGAACAGCCACAGTTATGTTATCAGTTAAACAAATGCAGATATTTTCCAACTTACATTGCTTGAATAGAATGATTCTGTTCTCACAATAAACTTAATTATCTGGGAAACATGAATCAGCTCACCTCTTCTGTGAGCCTCAAATAGGCTGCAATACTAAACTGTTTCACTGTCAGCCTTTTCCTTCTCAGCGGCGTACATCTCTACATATCCCTGTTCTGTCCCAGTGCTGAGCACAAGTGGTGTGAAAAACTCTAAATGGGTTCATTTCTGGCTCAGTAATTTGAGTCTGCACTTGCAGGAAGTTTGAGGCTTTTTGCTTTGTCTGGTTGGGAGAGCTTACCCTCTCTAAAGAAAAAGCTGCTGCCAATTAATAACCAGGAAAAAACTTCACAAAAGCAGTTGGGTCAAAGAAAAAATTTTCATTTCATGTCAATTATCCTCATCTCCTTCAGCTAACTCAAAGATCTTATAGGACACTCCAGACTCAAATATTTGGCACAGAAGGACAAAGAAATAATTGGATTTGACCTACCAGCATTTTCCAGACTCACTCCTGTCCTTACTTTTGACTCATTGTTCTCCCTATATTACAGTACTCTCATCCACTTTTCAAAAAAACTATTGCACGTAACTGCACCTGAAAGCTGGTCAGCAAGGAATTCAGAAAGCCACAGAGGGGGAGACCACTGCCAACATCTGTGATAGTTTTTAAAAGGACAGATTGTTATGTTAGGCAGGAAAGCAAATAAATCTCAGGGTAGCACTGGACAAATATTAACCCTGGCAAATTGGACTACTGAAATGTACTTTTTAAGATGTTGCTACTTGTTTCACTAGAGATTTGCATTTATAGTATGGATATTATATTATACATAACTTAGTTCATGCCTAACTCTAGCAAATAGCTAGCAAGATTATGACCAACAAATAAAAATATAAATTACATTTAAAGTGACTCCTGGCATGTAAACAGCGCAAAAAAAAGTAGGTTTTCTAGGTTGATATAGTAGAAGCAGCAGCATTGGCTTTTCAAGTCAGTCAGCAAACATGCTCTGGAGTGTTTTGTTCTTAGTATGGGACAGGATATGCCTTTGCATTTGCTTGTGCTGTAGTCCTCTGAAATTACTCTTTCAAATATTTGCCATTGTCTGGTGCTGCTCTCTTACCAATGAGAACAGCGGCACTTTATGGCTCAGGCTAGCAGGGAACTGAGCTAGTATGATCATAAATACTTTCAAGCAAACTGCAATGTAAGTCACCCTTACCCCTAAATAAGTAAAATACAGCCTTCCCCTCACACACACAGTGCACATTATACCCACAGAGCTGTGCAACATGAATGCTCCAGCTTTTCTCCTCAAGGTCTCTGCAGCAATGAAGACAGTATGAAGTTCTAGAGTCAACTCACCGAGATCAATAGACCTATATAAATACAACATTAAAGTGGCATGGGGATAAGAGACTAAAAGACAAAATCTCATCCTCTCACTAAATCAATGTTTATGCTTATTTTAATCTAGGCTTACATAAAATATAGTGTATGCTATGTAATTATATATGAGGTTTGATGAAGAAAATAAAAAAGAAAAAGAACAATTTAGGAAATGTAAAGCAAAGCCTTACAACATTAAAATCTGATGTCTATGTCACCCATCTAAGCACCAAGCAGAAAGGCTTATGACTGTTTTCAGTGGCTCTGTTCTGGTTTTCAGATAGTAGTCATTAAATGAGACCTTATGTTCACATAAGTTTAGGAAGAGGAAATACAGCACAAATGTATATGTTTGGGAGCAAGTACCTTTTTGTGCAAAAAGCCATGGACAGACACATTTTTTGGTCATTTGATAAATCCAGAAAATGAGTCAGTTTCCATTAGGACACATAATAAAAAAAGTTTCGGCTGGAATTGGTTAGGAGGGAGCTATTGTTGCCATTGAATGTGCATCTTAACAAAGGTTGTATCTATTTTGGAAGGCTTGTGCGTCTTCACAGAGCCGAAGATGGGACACTGAGAAGACCAGTGGGTACTGAGCTTTGGTGATGGTGCCACAAATCCAAGAGCATGCACGTGGTAAATTACTGCACTCACTTTAAAAATCTGAACTCTGAATAATTAGGGTAAAAACATAAGGTCAAAACTCTCAGCACACTTTCTCTGTGCTTCTCTACCTGCTCTTTATGATAAGCTTAAGAAAATGTACACTGGAGAATAAGTATTACCTCAAAGAAAAGCTACTGAATGAAGATTCTGGAGACCATCAGTCCGTTCCCAGGTATGCCACCAAACTTTTGTGTGTCCCTTACTTAGTCACTTTCTTTCCATGGATTTCAGGTAAAAGTATTCATCTGTTTTTTGGTCACTAGTTTGTACATAAACTTTGTCATTTCTTTGTTTAGTCTCTGGTTCAGAGAACCAAAATTATGGATAGTTCCAATATTGTCCTTTCAGATTTTTCCTCACAATAAAGCATTGTGTACAAACACTGACTGGTATTGCTGTCACAGTATAACCCAAGGCACCAGTTGCCACAAAATCCTGTTATGGTAAGCACTGCACACACTGTAAGTGGTGTTTAACATGCTGTAAAAGGTCAACAAAAAGGCTGTAAATAAGTCAAAGGGTTAACAGAAATTTTTCATCTTAACAACAATTGCATTCACAAAACATTATAATGATGCATGTCTTACACATGGGGTGGCACATGCCAGCAAGTGACTGCTCATCTTTATCACTCCCAGAGAGTTGATAGACTTAGCGCTAAGTCTACCGAAATTTCCTTTGGAAAGATAATGATCTGACTTTGCTGGGTATGTTCTAGAAAGTTCCCAAGGCTTTGGTTGTTCTAATCCGGGACTTCACTCCCCTTCATGCCCCACAAGCAGGTTCATCAGCTGGAGACCATATTTGAAACAGTCACAGTCTTACCATGAGGTATCATGACCTTCACATATTTGCATCACACTGATGTTTTTCGCCTTCCCCTAACACACTCCTTTTAAACCTACTTTTCAAGTATAATGATACTCAGGTACATTATTATTTAGAGGATTGGGTCCCTGGAATCCTCAATGTATTTCTCATCAGCTTCCACAAGGTTTGGTTTGCTGTTTTGTAAATTATTATGTTTTATATGTACTTAGAGATGTAGAGAATATTTTGGAAAAACCAAGCCTTTTTTAATGAATATTCATTGCTTTTATTGTAAAAAATATCTCTTACTGGAGAAACTCTCCCTTAAGCCAAATTCACTGTATGGTAATTTATTGTAAGAGAGTGCTTTGCTTTGTTTTCTTTAAGTATTTACATACATATTGGTCAGAAAGGTCACAGACAAGTGAACAAGTATCTATCTACAGGATGAATGATTGACATATGATAGAATTGACATATTTACTATGAATTACCATAGAAGAAATACTCAAACATATTCAGATGGACTGAAATATGTAATGACACCAAAGTGGAGAAATCAATGCTTAGGTAATTATTTTAACAATTATACTCTACTATAAGCATTTTTTGGGGGAAAAAAAAAAGATCAACATGTAATTTCTTTCTATGAAAGCTAAGTGCAATAGAAGCTAAATGGGAGTCATGTTAGGTTCAAGATTAAACCTTGGACAAAAGCCTTTGCAAAAATCATTCTCTGTGACTAAATGTGCAGGGCTAAGAGGCTTCTAGGAGACAACAAACTCTTTTTGTTTGTTGGAATCGCCAGCATTTTCCAGACAGTTGAAACTGGATGTTGCACAGGAGGTTTGGATTGCAACTGCCTGCTTAATTTGCTCTGTATAAACCATGAGCTGTCTCAGTGTTTCCATCATAAATGTAGCTACTATAGGCACTCTATCTAGTACACATTAGCCCTTTACATGGGAATAAGGCTTTATACTTAAGCTCCCCCTTGAAGCAACTTATTTATTTTGGTTGCTCTTAAGTTTTAGAAATATTTTTGACATAAACCTTGGTGAGAGGTCTGGAAGTATTTTTGAAGGGTAGTGCATTTCAGCAGGCCTGTTTGCTGTTCCAAAAGGTGTCTGCACTGAAAGAGCCTGTTCTGGTAGGTGCACGAAAGGCATGCATCTAATTGCTGTTGCTTCATACACAGACTGTAGCAAACTCAACACATCTCCTGTCAATTAATCTACCACTTACCATAACATTTTTGTGCAATACCCTGGGGTAGAATTTATAGAGATGAGTCTACCCTCCTCATAATTTTAAGATTTGGCTTTTCAAATACCTGTCAGGAGAGGTATTGTTTAGCCAGTGAAGTATACCTATTCTAAAAAACTATGATGTACTGCCCAGTGGGGATTTTTAGCCAATAGTTCATTTTTTTTTTATTTTAATTCAAATAGTTCTTATCACTAGACATGCAGGATGCACCCAAATGAGTACAAACAGAAGCCAAATATAAGAAGAGTATATAAGAAGCCAGATAAGATTATTTTCTTGATAAGCATTGAACTTTTAGTTAGGTCCTTGGTTCCATCTTACTCTTCTGTGTAACCCTAGATGCAGAGCTTGAGTAACTCGTGCAAAATAGAACAATATGTCCCTGTCTCAGCACTTCAGCACTGTATGCCCGTTCACTTCAAAGGAGGAACTGTCTTCTGTTCAAAGCCCTCTCGTCCCTGAATTCATCCTGAACTCACAGTCTTAAGGAAAGTATGTCAACAACATTCACTAGGCATATTGCATTACACAGCACCAAAGAGAGGTTCAAACCTCAATCACTAATGCATTCATTTAATGAGCTTTTCTTCAGTAGGTCAGTAATATTCTTCTCATGTCACACATGGAAAACCAAGATGAAGAAAGGAAATATCATCTCCCTCATAAGGTCACTCCATGTGTCACTGGCCAGCTTGGATACAAACTAGGGCATCACTGGCTACTCTGCTGCAGGCAGTACTGATTCTAATCACAAAAACAGCCTTAACCAAACTCACCAAACTCACCAGACTCACCAAACTCACCAAACTCAGTGCTTCCCCAACACAAGACTCTAGGAAGGAGCATTTACGTCACCGGATAAGAGTGACTAATAATGAAAATACGGAAATGACAAAAATAGGCTTTGTAGTAATAAAGAAAGTCAATCTATATTTTAACATTTGTGCATTCTACTTGAGTTATTTCTAAATATAATCTCACTCTTGTCGTTGCTTTTCTTGACTCATGGGATGCCAAGATGGAAATATAGATAACTAACTGAGGCTTCAGCTGGGATGGTGCCTTTAATTATTGACTCATGTTTGTTACTTCTCAAAGATCATGGCCAAAATTAACCATAACAGGATATATCTTTAACTGTAGATAAAGTACAGGAATACCACATTAGGATTCCTTTATAGCCAGAAGAGTCAAACTCAAAATGCTTAAAATTAAGGACTTCACAGTCACAATATTTGTTTGTTTATGGATATTCCTCTTACAGATGAGAATATTCATGATTTCCCAATTCTACCGTCAAATGCTTTGCAGGGACCTTGGACTATAAATTTGTGTGGGAGTAAACTGAAGAGTTACTTAAATAGCAATACCAAACTTAACAGCTCAGCAACGTGTGAACACTCTTTAATCTTGATCCAATAGTCAAATCACGGCCCAGATAATAGCACCACGGGTCTATTTTGTATTCATTTAGGGTTTTACACCAGCACTGGAACAAAGCCACTTACAGTACTTTACCATCAGCATTTTCTTTCTCCCTTAATCTCAATGTTCATCTCTCCCAGCTCTCTAAATTTCCAGATGGAAAGGCAGAACTTTAATAAGATGCCAAGGATAAGGCCCCAGGAATTCCCATCTAGTCCACTCTGCTGTTGTAAACAGCAATGCTAAAAAAGCTAATTCACAGAATATAATGGAAGGAAGGAGGGAAGGAGGGAAGGAAGGAAGGAGAGAAGAAGGCAAAGAAGGGAGGGAAGGAGGGAGGGAGACAGTTTTTTCTCTAGAGAGAGCTTTTCTCTACTTTGTACTGTCCAAGACCTGTCATTCCATGGCAGGATTCCAGGCACATGACCACTAAGCAGTGTGAGTCATAAACTATAAACATATATTTGTATAGGATGCAAACAGGGATTTGAGCACAGCACCATTAAACGCGCTCAGCTGAACATTGATAGGCTACTTAGGAGCCTTCCTCATGAGAAAATGGTGAAAATGTCAGGCCCTAAAGAATTCCACTTTACAGCAGTGGAAATCACATGAGCATTTCAGGTGAAGCAACACACAGCGAGCACAGCTGCCTCTGTGTGCACAGCTGCCCAGCCAGCACAGAACATAGACCACACCAAAACCAGGGGAAATCGGGGTATTCCAGCTATTTCTGAAACCCACACTCTTCCTTTGGTCACTTCTCTTTATCCAGAGCCTCCCTGGCTGTGCAAGGAGAAGCCAAGTGCAAACCCTAGGCAGTGCTGACCACACCTAAAGCACAAGGGAGCTCTTCCAAAAGGGCAGTAACACTACAAACCAAAATAAACCTGTGGAAAGCTGCTGAATCAGTACTCTGAGGAGACAGATGAATAAAATGTGGATATAAATAGTCAATAAATAGAAAGGTGAATGCTAAACTCTTAAATACTTAAAGAAATTCACCTGGAAAAGAGAAAACTCCAGGGAGACCTTCTAACCTAAAGGAGTCTACAGGAAAACTAGAGAGGGACTCTGGACAAAGAAATGTAGTGACAGGACAAGGGGGAATGTTTTAAACTGAAAGAGGGTGGGTTTAGATTAGATATTAGGAAGAAATTATTTATTGTGAGGGTGATGAGTGTCTCTGGGCAGAGGTTGTCCAGAGAATTTGTGGATGCCTCATTTCTGGAAGTGTTCTAGACCAGGCTGGATGAGGCTCTGAGCAGCCTGGTCTAGTGGGATGTGTCCCTGCCCACAATAGGGGTATTGGACCTGGATGATCTTTAAGGTCCCCTCTAATGCAAACCATTCTGTGATTCTGCCTATTTGATTACCCTTCACACACTTGTCACAGTGGATGCCTGTGGCTCCACACAGCAATAAGCCTTTCCAAAGGCCTAAAAATCAAAAAAAAAAAAAATTATAATAAAATTATTTTAAAAGAGTACCTTAAATTATTCTTATGATGCCACCACAGAAGAGCTGTAAGAACTCCTCAGTGCAAATCCTCCTCAGCAGCAGTGGCACTGACCTTTGCTGTGTGCGGTCAGCAACAAGGCCATGCCAAGATGATGCCCAGCAGCTTCCTCTCAGCCCCCAGCCCTGCTCAAGGACCATCCTGGCCACACCAGTGCTCCCTGCTGCACCCCCAGGCACTGCCTGGCTTTGTCTGGGGCAGGGGCTGCCTCTGTCAATGCTCTGCTGAAATGGGAGCAGCTCAGAGCCAGGACACACAGAACAGTCATCCCCACGTGCT
This sequence comes from Margarornis squamiger, assembly GCA_035222235.1. NCBI lineage: Eukaryota > Metazoa > Chordata > Aves > Passeriformes > Furnariidae > Margarornis > Margarornis squamiger. Next base: position 885,739 of record JAWWTY010000156.1, read on the forward strand.
CTACAACCATTGTGTTTGGGGCAGAATATTACCCAGAATTTCAGAAAACAGGCACGAGTGAGCAAAAAAGATGAAGCTGATATAATTTCAAGAGTTAAATGGCAGTTTAGGGCTCCTTTGCCTTGGCTATGGCAGCAACAGCAACACAGAGAGGGCAAGGTGCTGACACACACACGTGTAAGGAGAGCACCTCAGTAACCAGCCCTCAGGTCACTGCTTGTCACACACAGCTAAAGACATTCCACAGTGGCCACACACGTGTCAAGGACATCAAATCAGAAGCTGGAGGAAGAAAAGAATGCTATTTAAAAAGAGCATATACATTAAAAGATGAGGAAAAAAATTTAGGTGGTTTTTTTTTTTAAATTTTGTCATCAGTGAAGAGCAGTGAAGATCCTGTAGGACCATGTAGCTGTTCAAGAGAAATATTATTTTAAGCACCTTTTTTTTTTGTCTTCAGAACCAGAAGACTAGTATAAGCATCACAAAGCAGGGAAACTGTTTCAAGGGCTAAATGCTGAACTGAACTATTACGGTTTTGCAATTGTCCTTGTTCTTTGCAATGGACTGAAAATCAAACAAACCCTGACACAAAGAGCCCCAACCTCAGTGCAGTTACAAGCCCAGGCCCCATATATTGATCTGTCTCATGAGAAGCTGAGAGAAGTTGTGTTTAATTTATAGCACTGTGGTTTAGTAAAGATTAAGTTTTCAAAAGCCTGGGTAGACCTAACTCTGGTCTAAAGCCGGACAGTTAAAGATTGTGACAGTTGTGCCACAAAGTTATTGCCAAATATTCATTAAATTTCCCCAAACACACAAATACAATTCTAATTCAAAAGCATTGAGTAGTATAAAGTGTAAAAGGGGAAAAAACACTTACAATCCTTCCCTTTAAATAAGCAACTGTACTCTAAAATGAAATCACCATTTTCCTTCAGCATTTTTTCATCCAACCACAGGCCCAGCTACCCACACATTTCATTACACAAAAGATGAAGAGGATAATGATACAGATACAATCAGATGAAGAGTCTTCAAATCTTTTTTTTTTTAAAATGTTGCTCTTCTCATCCCTGCGGAAGGTGAAAATAAAAGATATGTAAAAAGAAAGAACCTGTTTAGCATCCGCCCCGACAATATGAGAAAATTATATGTTTCTTCTGGAAGCAGTACTTTAGCACAGTAGGATGTTCTTGTGTTGTGACAAGATAATGTGTGTGTAAAGCACTCCTATAATTTAGCTGTCACACAGACACAGCTACTCGAGTGCATGTGTGCCGATGGAGAATTAGCTTTGATCTGTAAAATACATCAGATGCTTTCCATTCCTTATGCTGAATCAATTCAATTTCATAACAAATTAATCTGACCGTCTTTCATATAGCCATTGTCAGAGTGTTTAATCTCTGGAACTGATGCTGTGACTGCATGGAGCTGTTTACAGGGTAAAAAGCTAATGTCAACATGAATAAAAATCACTTTTTAATGATTTTTATCTTAGCAATTCCACTTTAGAGCATGCTAGACATTTAAGGGCCACAAGGGTAATACACTATCAGCAAATTTTTCTGTGAAGAAAAAAAGTGATGCAGTATTTAATCCCGAATAGACACTAAATTTTGGAACTGAGAAACTCATTTTCTGTAGCTTTTGTGACTTCAGCATTGGAGAGCCAGATGTGAAAACAGAATTCTTTTTACAACCACGCCTGCCAACACTGTAGTAACTGACTTAAACTTGCTGCAGTTTAAGCTGATAAATAGCACAGCTGCTACAAAGGGTTTCCACTATAATAATTCTTCCAAATACAACCTAGTTGATAAAGGGAAGCCAATTGATTTAAACTTTTTGGATTTCAGTAAAGTTTTCAATACTGTCTCTAACAGAGTCCTTCTGGGCAAATGTCCAGCACAGCTGGATAAACACATCAGGTGGTGGGTGAGCAGTTGGCTCACGGGTCGAGCACAGAGGGTCACAGTGACTGGGGTGACATCAGAGCGGCCACCTGTCACTAGTGGGGTTCCACAGGGCTCCATCTGGGCTCTGGGCTCTTCAACATCTCCATAAATGACTCGGACACAGGACTGGAAGGGATACTGAGCAAGTCTGCAGGTGACACCAAACTGGGAGGAGCTGCTGAGTCCCTGGAAGGCAGGGAGGGCCTGCAGAGAGACCTCAACAATCACAGATTTTACAAAGTTCAACAAGAGCAAGTGTTGGATTCTACAGGAGGGCCAACCCCGTCCTGGGGGCATCAGGCAAAGCATCGCCAGCCAGGCGAGGGAGGGGATTGTCCCGCTCTGCTCTGCACTGGGGCGGCCTCTCCTGCAACATTGTGGGCAGGTTTGGGTGCCACAATATAGGAAAGATATCAAGCTATTGGAGAGTGTCCAAAGGAGGGCAATGAGGAT
>JAWWTY010000156.1:888252-905383 GCA_035222235.1 Margarornis squamiger
TCTGTGGTGACCAGGGACAGGAGCTGAGGGAATGGCCTGAGGTTGTGTCAGGGGAGGTTTAGGTTGGATATTAGAAGAAGGTTCTTCCCGCAGAGGGTGGTTGGGCACTGAACAGGCTCCCCAGGGCAGTGGTCACAGCACCAAGGCTGACAGAGCTCAAGAAGCCTTTGGATGACACTCTCAGGCACAGGGTGTGACTCCTGGGGATGGTCCTGTGCAGGACCAGGAGCTGAACACAATGACCCTTCTGGGACCCTTCAAACTCAGTATATTCTGTGATTCTGTGATGACCTTTGGACTGGACTCTGAGTTTTTCAGCACAGGATTTTTCAGACAAAAAGAAAGCAAAAGCAACTCCAATTTCCAGGAATGAGATCACAAGAAAGGAAAAAAAAAATGTGCACACTGTAACTCTGGAGTGAAAATCTTCATCTATTTTGAGGAGTCAGTATGCTTTGAAGCTAATGTTTGCTTTGAGGCACTGGGATCTGGGAGCTGTCTCATACTTACCTCATTTACCTCCTGCACATGCTCACTTGAACACACACATATCTCTAAGAAATCCCAGCGTTCTTTCTACACCAAGCATGCTTCAGTCTTTAAAGTTTAGCTGCTGTAACAATTCTTCATTTGGCATGTGGGAAAAAAAAAAGACTAAACATCAGATCAGAAGAAAAACAGCAGCTTAAATAAGGCCTTACTCTTAAGCATTCCTCTCTGCCATATACATCATAGTTCTCCAAAGTCTTTCCTCTAGGCACAGACAAGTCCTTAATTAAGAACTAGTGGCAGAGACTGCCTACAGTCATTTAACACAGCACAAAAAATAGGACCCAGCACGACAAATGAAAATCACGCCCATACTTGTTCTTAAGTTAAGCACATTACAAGTTTGGCTCTTCCAATTTCTGGCCATTTCACTGTTTCTAAAGACTACTTTTATGGAGTAAAAACATCTATTTTGAGGAATGTAGTCTTTACTGCCAGTACTCCACTTCTATAAATAAGTATGCTTTACTTAGTGAAGGAAAATAAACAAAGAGAACACATAGATGAGCTATTTAAGTATTCAGTGCAACTCAGGCAGTAGGGCAGAGAAAGGTGAAGTGGTGCTAGCATTTTTTAAACCTTTCAGCTGGTAGAGTAGGAGTGTAGAGAAGAGCGAGGACTGTGATGGACAACCCTGAGTTTAGCTCAGTTGGTTGGAGCCTGCTGCTGATAATGACAAAGCTGTGGGTTTGATTTGGGCCATTCGCTTAAGATTGGACCCAATGATCCTTGTGGGTCCCTCCAGCTCAGAATATTCTGTGATCCTGTGAACAAAAACAAAATAATTTGGACAGCAGACAGGGAAGAGAACAACGACCTCCTCTCCATCTATCTGTGACTGTGCACATAAGTGTGTGGCTATTAAAGTGTGCTACTAAAAACACTTACACCTGTGAACATTGGTACAAATCTAACTCCCACATTCACTGCACTATAAAAGTTATTCTTAGATGTGAAGAGAACACACATTAATTACACAGTTACACACATGCCAGTTATGCTTGTCTTTTCAGTCAGGTCAGGGAAGGCAGAGCAATATCTCACAATCCAGCCCATAAGATATTTTTGCAAAGCCACAGGAACCAACAGCTTTGTCACCAACCCTTCACTCACAGAATCAGCTCTTCTCTGGTGTTCTTGAGGCAATTCACCTCTATTTTCCCAGTGATACCATTTTCTTTCAACTGCTTATCTGCTTTCCTTCAAGCACATAGGTATTTTCTTCCTCACTGTGCAGTAGAACACCCTCTTCCCCTGCAGAAAAAAGACAAATACTGCCTCCCTGGCCTCTCTCAAGTACTCCTTCACCACTGAGTCCCACTTTGAAGTCAGCACTGTCAGCTCATGATGATCAGGCAGCTGACAAACTGCAGAGGCTTTTGGTGGCTGTTGGTTGCTTGTGGTTCTTTCCTTCCTTGGAGGAAATATCCATTTCACTTTTCTCTCTTCTCTTTCCCTATAATTCCCATCCCCTTGCCATGTACATATAAATACAAATGAATACATATGAATACAAAACCAGAATAAAAATCCTCACCTACTTTATTTTCCTCCAATTCCAGGGTAACTATTCCTCCAATCCTCAAATATTTGAGGGGGTTTTGAGAGTTTTGCTGTTGATGATTATGCATTTATTTTTGATCATCTTTGTGCTTCAGTGGTCTGTCTTCACTGCCTTCTCAAATGATTCTTCTGAGAAATGTTGTGATTTCACTATGATCTCATTTAAAATACAGTAGATGTGATTTCACCTTGATTTGTATTCTTGGCTGCAATGGCTGGACTGCAAAAGGACAAGCAGCAGCAGGTGTACACAGAACTAAGGTCGAGTAGGATGAGATTTGTTGTGACAAAGGAAGTACCAAAGTGGAATGCAAACCTGGTAAAGACAACATTTTTTTAATTTAGCCCTGGGATGGGGGGAAAGGTGTGTATGCCACTTTGGGCCACTTAAAAACGTAGTATTTACGTCTCCAAAAGTTTACTATATATAAATTATTTCTGTCTTAAAAAAAACCCAGAAAATTGCAAAGTCAGAATCTGAACAGGCAGGAAAACCTCAGTAGAATTGTTCTCAGTAGGCATTCAGAAAGAAAGTTGTATACCTTGTTGTATAAAGTTTAATGGCTTTCAGATACACAGCACCGCCCAATAATCAAGGAGAATTAAAGTGCAATTAATTACACAGTTTGAAATTAATATATTAATTTCTCAATGGTACAATTTCTATCCCTAATAGACTTCAAGCTGGGAAACTGAAATAGAAGTTGTAACCACAGCACAACTTGTTCTGTGCACAGATAACAGGCCGTGGCCATTAGCTGCCTTTAATGGTTTGCACACCAAGAATTCACTGAAGAAAGGGCCACAAGTATTCAAATAATGTACTACAGTGAAGGTGGAAGGAGCATTCCCTACTCCCTGATGGAAAGGTAACTGCAGGAGCTGAAGAAAAGTAATAACTTACAGGGCAAGAGAACCTGGACTACCTAACAAAGTATGAAACACATCAAATAACCAGCGCTTATTTGGTGAAGGTTTGAAGTGACCAGCCACAAAAGGAGTCAGGCATTATTTTGCTCCAGAATGTAAAGCTTGTTGATTTAATTTGTTGTTGTTGTTGTTGTTTTAAGTAAAATAACACGCACACACACACACGCACACACACACACACACACAGAGCCCTTTTAGAGTCAGTAGTGAGTAAAGAATTGTGTTGAAATTCCCAAATGTTTCACAGGCTCTGCAGGGCAGAGAAATGATTTGGTGTCTCCCTCAAGCTTCCTTAAAGTAACACAGAAAAGCTCCACAGAATAAGGGAAACTTCCGAATTTCTGGCCCCCCCTTGAGACTTTGCAATAGACTGACACTTCTGTGACACTGGGAAGGGACATTCTGTTAGTCATCACTCGATTTATCTATTACTGTCATAAAAAAGGATCTGAAAGGTTTAGGATTTGATGGAAACACACACCAGAAATCTCTTACAAGCAGCAAGGTGCTCTATAAATTTGCTTTACTTAGGCGGTTTTTCTAAATATAACACACAAACACCATTTCAATATAACTTTTGGAGCTTGCCACCTGTTTTCACCTTGAGAATAGAAGTTTTGTGGACAATAAGGGTATTAGAAATACTAATTCACTGATTTCAAAAAAGAGTAGACTTGTGTCAAATTAACAAAAATGAATCAACTGCATCAGAGTATATTTGTACTCCCTAAATTTACATAGACAACAATACAAATATCACAATATTGTCTAGTACCAGAAACTATATGTGAGTGATTGACAACACAGCCATCCATCCCCAAAAGCTGATATCTGGAAATGCACAAAAAAATCTTCTGAAAACTTCTAGGCAAATTATCGAGGAATCAGTTAGACAGTTTGAAGCTGTTCTTCATTAAACATAATGAGCTGCAAATTCTATGATATTCAAAAGCAACATTATCTTATAAAATAAAACAGCTGTGAAATAAACTTCTCTTCCATGTCTAGTATTATGCTAGACATACCTGCAGTGCCAGCTACCTTAATAACCGTAATTTGACCTTAATTTATCAAATCATTATAGAATTTTTGCTCTAAAATTAAAAGCTAGAGGTTTCCTTCTGAGAACTACCTAAATAAAATACCTACATACTGGTTTTATCCACTATATACACCATTTACAGACATTATATCATACACGCTGCTTTTACTCGTGCCTTTATGTCATCCTTCTGTGTAAATAAGCTTTATTTTCAACAATTATCACTAGATAAATCAGTTATGCGGTTGAAAAAAAACGTCATTCAACAAAGTTAAGCTGCTGAAAAATGCAAGGAAAACCAAGGACTGCCACTGTCCCCATGAAGCCTCTGCTTGGTAGCAGTGCAGACTGTCCTGTGGGAGCTACTGCTTGGGTTTGATTATATAACCACAGAAAATTGCAACCACTTCAGCTTTAAGATTTAGAGATTTAAGACACTGGCCCACCTTGGTAAGATCTGCCATTTCTGTGCATGCTTCTGTGAGGCAAATGCAGCTTGCTTGCCTCTCCCCTCAGCATGAGAATACTGAATTGACTGTAGCAGTGTCACTCTGTTGATAAGAGCACTGCTGGTTCTCCACTAGGAAAGCATTTCCTAAGTGACCTTTGTGACTGCCTTGGTTTGAAGGCTGACCTATGAAAAGTAAAATTTTTGAAGGCCTTCTCTTAATTCAACACAAAAGGGTCTCTATACAAGCACAATGAGCTCTTCATACACAACTTTAGCTCCTCCCCAGCAGCCTTATGTAAAATTCAATCACAAAATAAATACTGATAGCATGGTTTACACTCGATTTTGTATCAGCCATTTTGTATTAGGTTTTAGTATTAGTATAGAGTAAAAAGCTGAAATAACAGAGCATTTTCCAATTTCACAAAAAAAAAAATGTACTTGGAGTGAAATGTATCTACATGCTCAATCTGTGTGCAGCTAGAGGACTCAGAGATTTCCAGGGAAAAATAAAAATAAAATAAAAAAGAAGGAAAAAACCCCACCAAAACCAAAAACCAAACAAACCCCAAGCCATTTTGCCTACAAAACCCTTTCAAATTGACAGCATACTTTATTTATTCTGCAATAATTGTCTTAAAATAGAGGTTTGGCAATCCCCCATTCAGATCCCATTTGTACAGATCTCCTTCTGTCATTTATCTCTACCTAAAGACAGAATAATGTACACAGGCAGTGCTTCTTTGTCACACCAAGATAACATTAGGGGCTTGAGAATATTCTTAGAAACACCTGGGAAGAAGAAAAGAGAACTGCAGCCTCACTCACTAGAGCCACAAGGTGGTCATGGTTGCCTCTAAGGAGCCCATGCAGCACAGGATTGCTCTGTGTTTCTTTGTGATGGAGGAAGGATAAAAAGGAATTTGACTGACAAATTAATATAGTCACTGTAGTTCCAATAGTTTGAATTTACTACAATTATTCCCTTCAAGATTTAAAATCAGACTGAAAAAAAAATATTCAGCTCAGCCATGTGCAAATAAGACAAATGTGAAGTCAGAAATATAGACTCCAAAATATGAGTAGAATACTGTTTTAGTAATTTACAGCTGAAGGACTAAGCAAGAAGGACTTCTAAGCAAAACAGAGACAGTCAGTGTCCCCCTTACCATGTTAAATTTCAATGTCTACTGAAGTCAGCAACGCCTTTCTTTGAATTTCACTTGGCACCAACAGGTCTTCACAGCTTCATGACTTTGTTCCCATATGGCAGCTGTTAATTTTTAATAAAACAGTAAGATACAACAAAATGAATCACAGTGACAGTGAAATGCAAAAAATAAGTAGCTCCCCAGTTCACATGTGTGATGAAAGCAATGAAGTATGAATTTACAACTAATTCTATTAGCTTTTTATTCATTGTACCATTTTAAATCACAGAATCACTGAATAATAAGGTTGGAAAGGATCACAGTGGGTCTGCTGGTTCATTCTCCCTGTTCAAGCAGGGATACTCCTTCCCTGGAGAACCTGGACTTAAAAATGGTCACATTTTATCAATGTGTTTATTCTGAGTCAGTAAATAGCAGGATTCCCAGCTGGACTTTTGCTTCTGCTCTTCGGCTGCATTTGATCTGACTCTCAGGAGCTCAGTCTTGCATCATTCAGAAAAATTTTTCAAGTGACTCTAGACTCAAAGTTGTCCATTGAGAAGGTGAGGATTTTCCCCTCTTTGCACAGAGAATGAGCTCTGTTCTTACCAGCACAGTGCTCAGCTGGGTTCCCACCCTCCCGCCTCTCCTTTAAATTCAGGGCCAGGGTCATTTTTACATTATCTGCTGCAGACAGATTTTAAACACACCAGCCAGATGTTACTTCTATTTTAAAAATATAGCTTCAGGAAGTGTTTTAAGTCATAACAAAAGAAATCTGAGGGTTTTGGAATAGTTTTGGAGTAACTCAAACTAGGAAGCGAGTGCACTTGGTGATGCAAAGAAGCAGTTCCAATATCACATTGAAAGTACAGACCACTAGAGATCAGCAACCCTGAAAATTCTGTAAAAGCAAATCAAAATCTTGGGAATAAAAGAAATGTGATGGTTCATATATTAGTAGTGTTATTAATGAAGTTCTAAAACTCCTGTCCAAACAAGGGCTTGAGAAGCAGCACCCACTCCTACTTGCAAGAGAAGTTCTACCACTAGTTGGTAGCAAAAACTATCCCTGTACAGTGAAATTATTTTATTGTTCAACAGTGAGGGCTTGATGTTTCCTTAGGAGTTCCCTACACATTTACAGCTCTCTTGAACCACCCTAGGAGATTCTGGGAAGCCAATCAAATGTGCCATCTCATTTAACCAGCTACTTATATACGGAATTGAGTTAACTTAATCTCCTGCCACAGGCAGCCCATGTTAGTGGTGCCCTGGTGAAACCACACACGCATCAGTTGGCCAGGTAGGAAAAGTTCTTGCTTTTTTGCAGCATACAGACCCAACCTCACAAAAATCCTTTCTTAACCTCATGTCTTTCAACCTTAAAAAACCTACACCTAAATAACCACCAGGCTGTTGCTCTGATTTGGTTATCCAAATCACTAAGGACCAGAGAATTTTCAGTGCTTTTTCCTCTGCCTTCTCAGAGGCTCCCAGACACATCTTGGAAAGCTTTGTTTTCTCTACAAGCTCACAGAGTCAATTTTTTCATTTCTTCCTTCTTATCACTTATGCTCCCTCCCTATTTGATATAACAATATTTCAGTGTGTACATATATATATTAATTTAATCTTAGTATCTTTTCCATGGTATTGCCAGGAAAACTGCAGCTCTGCACTTTATAAAAAGTGGCAATTCTAGAACACCTGTATTTCCCATTTGACAAAATTGTCCAATTCTAGGAAGATCTGAGAGCATAACACCACTTAAAAAGGGGACTTATATAAAAGATTTCCATAACTATGCTAAATATTATCTGGGATTGTTTTCTTTCCCCATGGCCACTGAAATTAATTATATTTCTAAAATATAAAAATAAATAAATATGAATTGCTTTCAGCTGCCAGTTGGGAGTGATCCCTGATCCATGCCAGCTACTTTGTGTCCAAAAAACTATCACAGAAAACACTGTCTGACTGGGCCAAACAAAAGAGGCCAGGAATTCTTTAACAGGAAATAGCATAGGCAACTGAATTTCAATGCTGGGAAATACTCCCTGTTACTGCTGGACAGGATTTACACCTTGTCTCTGCCTATAAACCATAAGACCCCACTTTGTGCAATGCTAGATTTACACACAATTTTTGAGGCCCAGATAAAAGCTTTTGTAAAACCAACACATTCTTTTTTCAATAACATAGCAATAAAAAAATATACAGGAAAAATACTGTTACCATCTTTTAATTTGACTTTTGTCTTGAATGAAAGATCTGAAATAACTTCAGTTGTGCTGTTTGCAGCCTTACATTTTTCTTGCAGGTGATATAGCAGAGCAGATTGTTACACCTCATTCTTCAGCTCCCAAAAAAATTGGGTTTCATGATGGAATACATACAACAAGTAAAGCAATATCTTAGCACCAATGAGAAGTTTTTAACACCTTGAGCAGGCATGCTCCTGGTTGCAAGACCCACATTACATGTTCAACATTTGGGATCTCCATTATTCCAGCATATAACCTAACCCCAATTTCATTTATGAAAGCCCTAACAAAAAGTCAGGAGGCTGCTCCTCTGAGTCTGCTGTTCTACCTTTTATCCTTTCCCTTATTCCTTTCACTGTAATCCAAATAAAGAGCCATGATTTCATACCTGCCTGCCCCTGGTGGGTTACCACCTGTTTTGCAGCTGGTGGGTCTCTTTCTTTACACGAAACAGTTTTCAAACCAGCCCTTCCTTCTGGCACCGGGAGGCAAATTTCAGTCCCACTAAAACTTAGTGTCCAATTGCTTTCACATAATCACAGCCACAACCCCAAGCACTGCTGTCCCAATTCCAAAAAGACAGAAATCTGCAGCAGTTTGAAAACCTGCTTTATTCATCCAAGATTTAATGGTCTGTTTGCTCCTTCCGGAGACTACATATTGTGACATTTTGCTCACTCTAACAGACGCCACAAACAACTCTCCTTAAAGCTGTGACCCTTATTCTTGTTTGCTGCTTCTGCATAATGTGAAAAGACATATTAACAGTCTCTCCAGTAACTGAGAATTATGGCAATTCTTTACCTAAGTATTTTTCCCACATACATACATTTCCAATGAATCTCAGCCCCTTTTGTAATGAAAACCCAGAGTTATGCCCTCATATTCCTCCTGATTGCTGTTTGATTTCACTTTCATTTTTATTGCTGTCCCCTGACTACAAATGTATTTTATTTAAAAACTGAGAAGGAAGTGTCTTTTCAGGACAAAATAATAAGGGCATTTCAGAGATGATTTTATTGAAGAAACTACTGTTATTATGATTTAACATTAATTTAAGAATTAACTGGTATGGCAGCAGGCCACATTGAGATATGATGACATATGCTGAGATATTATATTTCTCTTTATTATGAGAATCTATACAATACAGGTTTCTTGTTCAGCCAAGTACAGAGGTCATTTATGCATATTTTTATACATGATTTCTAATTTTTTCTGTTAAGATTTCCAAAGCTTTTCTTCTTTGAAAAAAAACATGTTAGCACCCTTTGGATTTCCCCACCAAATACATTTTTGCCTAGGATGGCAAATCTTACTCCTTGCATGAATACCCTATATTATGATGTGCAAGTTGTACCTGTTAAAAGTGCTTTGTAACAGTTCTACACTCTGCCATGTTCATTGTATTTCGCACTTGTTGCAACTTGGGTACTTTAACAAATGTCTGGAGAGTTTTGTGGTGGTGGAATGCTGATAAATGGAGAGATGCTCACAGAGCCCACATAGCTGGCCATCTTCCTCTGTGCTGCAATCTGCATGCACCTTGTGGCAATGACATCAGCTGTGGCCATGCTTATGTGACAAGAAACAACAGCTTGGACAGAAGCAGTGAAGTAAAACAGTGTTCAATGTGTATTGAGAGAACAGAGCAAACAGCAAAACCCAGCTTTTCTTAAAGAGGTGGGTGCTCTCTATAGTTATAAATTTACCCCTTTCCCCCCTTTATCTTTGAGTTTCTTTCTTCTGACAGTGCTGTTTCTAAAAAGCATTGTTTTGGAGTGCAATCTGGATGAAAAGTTGCTTTGTGCTCAGAGGAATAGATCACTGACCCACAAAAGCCTTTGTGCACTTACCAATCTGCCTTCTGCACACACTCAGGGATTCTCCAAAGTTATCTAGGCTGAAGAGATCTTATCAAAGTCTTTTGTGTTACACCAACTGCAGAAGCTTCAAGGGGAATTTTATGCTAATGATTCTCTTTAATCTCCATATAATTCAGGCCAACTAAAAATAGATCTTTTACAAACAATGAATCATCACGACTTTAAGTGGATGCAGTTCTGCCACAATAAAGTTGAAATCTCTGTTCCAGAGCACCTTTCTTTCCTCTCTTCACGTAACAACCACCCAACAAACCACCAACAAAAATCAGTGTCACTGATTTTTTTCTTCTCCCCTCTTATTTCAAGTGTCAGTAGTACGACCAGAGTCAAAGAAAGACACCGTTCCAGGTACTGTATTAACTTGAGGGATAATTCTAGAAGTTAAATAGAATTTACCAATTTTTTAAAATTTAAAAAATTAGGCACAAGAATGTCAAATCTCACAACAGTAGCAATAGCCATTCCTTTTTTTGAAAGATAATAAAAAAGTACCTGGTCCCAGAGCAGGCTGTAGAGCTACTTTTACTGCTGCTCCATCCTCCTGGAACATGTGAGAACTCAGAGATACATACAGCGACTAAACCAATTCTGTATGATTAATTGACATCCATGTTTGCTTGCAGATCAAATATGTCTCACAAGTTTTCACACTGTGGTGTTCTACAGGCAAAGATATCTCCTGGTGTGTCACTACCAGGAGACAAACAGCTTTGCAAATGTATCTCTAAGACAAAGTAGTTCTGAGCAGTAAGGAGCTAGTTTTGAATTTGTCCTTAGCCTGTTTTACTCAAAAATAGAATCGCTAAAGGAAGCAGAAACAGCCACAGGTAAATCCTAAACGGTAATTCATATGGCAATTGGGGAAAAAAACAATACAATTGGTTTCCTAACATAATTCTTGTAGATTCTTTGAATTTTACCAACACCTTTATGGAATTCCCTTAAGACTAGTACATAAGATAAAGGACTGTATGCATTTTTCTTAGACAGAAGGTGGAATAAATGAACAACTAGAGAGCAAAGGCCAACTATTAATATCACAGAGGTTTAAGGCTAAGGGAGATCCAGGTGTTGGCTGATGAAAAGTAAGCATAAGATAAGCTGAAAGATTGTTTCCTGGACTTTTAAAAGCCTTCATGCATGAACTTCTCTGACATTTGCTTTTGGATCTCATTACAGTATTTTTATTCTCTTTCAATGGAAGTTAACAGTATGATCCCTGGGTTAAGTTATGTACCTTACTGACAGTGAGATGTATCTCTCAATTTACCCAAATTTCAGTCTATGGAACTTCACGAATCTGATGGGGTAGGGTCCTATAAATGAATGCAGATGTCAGCATTGGGTGGCACGATGAAAACTAATCCCCAGCAGTGCCCCAGCTGCTATGCAGGGCCATGTGACCTCTCTTACACAATCCACAGTGAGGAATTACAGGCATTTTTTAGACCAATCCATTTTAAAAAGTGTTCTTTAAAATTATTGCAATGTATAAGCCAATTAAACTAATGGGCACAGATGCAAATCACCAACCAGGAGAAAATACAGAGCAATTGTGATACCTGTAAGTAAGCAGACAACTCAGGCAAAGAAACAGATCCTGCAGGACACCTGGAACACTGAACTCCCCAGACTTTGCTGACTTCACCATAATCTTTCCTAATCAAAATAAAAGAGGAGAAATTTACCTTAGATCTTAGGAAGAAATTCTTCCCTGTGAGGTTGATGAGGCACTGGAACAGGTTGCCCAGAAAAGCTGTGGCTGCTCCATCCCTGGAAGTGTCCAAGGTCAGGTTGGATGGGACTCTGAGCAACTTGGTCTAGTGGGTGACATCCCTGCCCATGGCAGGGGGGTTGGAATGAGATGATCTTTAAGGTCCCTTCCAACCCAAACCTTTCTATGATTCTATGATTCCTGGGCAGCAGAAGAGACCGCTAGTCAAAAATAGCCCATTATGTGGTCTGCCATCTTTCCCAGTCCAGAGCACAAAGAGGTCAGTGAAAGGGTTTGCATTTTGTATTAGGATGGGAAGAGTATTTTTTTGCAGATATTATTTTCCTAGGACTCAGAATTATACCTGAGCAAAGCTTAAATTTAACATTTGATTATTTGTCTCCCAAGTGAATATGCAAATCTCTGTCTTGCTGATTTTTTGAAAAATATGACTAAGAAAATTGTTTTCTCCTCTAGAAACACAGTTCTCACTCAGTTTGAGTGAGCAGATGCTCACAATTTTGGAGGTGTAACAAATTGGAACTCTGCACTTATTAGGATTCAGGCTTTTATCTTTTCTACAGGAAAACATTGGCTCTTCCTTCTGAGCTAGTAGTAGTAGATACGAATATGCTGAAATCAGTACAGTGCTTTTAGATCTCAAGGAACATCTTCTATAATGTTGTATAAACAGAGATCCACATTTCCAGATGAGATATATTAAAATGTAATACACACCTTAAAAGTAAATCACTTTTTTTGGACAAAGACCTCAGTGATGAAGATGAGAGATAATTCAAGCACAGGGAGACTGTTAAATTCAAAGTTTCCTACAATCAGTGAGAGGAAATGAAAGGACAACAAAGAGTTAAGCAAAATCAGGACTTCGAAAAAGCAGTAAATATAAACCAAAATAGTGGAGTGTTTTTGAAAGGACTGTGTTGCTCAGTGTTGATACTTGGGTAAATTACTTGTGTAATTACTACATAGTAGGTAAAATAATCCAGCTCCAAACACAAAATATTTGAAAGCTCTTACTTTTCTTTCTCCTTTACAGCTATTTTGGCTTTTATCTTTAGTTTCTTTCTCTTTTTACTTCTTCAAGCTCTCCCTTTTGGCATATAGTGGTCACCTTCTTACTACCAAGCGCTACTTTCTCTCTGTGGTAATAATTATCAAACTATTACATTCATAGAAGAATTAACACTAAAGTTTGACTCCACTTTTTGAGTTACCCTAGGAATTACTGAACAGGACATCCAAGGAACTACAATTACATAACATACCCTAAAGGCAATTAATAGACATGAAGTCATCTGGCTTGGAGAAGACCCACTAAAGAATATTTACTGGAGCTTACTAAGCCTTGGCATAGCCTGTTTCGAAAGGCTGTTCTTGCATGAAGTGGTACACACGTACATATGAAGACCAAGCTGCAGCTGCAGGCAAAGAAGGGTGACAGCGAGTTCCTTCTGTATTTCTGAAGAAGCCCTTAATGAGCATAAACACATCAGGGGTTTACTCTGCTCAGCAGCAACTGAAATAAGTATTCTACAAAATGTGTAAGATTTTAAGGGCCATCGAGTGCATTATGTCTCCCTGCATATGACTTTCTCTGTAATTTCTGAGGTTCAAGAAATCCTCAGACAGGTAGAAACTCTGATGACTTGTTATTGTGTAAGAAATCTGAATAACCACTTACAGAGCATGGCCACAGGAATTACTCTTTAGACATTCTCTGCTCAGACTGAGGATGATATTATTTAAACTTTCAGGTCTTATTGTCCAAATGAGCCAGACACAACCTGTGTCAGGTGGGTCAAGTTACCTTGCCTATGTTGTACATCAATCATATCAGCATGGGGAGGTAGCATAGAAAATTCTGGTGAGCTATCACCTGACTTTACTTCAGGTTCCTGCATACATATTGTTATTCCCTGGAGTTTTCTTTCTCAGTGTTATAACATACAAACTATTCCCTTACATTACTTAAACCTACTTGCAAACTTAAACTTAGGCCAGGAAAGTCTTTCCTTAGAGTTTGCCAAAAACTTTCCAAGTTTGTATACCTCATTATACTTATACCATGATGTCCTTTTTGATTGTCCATGAAGCATGACCACAAAGACGAGGGGGCTTTGTTTACTGACTGCTTTCTAGAAAAATGAACACTATCTCACCATAGCCTTTTGGTAAATGATGGTCCTTGGGTTATTTTCAGTAGCATGCATTTCCTAGAAAAATACTCGAGCACAAAAGCTGTCCATTTCTTTCTCGCCTTGCATTCTACTGTCCTTTCATAGCATTTCTTTAGTGCTGTAGAAAACAGGATGCATTTTCCAGATTAAAACCTGTTTTTCAATTGTGTCTCCAATGAATGTTCCACTGTGCAACGTGCTGCACACAATCTTACTACCGTCCCAGGAGAGAAAGTGTGTGTGGGGAAATCCTACAGTACCTTCGTCTAGAGCTGATTATTTGTAATTGTGAAATCTGTGAATAAACTACCTTAGAAATTATTAAAAATCGATCCACTCTGGTAAATTACTATTAATGCTTTCATCTAAATATAATTAAAGAAAATTGTCATACTTGTACATTGCTTGCCTGATGGACAAGTAATAACAACATCCTGACTTTGTTGTCATCTTCGTTTCTCAGTTGCTGTAACCACTCAACTCTAAATGGGGAGAAATGGTGAAAAATCAGAAGAAAAAGAATTAGCCTGCCCCATAGTGCTTTGATTCATCTCTGCTTTGCCTTACTGTTCTCCATCACAGAGAACTGGATAAACCTTCCTAAACTGAAGGAACAGAAAGTTCCTTTTGCTCCCACTCCAGAGGAACAGCACAGTAACTCTGCTGCAGAAGGGACCATCTCATCTGTTCCATCACCATCACACAGGTAACTTCTGACGTCCTTTGAATCAGCTGGAGTGCCTGGGGGAGTTTCTTTGTACCTTTAAATGAATGAACTTAGCACTTAATACTTTGGAAAACATTTATCAATACATTTTTTAAATTTATACATTTGTCAGGAAAAAGGAAAAAAAAAAAGTAACCAAAATCAGACCAGGTCTTCCAACAGAAATTTTTGCCAGACATTATCATTGATTCTATATTTTGTAGAATACCATCTTGCTAAAATAAATCCTATCAAATCTGTTGTTACAACATTTGTAATATGAATGCTGTGAATCAGTCAGTGGATGGGCTGTAAAGAATATACTCTGATGCACATTTCCTAGAGCTGACCAGAAAAGAGGGATGTAATAACTCTGTGACAGCACAAGTTGTCTCCCTCAGCATAAGTGCACCAACACAATACAGATGCCTGAAATATCACTTGTGTGCATCCATAAAACTCATTCCTATGTGAACTTACCAAGTTTGGAGTTTTTACTTTTTCCCTTGAAAGCATGTTCCTAACTTTTTGCTACTGAGGAATAACACATTTGGAAGCAATCAGATAGCAATATTTAAAACTGCAGGCTTCAAAAATCTGTAGTATAAAACCAACTTATATAACATGAATGGAGTTTTTAAGCACCTGATGAAAATTTAATAACTTGATTCTCTTTTGGAAGTGTTCTTGCTATGTGCACAAATTAATATTGACAGTTTGATGAAAAATCAGAATTACCTTTTTTCAAAGCATTCTGATCTTAGCAACCCAGGCTGTGCAATATATTCCTTGAGAAGATGGTCAAAAAGCCACTTTCTTCCTTCTCTCCCCAACAAAATAATGATTTCAGCTTGTCCATTCTAAGTGTGTTTTAATGATACATTAAGTATACTGGTGTGGGAACAAAGGCACCCTAGTTACCAGTATTATTTCTTATCAAGGTACCATTACTGGATGTTTCAGATGGCCCCATTTCAATGAGTTTTATACATCAATATATCTTTATCTCAGTGGCCTGCCAGAACAATGCTTTTTTTGGGGTGGGGGAAAAAAAGCAATCTATTTTTCAAGTAACAGATGGATAAACAGATGGGTGGAAAAGTCCACTGAATAGTGTGTTGGCTGCCTGTCATTGCTGTATGACAGCCAATAAATATCATATGGATTAAACCTGTAAACTAACATGTCCCTATTTAATGAGATCTTTCAGGAGGGTAGATGTTTGCTTGCCAGTACCTGTATAAGTGAAATGCTTCTTTTGATAAGGGAAATTTTTGCAAGGACACTAAACATCTAAGCATGGTTTGTTCTAAGATGAATAACCCAAAGCCCACAGGATGCCACGTGGTGAAATGCATTTTTACAGACTGACTATGAGGAGGTAACTTTTGCACACCTGGAACGAATTCCTGCAAAGAACTTGACCTTCAGTATGTTTACACTTATGGCAATGTTTCTATACTCCTTACACCTCTTCTGGTGAGAATTAAATTCTTTTTTTTTTCTTTTTTTTCAGTGCTTAATTCAGTAGCCAGTCATGGACATATCTCCCCACACCAAACCAGCAGTAGAGCACATATTTCATCCTCTTGTGAGAGATTCTGTCTGTTTTGGACAAACACAAAATTCATGAAAAAAATACTGACACAACATTAAATTCCATATTTCCTGGCACTTAAGCCTTTCAGTGTCATATGCATCTTGCATTACAGATGATGACAATTTGTGTGTCTGCCAAGGGCAGCAGGGCTGAGAGGAACAGGAGACTCCTGCTCACTTCAGAATGTTCACCAGGACAGGGATCATTGTGGGGAAGAGTAATTCCTTTACTTTTCTTTTCTTCCAGCCTACTAATATTCACTGAATAATTTCTAGTTCTTCTACTCAGACAGAGTAGATAATTTTACCTTATTCAACAACCAGTCACTGATTTTGAGATGTAAAAGTCTTACAGGCTCAGTTCCACAGGCCTCAAAATGAGGCAAAGAGAGATTAAACAATTTGCCCATGTTGCATTGAAAAATCTGCCTTGAAAAGGAGTTCACTTCTCCAGAGCCATGCTCCAACGCTTTCGCCCCATGGGAATCTTATTCCTCAATTTTTGAAGAAAATACAAAAGCAAACATTCAGGCACAATAATGACATGTGAATTTAACTATTAACATAGTTTCATTTTTAATAATTTTTCACAGATAGTAGGAACTGATTTCTTGATTTTCAAAAAAAAAACAAACAAAAATCCTTAAAAACAGTATTCCTGAAAAGAAAATGCAGGACTTGGTGGTGTCATGAAATATAAAATATTTCTGTTATCCAAGGAACAGCAGAGGCACTGGAATAGGTTGCCCAGAGAATGTCTGGATGTCCCATCCCTGGAAGTGTTTAAGGCCAGGCTGGATGGAACCCTGAGGAACCTGGTTTAATGGGAGGTGTCCCTGTCCAGAGCATGGGGGGTTGGAATGAGGTGATCTTTGATGTCCCTTCTCAACTCAGGGTCAGACTGGACCTGTCACTAGTGGGGTTCCACAGGGCTCCATCTGGGGTCTGGGCTCTTCAACATCTCCATAAATGACTTGGACACAGGACTGGAAGGGATACTGAGCAAGTCTGCAGATGACACCAAACTGGGAGGAGCTGCTGAGTCCCTGGAAGGCAGGGAGGGCCTGCAGAGAGA
>JAWWTY010000156.1:910494-958408 GCA_035222235.1 Margarornis squamiger
AGCCCTCTGATCTGTCCAGGTCTCTCTGCAGGCCCTCCCTGCCTTCCAGGGACTCAGCAGCTCCTCCCAGTTTGGTGTCATCTGCAGACTTGCTCAGCATCCCTTCCAGTCCTGTATTCAATGCCCCCAAACACTGCCAGGAGGGGATCATTCCAGGAGCTCCACATACTTCATTACTCCCCAGGTGGATGCCCTTTATATACATTTATCAACACCAGACTACAGCTGACCAGTTCTGGAAGTAGTCTGGAAGACACCCAGGATGATTTATGTGTCAATGACCACATTGCTCTCACACACAACTCCAGCTTCAAGCTGTCTGTATTTTCCAGGAAGGACTCTGGGCCAGCTTCTGTGGAGACACACACAGGCAGGTTACAAAGCAGCAGATTGATGATGTACATCCTCATCAGAGACATACTCTCCCTGTCAAAAATACCGCCTGCTCATGTATTTGACCCTGAAACACCAAATGTGATCTGCTACAGGGATGATCTTGACAGGAATCCAGGTTTCGCAACTTGGAAACCTGGAAAATTTGGGGTTTAAGGTCTGCTTTAAACACAACATATGCTAGCTCTATCAGTTCCCTGCAAAGATGCAAGAGGTTCTTATGATTTGAATCATCATAACAAATCCTCCTAGAGGAGTGTGTTAGCATTTTGAAAAACTTACTTAAAAAAAAAAAAAAAGACAGAAGAATGTTGTTGTGTGTATGTAGTTACTAAAGCTGCAACATTAATGTGGGTTTTGGGCCCTGAAGCTTTGACTCTCTTACCAGCCATAGTCACACCGGATAAAATAAAAAACCTGATCAGTGTTCTTTGAAAATCCCTTAGTTCAGCATCTAAAGTGACGGGAACCCCCAATATTGCTGGTTCTCTTTCCTTTTTTTCCCCCCTCCTTATGTTAAGCCATTGAAACTTTCTATGACAAGACGAGAAGAACCTGTAGGAAAATAGTTTGTAACATATGAGGAGTGTAGGCTACGTAGCCTGACACAAATTTCATATATCTTATTTAGAAGTCTTGGTGATTCATATTAAATTACTTTCTAAATGTATTTGTTGATAGAAGAAAACAAAAGCTAATTCCAGAAAAGGGCCTGCTATTCAAACACCTAGAAATGATGATAAGAGCATGTGGGATTTTCAGAATATTTACTTCCTACTATCTTACTAAACTTTAGGAAATAAACTTTAAAAAAAAGAAAAATCCAGCTCTTCTTTTCTTTCACTTCAACCTACTGTTTCTAATTAGAAATGCTGAAAAATCTTAAATGGAAGGCTTAACACATAGGTTATCTGGACTCAGTCAAATTAACTAATGAGGAAAAGGTCCTATATAATTCTCAAACTTATTTTGGAGTTACAAGAAATTCAACAGAAACTTTGAACTTCAGTGTTTTGTTGGGTTTTTTTTAAGCCGAACCCCTAAAATTTTCCAGATTAACCTTTCAATGTATTAACAAAAAAGCTGTTTAAACAGAAGTGCCATTTGAAGAATTGAACCCAATATTGAAAGGATGGTGCAATCTGGCCTTCACAAACATCTCCCCTAATAAGTGCCCTCTGAGCCCCCAAGCTGTGATTCAGAAAGAGAAGAATAGTTCAGGGGCAAGAGCACGGCGAAGCCCTGAGTCATGCACACTCTGTGGAAGGAGTTGGTGTATCATTAAGTAATACAGGAGGAAAGAATAATTGATACAAGCCTAGTCAGCCATGGGAGGACAAAGCCTACATTTGTGGTGTGTGACTCAACAGGCTCTTCAGCAGCAGCACCACAGACAAACAGCTCTCTGCCAGTCCAAAACAAGCGGGGTCTTTCGAGAGGAGAGCGTGGAACTTTTCTTTGGCAATTTGCTACAGCCCAGAAGATCTCTCTGCAGTACCAGTCACATGTAAAGGGAAGTTTTGCACTATAGGAAGGATTCCAAAACACCTGGGGGCCTCCTTGTGATTTCTGCTATGCCGTGTAGACTAGAAAAATAGCACTACATAAACCAAAGTCACCTCAGAAAGTCAAAAGAAACACATTTGAATCATCACAGATGAAGAAGCTGTAGTTCAGAAATACCATTTTCCATCTCAGTCCATCTGTTTCTCTACATCCCTGTTCACACATGACTCTTTCTAACAATGGCCACATCACACAGCAGTGGAAACACTGACAGTAACTCCTGTTGATTTTAATTCAACACTCACATAGACAGGAAATAGTCCTGGGGTTTCTGGGAAGGAAATGAGTGTGGTGGTTATCATTATTGTCAGAAGAAACCCCCAACCGAACAGAGTTGGGAAAAAGTAGGCCTCTCTACCAACATTTTCCATTTCCAGCAGTTCATGTATCTAACTTAAGCACCAACATAACCTGGTGGGCTAAAATGAGAAATGGTCTTCTGTCAGTTCATCCCCTTCCAGTACAGAATAATTCCTTACATTATGTCATTTCTTCATCAAGTCTGCTTGGCAAAACAACCTCCACATCTTTGGAAAAAATCTGTGCATTTTTATAAAGTTCTCCATGAAAACCACCCTTATTTTAACATCTATGTACTTTTCCCCCCCTTCAAACCATCCTAAGCTCTCTTCCCTCTTGCTCTTTCCACATTCCAAGTATTTATATTCCATTATCACAGTTCTTTGCAATGGTTTCGTGTAAGTCAATCACTCAGATGTCACATGGGTAGAGATGCAAGACAATATTGCAATAGATGCAGCCATTATTGTTGTTCACATTTAAGGGCTTGCAACCTACCATCATGGGAAATCCCCTCCATTATCCTGGCTCCTCTTGCAGCAAAAAGTCTTATTTTCTCAAATACCCAAAGAATGGCCATGCTAATTAATGCAGCAAGAATTCTTTATGGTGTCTATATGTATACACATATGTATACAGACATACCTACGTACACACTTGCATACACAAACAATTAATTTGGATTAAACCATTCAAATACATAAACTCTGTGCTCAGGCAAACAATAACTGTAGAAATCCAGAATCATATACTGTGAGACCTTTGAAGTAAATAAATTTATGGCTCAGGAGACATTTGCCATCATAGCAGTCTTTATATGGTCATAACTACTTCTGTAAAATGGAAATTTGATATAAAATTCCTGCAGGGCTGCTCTGAAATTTAAAGAAAAGTAAAACAGAGATGAAAAATATGGACAAAAATTATTTCACTTATTTTTCCTATTTCTTCATTTTGGGATACAGAAAGAAGAGCAGAATTTTCTTCACTTCTATGTAAAATCTCAAAAAAAAAATCAAAAAAATCACTATACTTGTTTTCAGATACACAAGTGGTTCTATTTCCTTCAGCATTTTGACTGCAAATACTTTGTATTTTCCAATGGTCATAATTTTGAAGAAGTGTAATATTCTCAGTAGGAACAAGGTAGTTTTCAACAAGCTCTGCATTACTTCAGTAACCTGAAGAGAAGAGATGAATAGGATTTAAATCAGGAAAAGGGAGGACTTGAGAAGAAATGCCCTGGCTCTTGGTGAGCAGCAACTGAATGGTATTACCAGGTGAAAGCTGATCTGTGTAACATGAAGGGTTTATCCCTTCAGTCCACATCTAAAGACTTCAGCATCAATAAAGATCTTACCAGTGGTAATTAGCACCATTTCAGAAAAATTACATGAGTCTGCAATTCATTGCTTAATTGATACTTCACTCAATAGAAGGTATTTAATAATCACATAAAGCAGAATTTTATTAGAAATGCTGTGGGAGTTTTATTTTATAGACAAAGTAGCATGTTAATAAAGATGAAATTAAAACTATGATTCCATTTTGAGACTATGCTGGTACCATGACAATTTTGCAGCAGGAACTATATGAAAGCTTTGTTGTCAGTCAGTTCTCTTTAAGTATGTCATTTGTAAACAGCCACAAAAATACCTAAATCTATCCATATTCATGTTTACAAAAATATGTAAATCTATCCATATTTATGATCACTACATACCTGATATTTTAAATTTTCCCGGTCAGAAATGACTAAAAACTATCACTATCATTTAATTAAGACGAAGCTTCCTCAACCCCCTAACAGCCAATGAAAAACGAGGGAATTTAAAAATACTCTATTTCCTATTTCCATTATATATTTTTCCTCAATTTGAGAACTGTACTTTGCTTTTGAAAAGAGGAAGAGCCTCTTTTCATGAATTACAGTTTACTGGAAATATCTGCAGCAGATGGATTGTTATCAATGGGAAGATTAATATTTATACAGGTAGAGGAACCACAACTCTATTTTTAAATACAGACTTAATTAATTTAAAAAAGAACACCTGAAACTTCACAGAAAGCAGACTGCTGAAACAGGTGATAACACTGTTAGTTTGAAGCCTTGGAAAAGTTTAAATAAAGAAAGATATAATTAATGAAACTCTCCCAAGATTATAAAAGAAAACAATAATGAATTTCCACAAGAATATATTAAACCCACTCATGAACTATTCTTCAAGGAAAGGAATCTTTCCCAAAACAGCCACTTAGGTTAAATGGGAGGAAATTATGAAACTGAATCACAAAGCTGTAGGGTTCACGCAAACATTAAAAAGAAAAATAATAGGAACTAATCTCCCACTCTTTGTCTTCTGTGGTTGCTACTGCTTCTTCTTTATTTTTCTTTTAAAAGAAACTAAGCACTCAAAATGAAACTTTTCTATTAATGAGTATGTGTTGACTCTTGCAAGAAGAACAGTGAGGACTTCTCCACAACTGTTCACATCAGCTATTTTTAATTTATTGCATAGGCTTAAACACCCTGAATGACCAATGAAAAGATTTATTCTGAAAATATTTTTTAAAAGTTTAAGCTTTTGAGCATTTTTAATTCCCCAGCGAGTAAAGCTTGTTAAGAAATAAGTATTTTTTTTTTCTTTTGTAATTTACTCTACAAAACCCAATGTGTTGGATTGTGAGAAACACTGTAGCCATACTGGCAGCTACATTAAAGCCACTCAGTGTTGGGCTGTACCTGAGTAAGAGCACCTACTTATTCTGGTCATAATAAAAATATACTTAAAGATATCAGCATTTAACTTCTTTTATTAATTTCTGCAGAGATAGAGAAAAATGAGGACTTTTCCACAAAGACCTGTGCTGACCCCAAGGATGCTGAAAAACATTGACTCCCTGCAGATGGCCAAAATTAGGAACAACCACAAACAAAATGCCCACCAGAGTTCAGCTGGCATTTTGCAAGCAGAACTGGTTACTTCTGGTAGAATGCTGCTTTGTCCTCAAGGAACACCAAGGTGTCCCCTCCCTGAAGGAAGCTCCCCACCTTCCCCTTCAGCTGAGGATGCAGAGTGAGGCTGTGCCTGCTCACCTGGGCTTGCCCTGCAGAGCCCTCCCCAGCTGTGAGCCCTGGAAAGCTCAGAGTAACACCCCCCCCAGCAGCTGTGTGAGTGAAGGACACCAGTGAGGATGGAGAAGGAGGAGGAGGAGAAGATGCCCGGGCGAGCTGAGCTGTCACAGGAGCCTGCAATGCGGAAAAGAGAGGTCAGAGAAATAAAACATGATAAAATGCATTAAATAATTGGTTAAAATATTAAATAATATGCTCATTTCTGCATGCAAGCACACACTTGCACTTCACAAACTGCTGGTTGAACATCAGAAAGAATCTCCTATGGGCATTTAATTAGATTCTGAATATTTTTTTCATATGCATCCTGATGATCTGGAATATTTCCAAAATGTTATCAGTATGATTAAATATATATATGAAAATGTGGATATTTTTGCAAATAGGATTTTCATCTTACGTTTTCTGCATAATAGGCCTTGCCATGGCCCACTGGCTGAACAGCTTCTGGCAGGGAGATATACTCTTCATTTATTATTGCAACTTGTGCAGCTCATTATAACAATAAAACCCAGCAAAGCTGAGGGCTTGCATCCATCCATAACCCTGTGTATTTCTTTAGGCCAGTGGCTAAATCTTTTACTGAGATTTTGGTAGGTCTTAAGGATCTATACTTTGTCCCTTAGAAGCAGCTTTTTAATTAACTTATTTATTTATTGATGAGTTTAGATGAGAGGAAAGAAGCAAGGGTAATAAGGAAAGCACACACTCCCAGCCTATTAACCCCTGCTATTCAGAAATGCTTCAAAACCCCCTTAAATTTCATTTTTCTCTCTCTAGATAGATAAGGCAACATGTTTTACATTCAGAAATAAGCATCCTTGCCTGCTACAATTCTGCAGAAAATGAGCCCTGGATCAATAGGTTTGTGTATTTACAGACATCTGTCACAGATGATGAATCCTCCAGTAGATTAAACTCAGAAGAAATGACAAATAGTTGTTAGCATGATGTTGGATATGGGCTATGCTGTCATTCCCCATGAAAGAGTACAGGCTTCTAACAGTCTTTGACCTTCTTGGACAAAAAAGCCCCCAAAAGCCCAAACTATAGTATTTGCCAAAACTGTACTTGTCAAACTTTTTCTGAATTACTTTTATATTGCTTTACTGGTGTGTTCCACCGCTGCTCATCACACACTACCTTAAATAATTCTAGACAGAACATAGTTGCTATAATTGCTATAAAAAATGATTGCAGACATTGCGAGAAAACAGTTGAAGACATAAATTGGCACTTAATGACAGTTGGGCAGGCTTGCAATTCAGCCAACATGCTATTAAGTAAAACATCACTGATAGAAACCCAAGTTGCTAAAGAGTCAGGTTAGGACATTCAAGAAAATGTGTGATAGACATGGGGATTTTGTCCCAAATGCAGCATTGCCACCGTCCAGCTAATACATTTTTGTTCAGCAAGGTTTAGTAGCTCTGCTTTAACTAAACTCCTTTCATTTCCAGGAGAAACATTCATTTGCACAGTTTTTACTAAATCACTTATTAAAACAAATTCTCATCAGGAAATTACAGGTTGTATGTATTTAAGATAATAATTTAAAGTGAAATCACAGCTTGTCATGTCGCATTCAGGCACCTCAAAACTCTTCAGGCCTGCATACAACTTCCCTCTGCATTTTGCTGAGATAAGGAAAATGTTACCATTCCCCTTCTTGCCATGAAAAGCTGTCAGGGCTTACCATGCCATGACACACAGTGGGCTAAAAATCCCTTCTCCGTGGTTTTTGGGAAGGAAACAGTGGCTGTAGTGAACGCAAATAGAGCTAATAATAATTATTAAAGGCAGCCACTGGGTACTAGTCACACATTCTAACATTTCTCAACTTTTCTCCTGACAACACTTTAAAGTCTGAGAGCATTTCAAGCTGCTGGATTTAACACTGGGACAGATCCCATAAAATTGCAAACTGCCCACCAGTGTAGCATAATTTGGGGGAAAAAAATGGCAGCATGACTCAGGCAATTTGAATTATATCTCGACTTTAATCACTGAAAGTGATATTCCCAAAGAGCTATCTTTCAAATTAAACACTTCTCCCCACTGTGGAAGATATACCCCTCCAATTTAACCTGCCCAAAAAGAGTCATGTGCATTATTCTTTTTGAGAATGATAAAATGAATCTCCTTACCCAATAATAACACTCAATCTTCATCGTTACCCAAGGCAACTTTAAATTACACAATCACCAATTATACCAAGCACCGCTAGAGGTGTCCTCCAGCTCTTAATATCACTGAACAATCCTTGCAGGCTTCAGTCGGCGGCCAGACCCAGCCACATCCAAACATCCTGCTGCTTTGTCGTGCAGGATCGCTTTAGGGACAGTGAGAGGAGCCAGTAAGCTGTGGACCCCAAATCTCCAGCCCCCTGAAGCACTGGCAGTCTTGCCCAGGCAAGGTGGCTCCCATTGCTCAGGAATCTCCTCTGGAAATGCATTGACCTGCCTATTTAGGCTGAGGGAATCGCTCCTTGGGAAAAACTGTGATTACAAAGCTGTATTTATAAATATTTCTATTCACAAGTCTAATTCGACAGTCTCTAACCTTACTAGGATATAAAGTGCAAGAAATATTTTTCAGGATGCATTTGTAAAGGTTCACGTTTCAGAGGCTTTTATGCTTGGGAGAGCAAAAATTTGTGTTTTGAAGATGATCTGATTAAGCTGATAAATCACACATGACCAGGAAGCACCAACAAGCCTCCTTTCCTTCCACTTCAAACCAGTGTCAATGCATCTTCTTAAAGTGTCATCACTGGGATTCACAGATACTAAAGATAGAAGCCAATTAATACAAATTATTCGGCTCAAATTTGGAAGACATTTAGGAGAAGCCCTAAATACTATATTATGTTCTCAAATTCTACACATTAATTAAAAACAAAGAGATCTGATTTCTGCCTACTGTACCCCTAAGACAGCAAGTGGAATTGTTGCTTTTCAGCAGACAGCACTCACCAGAAGATAATTATGCAAATAGATGAAAAACAAAGAGGATCTGGAATGGACTAGGGGCAGTAATCTGTGCAGGGAACAGGCACCCATGTGGCAGTGAGGCACGTCATTGCACAGCCAGATGTGCTCGACACATGGACTTCCCTGCATGGTTATGCAACAATTCCTTGTAAAAGGATAATTAACAACATCCTACAGTAATTGAGATGGGACATATTGGTACCATGAAAGAAGGATGGCATAAAGGCAAGGTGACAAGCACAGGGCCAGTCCTCTAGGCTTCTCCATGCTCTGCTGTGTATACGCCTTCTGGAGTGGCAAATGGAGGGCAGGGGAGAAGGGAAAGGACTGAAATTGCTCAAAAAATCAGAAGTAAGGCTCCAAAAATGACACGGTTATCCTGGGGGGAAGGGGAGGGGTGGGGGTGGAAAGAAAAGGAAAGGAAAACTGAAAGAAGGGAAACAGAAAGGGGGAAGGCAGGAAGATTACCCTTGACTGTTATACATACTTATGGAAAACATAAGGGACTCCAATTTGCATAGCTTTCTCTGCAGCCACGAAGGCTGGAATCCAACTTTAATGTTTCAGGGAAGCTGATATTCTCATGCCCACGGGAAAACTCAGAGCATCATTAATTACAAAAGTATTGAGTGTTGTCAGCACTGAATCTGATGCAGTGGCTTGGACATGGAAATATTTCATAATTTTTATATGCAAAAATTACAAGTGTGGATTTGGCTTAGAGAAAAGAAAACCTAAGGCTTAGCACAGTTATTATAGAGCCTCTTTATTAAATTAAGAGGAGCAAACTGTGAGTGCATGCTGAGGGATGCCTGTTATTCTGCAGGCTTTAGGACTGGGAGCAAGGCCAGTTCAGGTGACTCCCTGTGTAGGAGGGACATGACAGTAAGTAGCTCTATTCATAATTCTGTATCCCTAAAGTAAATAATGAACTATTTCAAAGGAGAAATTAAGGCAGAAGTGATTAGATCTTTATTTCTTCATCAAAGTTAAAAATTTAAAAAAAAAAAAAAACTGCTACCAATAAACAGTGCAAGAAGTGCAGTGTTTTCTTAGCTCAAGACTATATTCGAAGAATAGAAAGAATCGATTAATTGCCTTTCTCAGGAAAACTAAGTACTTTGTAGCTTTTTTTTTTATTTTAATATATATACAGAGACTGCTCACATGAAACAGAATCCTGAAAATGAAGCTATAACTTCAGTAGGTCAAGTGAAATATTTGCCAGCTATAACCATGGGAGTGGCTAAACGGGGGAAGAGTATTTTCAGTGTGCTGCCCAATTACTGAACTATTGGGAAATGCGGTATT
Organism: Margarornis squamiger; assembly: GCA_035222235.1. Classification (NCBI taxonomy): domain Eukaryota; kingdom Metazoa; phylum Chordata; class Aves; order Passeriformes; family Furnariidae; genus Margarornis; species Margarornis squamiger. The sequence goes on from JAWWTY010000156.1 coordinate 920,194, forward strand.
TATGGAGGGCTGGAATATAATTAGATCTAATGGTCACTGCAATTAAATTCATTAATTATTTTTTGGCTCACAGACAAATCTTGACTGCTGCTGATTCCAGGAAAGTTTCACTTAATTCCAAAAGAACAATAGCCAGCTTGCCTGGAGGGAAAAAAGTTATCAAGCTCAAGCAGCAACCAGAAAACACCCCCCTACGCTCAGCTTGTGACATGTTCTTTTCCAAAAAACTAGAGGTCTATTAATAAAGCATTCAGTCAGTGCTCTAAAAAGTAAGATATTGAAACATTTTAAGGGGAGGCTGAGATTTTAATCTCCATGTCAGTCATCACACTGTGGGCTGCAGCAGCTCGTGCCCAGGTGTGCAGGGTTTACTGCTGTGTTTACTGAGGATGTGCATAGGGAAAACTGGCAGGGCCCTGGTGTGAAGGCCAGTGTGACAAATCCCTAATCATCCCTTAATTGCCTTATTTTGGAATACTATTAACCCCACTACAACTACATAGCAGGGCATTTGCCAAGTTTATTTAATTAATCTATTATCCTATTTTAATAATTTCACCTCACCTGCTAGTTTTTAATAGCCTAATTAACAGTGATAACTACAATGTGTGCTGTTTAGGTCTTTTTTAAAAGAGTGGAAGCTTTTTATTACCTTTAATAGAGGCAGCAACACTAAACACCCTTTCCTCTCAGATATTTTTGTCACCCTCCTGCCCTCCCAAAGAGAGGCAGTAAAAAATTATACATATGAGCTTCAATTCCAAGGACTTTTTTATTTTTTCCTAACTTTAGTCTTCTGAAATGCACTGCCACCATTACTGAGCCATTTGTGGAATGCAGTGCACTATAGACCAGTGAACCTGACACCACATCAAGAACTGTTTTAATTCTGGATTATCTTTTTAGCTACTATGGTACAAGTGCTGTCAGTCAGCCTGGACTGCCCCATACTCAGTGGACTCTGCTTTGCAGTGTCAAGTCCTTTCTGTTTCCACAGAGGTGTAAGATCAGACTACTGAACTTACCTCTGCTCTGCCAGTTCTCATCACCTACCAAGATTTCAATTTTAATTTCTATCACAACTATGGAAAACAGGACATTTTAGAAATGCACTGGAACAGGCTGTCCAGGTTGAATCACCATCCCTGGAGGTATCTAAAGATGTGCAGATGTGGCACTTAAGGACATGGTTTAGTGGTGGGCTTGGCAGTGCTGGTTGGTGGTTGGACTCGATCTGAAAGGTCTTTTCCAACCTCAATGACTCCATGATTCCATAACAAACCTGGACCCGTAAGTAAAGGCTGGAAGATCAGGCTCTCAGATTGTGCATGTATTAACAGGCACACATGTGTCATTGCTCTAGAGAATATAACTTTTGCACTATATTACAAAACAGTTTTTAAGAGATCTTCATTTTCAGATACTTATCAGCCACAACTGTCAATGCTTCTTATTTCAGTTCTTTGCAAAGTCTTCAAGAGATGTTCTTACATGTGGAATTACTTCTGATTTATATATATACACACACACACACACAATCTACAGGAAAGATGTGGAGAAATGATCTTAAAATACAGTTCAAATTAAAAAAGAAGCTTTTCTAGCCTGAATTGTTGATGACTAAGTGATTATCAAGCTTCCACACATTTTAGTGTACAAGTTATATCATTATGCTTCAAGATTTTTTTTATAGTTACTAAATTGTGATATAACCTTGCTAATGTTATCTTGCTATGTTAATGTTATTAGTATAATTACAGCTAATATAAAATTCCAACAACATCATAAATCTAGTAGAAACACATTGTGAGCTCTAGTATACGTTCAATGCAATGGTAAACCCCAGACAGCCTGTATTTTCTTTGCCAGAGTTACATCCACAGGCTCAAAGTGATGTGGCATGTGAAGAGATGACAATGTAGTACAATAAAGCCTAAGTTTTAACTCAGGTATTCCAGCATGTATGAGCTTTAAAATGTGATTTATATACTGTCATTTATTTCCATTCTAGTTTCTGTCATATTCCCTAATGTTTATGCAGATTTTTCCACCAGCACAGATTTATTTTTTTTAATGAATGTCAGAAACATGAAGTGTGTTTGCCACTGTTATGTCTGTAAAATTGTATGGGGCCTAAAGAATAGCTAGAATTTTTAGACATATATATTTTATTTTAATAATAAATTTTAAGTCTGAGAAACCTACTGCACAAGTTTGTCTTTCTGTCCTTTGAATTAGGTATCTTCATTGAACTGTTTTCAGATAACGTGATTTGTCCTTTGTTCATTTAAAATCCCAGTTACCATAATTTAAATCAACTACTGACCTGTAAAATAAATGATTCCCATGTTTTTATCTTGTATCTTCATATTGGTAGTATACATGCTGTTCCTCTGATCATTTGCAGGTGCACTCCAGAGACCAGAGCAGAGGTACTCCCAGGACAGACAGAGGGAGCTGTATCTCCAGTTTTCTTCTTTTAAAAGACACCTATAAACAAGCTGTCAAGTTTAAATTTGCAACCACACAAATAAATTAAAAAACCTCTCCAGCTTGTTTTTCACCCATACAATCAATCAAATTAGACTTGTAAAAGCAACAGGAAGAATACGATTCGCCTAAAGATCAAGGTAAAATGAAAAAGTTTTATTTTTTATATATATAGCAATGTCGGTACAGTAAGAGATCCAGGCAACTGACCACCTGCTCTGTTTTTTAGCTTTGATTTCCCATGAACAAATATTTGCCCATTTTCCTGTCTCAGCGATGTAATAGCAATACTGAAAAACATGGCATGTCATCAGTGAAATCTGTCAAATAAAAACTATTAAATAACATCCACTTCAATGAAGTTCTAAGGACAGGTATTACACTTTTCCAGAAAGGAAAAGCCCTTCCCTCTCATTCACCTGGGATAAGCTTATGGAGGATCCAGAAAGGTAAACACAACTCCCACTGCAAAGGAGACAGAGGGAAAAATATACCGAGCTGGATTTAGAAGCACATATACCTTCCCACTGTTACTTCTGATTATGCACTGGAAACTGTGCTCTACACCCAGAACACAGACTGAGCTCTCTCACTGCCACTGCTTATCCCCAAACAGGCAAAATTAAGCAATGAACTGAAAAAATAATAGCATACTGCATATATGATTTTTTTAACATTGGATGTCAACTTCATAAATTACCTCTCTATCTAAACTGTTCAACTTTACTGCTTATTTCTTACTTTTTAATTAAACATATTTTTCTCTTTTATGTTCTACAGGGGCTGTGTGAAGGAAAAGGTAAGAAGTTGCTCTACATTAATTTAAATTATTTGGAAGATTCACTGTAGCACTGCAGTCTTAGTTAATCCAAAAATCCTGCTTTAATTCCAGTAAAACTCCAGTGTAAAAAGGGCCCCACATTTGATTACATTTCTGAAAGACTTATAAATATAATCTCATATTATTCTAACTTACAGATTAGTTTTAAGCAAGTGCTTTATGAAAAAATATACATATGGATATAAAGACTGACTCCCATACTTCGCTGAATGCTGTTTTGAATTGTGATATAAATGGTCCTATATCTATTCAAGGGCTCTTTCCGGAGAAATTTTGAGGCCTAAGAAAATCAGGTCTGATCCCCTTCCTTGCTCTTGCTAGAGGTAAAGATGTTAAGTAAGATGGGCAGCAACAAATTAACTTATGAGTTCATTACTCCTCTGTTTATTCACATTTATCTCATTTCTCACCAGTACTTTTGTACAGTGATACTCAAAACAGTGAGTCATGACTGATTATTTAAAACAACTAATTTAAATTAATCAAATCACCAACAATCTGCGTCTAAGGCTGCTTATTGAGATCATCCCACCCCTGCACACCACCTTTCCCGAGGGCAGGCAGAGCTCCTCTCACTGTGCTGTTACACTATTTAGGAGCTTAAACTCTCCAAATAAAACCATGTCTTCTCCAGTACAAAAAGTGATCCTAGAGCAATTATATGACTCATTAATAATCATAGAAATGCTACTCTAGAAAGCAGAATGCAAAACATCTGACACAACACTTGCTACGAGAAGAGCCACTTGCTAGGAGTGCTCTCTGAAGTCAGCATTTTCCCTGTCCCTGCTGTGTTAGGAATCCTCTCCTTCCAGCTTCCATCTAGCAAACACCTCCACACACCTTTACAAAAACTGACTGAGGGTTTTTCAAGTCAAGTGGCAGTCTCAGCAATTGTGACTATAAAAGACTACTGATAAAATCCTCAACTGTAAAAGTTTATAAAAAAAAACCCAAACCCAAACCACAACTGAAGAGATACTAATTCTTTATACTACTTGCATTCTGAAAAAATGAAATGGATTATTTTTCTTTAGGAAGCAATAGGGAAGTAATAATTGTTGGTGGGTCCCCATGGGCTATAAATGCAAATAATTGTGCTTATTCTGTAAAATTATGTTTTTTAAAAGTACTGTATTTTCACTTTAAATACTTTATTCACAGGATGTGTCTAATTTTCAAATAATTATTCTATGCAAATCTGTTTACCAGGCAGGTACTGCTGACAGCGTATCAATTTTTTACTTCACTTGGATTAACTAATTAAATCCTACTGTCTAATAATTTTGATAGAAAGTATGTTTACAATGCATACAAATAGTCTTATAGCTGTTTTTTACCCCTCTTAAAATTTTTCCATACCCTTCTAAAGTACTAACATGAAAAGATACACTCTTTAGCAACATGCACATATTGTTTGGCAGCACCACTGTCTTGCCATAATTACCACTTGACATTCTCTACAATTATTCCACATTGGATGCTCTTCCCATTGTGTATACTATACTCTTCACATAAATTCACTTACTAAATTGTAGAATCACAGGAGGGCTTGGGTTGCAAGCGACCCTAAAGATCATCTCTTCCCAACCCCCCTGCCGTGGGCAGGGACACCTCCCACTAGACCAGGTTGCTCCAAGCCCCATCCAACCTGGCCTTGGACACTTCCAAGGATGGAAGCCACAGCATCTCTAGGCAACCTGTTCCAGTGCCACACTATCTTCTGTGTTAAGAATTCCTTCCTAATATTCAATTTCAATCTCTCCTCTTTTAGTTGAAAATCATTCCCCCTTGTCCTATCATTGCATGCCTGTGTAAAAAGTCCCCCTTTTTTATGAAATGAAACATTTAAACAGAAAAGAATACTTTGACCAAGTATAGACAGGAATGTTTTTTTCAGGCAAGCAGAGGTTAAAATCCAGGACTGTCCATACCTCAGTTTTAAAGCTGAAGGTGAGGAGAAGCTGAGAGGAGAGAAAGAGATCCTCTACAGAGAAAAGCTCAACAAAGGATACACAGCCATGGCTGTGCAACTCCAACCTAAAGGCAAAGCAAAGCCTCTTACTTTCCCCACCTGAGCGAGTGTATTTACACAACCTGCTAATGCAGCATGTGAATTACCATAAGAAACTGTGTCTTCTAATTTAGATGTGAGAAGTGTGGATTTTAAACATTGTTTTAAGCATAGGGAATTTTAATACTTTTATGTAATTTCTGAAACACTAATACTCAATTTCTGCTACAACTGGATGGTCTTTTCCTGAAGAGTGTTCCTCAACAACATACAGTATGGCACTACAACTCCTCTAAGCCTACGTTGCAGGCACAGTTTTTCAAATCTACAATTGAAATACACTTCAGTATGAAATTTCAGCTAAAAATAACATTAGCTATTTATATTTAATGTTTGGATGAAAAAATGTCTATTTAGGGTACAGTCTGTTGTCTCAAAGATGACAACAGTAAGTAATATTATTTGAAGTGGAATGTTTTATTTAATATTTAATAGCATGTATAATGAAACTAGCAGAAAAATACAGAAATTTCAGAAAAGTATGAAATGCCCACCATCATTCAACTTCTATTTCAGATTAGTGATGGATGTTATCATCTATACCTAAGAATACATTATATGACTTAGCTTTACCAAGGAATTAAACAGTATTCAGCTATTTCACTACATTGTATATTACAGACGGTGAACCTAAATTTCCACTTGCTTGTGTCAATATGACCCAAAAAACTCCAGTGAAGTAATAATTTACATCGATATAAAGAGGATGCTTAATGAAAACCAAGTCCAAAATGATCCAGTCACTTGTCTTTCAGAAGCTGGTGTACTAGTCATTTAGCTGAGTCAGAAATTGCATTTTTTTGTTATACCAACTAAGTTTCAGACTCATCACAGATGAAATCCTGGTACCGATTTGACTACCCAAAATAAGACTTTTTCCAGAAGCAGTCAGAGGTCAAAGACTTTGAATCTTATACTATTTTCCATTCATTTTTAGCACACAAAACTAGCAAGCCAATTGTCTTTTAAGAAAATATAAACCCAAAGCTAAATTTAATTCATATTCACTTACGAAAAATGAAATTATGTTAGATGTTCTACTACCTAGTATTGCACCCAAGTTGAAAGCTGGTGTTAGAGTGGGCTTTTTCTAAAATAATTCAATACTTACCTAAGTAGAACCTCTTAATAAATGATCACTCGCAAAGAAGAATACTACATAAGACCCACAATATCCTCCTTTTTTGACAGGTTAACCATAATTCCATCAGCACCTAAAAGTTGTATTGGATCTATGCACAGAAGTTGTGGTTACAGGAAGAAATCCATATGATCAAGTACAAATTGGACTGTTTGATTGTAGTGTCCAAGTGTCAAAAGGGTAACTTTTTTCTCCCAAGACAAATTTATTTAGAATTCTTAACCATTAAACAACCAGGTGATTACTCAGAAAAGCACATTTACAAATTCCTAGATAGAAATGACATACCGATGTCATGTTATTTAGGAACTAACTCTTGTCCCATAGTCATTCCTGCAACAAGTCAGTTGGGATACACTCACATATATCATGAATTCTTAGGTTACTTTAAACTTACTCTAGACTAAACCAGACATTTGAATTAGTTGTGTGAAATCCACCCCCATAAAAATGTGTATCTCAATTAGCTACTGAATTGAGACTGTTAATGTCAGGGGTTTGAATGTTATCTAAAGGGATTAGTACAAACCAATCAAACATGTAATTTTTACAAACTTTGTGTTTGGTGCTCTTTTAAAAAAATGCTTATTTTTCTATAATTAGCAACACCCAGTTATATTCATTTATTTTGCATTTTGATGCTCTATCTATATGCTAATTAAAAAGAACACAAAGGTAAGAAAGGTTTTCTAACAGCCTTAATTTTATTTTTTCAGTTTGATACTTTCTGTCCAGTTAGCCTTCTAGAAAACAAAATTTAAGGAAATTATACAATTATCTAATCATATATTTTGGTTTAGACTTTAATAGCAGCTCTTAGCTTGGCCGACCTTCCTCTTGGATTTGTTTCAACATCCTTGGCCTGTGGTGTGAGAACTTTCTTCTGTATAAAAATCCACTTTGAGTTGGATTTTCCAGAGAGGGATTCTGGTGTATCTTCTTTTTTGGAGGAATTTTTCAGACCCTGTCTTATCTTCTGCCTTGAGCTAAGATTGTACTTTTCTGTCATGTCTATTCCATGAAGAAAACGTTTGATAATACGATCTTCTAGTGAGTGAAAGGAGAGGGCTACAAGGCGACCTCCAGGTTTTAGAAACTTCTCAGCTGTCTGGAGCCCTATAAAGAGTTCATGGAGCTCATCATTTACAAATATTCGCAGGCCTTGGAAAGTTTTGGTAGCAACATGTGCAGGTCTCTGAAGCAAGTCCTTCCGTGCATACAGTGCTGCTGCTGGAAAAGCACCTGTCATAAATTTTAAAAGATATATGTTAATAACTTATTATTTCTATATCTTGACATTAATCCACTCAGGCATGATGACTTTTAAAGTTAAGCACACTTAAAACTGAACTCTGAGTAGTGAGCTTCCTTCTTCGTAATACATCTTTATTTTCTACTTTGAATTTACATCTTTGAATGTAAACTCTACTAAACTAGGCTGGCTTATGGTTAAGCAATGGAGTTTTTTCCCCTTGAATCTTTTATGGAAATTCCTTCTTCAAATGCATCGCAACTTTAAAATACAAAATAATAGCTGAAACCAAGACAAGGAAAAAAAGATGGGCTAGATAAGTCTCACCTTACTCCTCAGTGTAATCAATGTCAGTTCAGTATTTGTGGTTGTGTTATGCTTTTAAGGAAAAAAACAAAAAACAACATACAATGGACACAATTTTAACTGTTGCCTTCTAGATAATCACACACTTCTTCACAGGCAGAGATAAGTGAAGACAATGTCTACCTCGTAATAACTATCTTTCATTTAATTACTTCAAGCCTAAAGGAAGTGTCCTTGCTTGGGAATAATAATTGTTGGCCACTACACCCATATTTCTTCAAATGTTCAGAAAAATACCTTGAGAACTTTAGAAAATGCAGCTGATGTTGTTGCATTTTCACATGCCTATACAGCAGAATGTATGGGTTTGTCAGAAGAAAAATCACTGGATTAAATATTTTTTATTAGATGCACAAAACACCCTCTTCCTTTCTCCCAAATTCTTATGAGTTAAGTCTCTGAAGAGACTGAAATTTTGATAGAAAGTTTAATATATCAATATTTAGTGTATTTTAGGCTTGAACTTTCATTACATGAGTACAGAGCAAAAAGCCAGAGAAATCTGATTTGATGGATCAGAGGGATTAAAGTGCAAGAATCTTACAAGATCTGTGAAATCTGAGTAAATTTATAATCTATAATGTAAGTGAGTGCAGGAGTGTGGTAAAGATAAATTGAATGAATAATGCCAGCACATAACTGGAAAGAATTATTTTTCCAAACAAGAGGGTCCACTAAAGACAAGGCAATACAGCTGGTATATATGTATTAAATTTCATGTCAGTGCTAAGCTACAGCATAATGAAGCAAGTAAATGCAGCTCATAATCCAGTAATTGATATTCTACATAGTGGAGTAAAAGAAGGGAACATTGCACCTCTGCAACTAGTTGTCTAAATCCACATTTACACAGGTGATTGAAAAAAACATTAATAGAGATATCATAATCCAATATGCTGGCACAAAATGATTTATTAGGGGAATTCTAGAGAGTTTTAGAGGTAAGATTTTACTGATGCCAGAAAGCATAAGCATTTGGTATCACAAACACACAAGTGATCTTAGTGTTCATCAAAGGGACAGAATAATAATGAGACTTAAAAATTCAATCATTATTAACAAAGTTGTTATCAAGTAGGCAATGTACCTAAGAAATGTTTCCGCATACTTTTTCCGCAACTACATTTCCAATTCCCTCTGACTTCAACACTAACACCTCTTAAATTCACTAAAGAGACCCATTGCAGCTGTGGCTGCTTCCTATTCTGATAGTCTAAATCCTTTGAGACTGAAAGTGGCAACAGGATCAACTTCTCCCAACAAACCACTGCATGGGAATTTATGGCTTTAAGCTGTTTCACAAAACAGAGTACATAGATGTTACCTGCATGAGCCAGGCTTCTCCATCACTTACAAGCTCTGGAAAGGTTGCACAAGCTAGTCAATATAATTTCTGTCTTTGAGAACATAACCTTCTATGTTTACTATAAAACACAAAAAGAATATATACTGTCCCTGTAGGGGCCACAAGGCCCATTTTGATGAGAGAGCTAAACGAAAAAGAGAACTCAAAATCACAGAAGGGAAGGTGTCCCAAGAAACCAAATGACACCAAGCTTGTACTAAACTAACCCACACAGTGTCTGTTTCCATATTTCCTTACACATCTATAAATAGATTCTTTGAAAATGGAGCCCCTAAAACATCCATTGACTGCCAGTTGTGTTTGATGAAAACTGTTCCTTAATGCGTAACATAAAGTAATGCTGTGCTAAGCCAAATAAATACAACTTTTTTACAGGGTCAACAAACAGCTACAAACAGCAGTAGTATGCTCAGAACTACTCAATAACTATTAAATGAAACAACAAGGTTTAAAAGACCCCTGCTGCCATGTTCAGTCTACAAAACCAGTTTTAACTGCCATGAAAAAGCACTGCTCCCTTTGCAAAATACCGGCTATTACCAAGCGAGTGGGTTAGAAAACAAGGTGTGGTTTTTTGATTCAACCTGTATTGGTCCTGCCCCCTCCTGAACAATGTACAGCTGTGACTTGAGGAGCATCAGTTTTACAGGGTCAGTTTTGTACAGCTGTGACTTGAGGAGCATCAGTTTTACAGGTTCAGTTTTGGACTGTCACTGCCCAGAGCTGGTGTTCACCTCTCAAAGCAGATCCAGAATTTTTAACGACCGTATTTCAGCAGTCTAAGTATTTTCTAAAAATACTTCTGGTTTTCTGGGAATGATCCATTTTTGATATTCTAAGAGTATTTTAGCTTCCAAAAGTGTCACAGATAAAAATGGAGCTAACCCACAAGAGTACAGCCTGTAATTTAGGTATAAAATTGACAGTGCTTCCTGATTGGAACCTAACCATAAAAACAGAAGCCTAGAATGAGATCCTCTGTTTAAATTTCCACAGTCAATCTCACAGGAATTTTAGTAAAATACTGAGAGTTTTACCTCCTATGTCTGCAAAGCATCTTGTAGTGATCTGAAAAAACAAGAATGATATGAAGATCTATGACATCCTTCTCTCTAAACGGGAGGGACATGGATTTGACAGACAGACCATTCAGTGGATAAGAAATTGGCTGGATTTTTGCACTGAAAAAAAGTAGCAGTCAGTGTCTCGATATCCACATGGAGACTGGCAATGAGAGGCATTCCTGGGGGGCTCAGTACAGGGATTGTCCCTGTATAACACCTTGGGTGATGACATGGACAATGGGACTGAGTGTAGCCTCAGCAAGTTTGGCAAAACCACTGAGCTGTGTGCAGGGGCTGACATACTGGAGTGAAGGAATGCCACCTGGAGGGACCTTGACGGGCTTCAGATGGGCCCATGAGAACCTCATGAAGTTCAACAAGGCCAAGAGCAAGGTTGGGGCAAACCCAAGCACAAATACAGGCCGGGCAGTTGTTGGCTGCAAATGCTGGTGGATGAGAAGCTTGACATGACCCAGCCATGGGCACTCACAGCCCAGACAGCCAAACATATCCTGGGCTGCAGCCAAAGCAGGGCAGCAGGGGAGGGAAGGGATTCTGCCCCTCTGCTCTGCCCTGGTGAGACCCCACCTGGAGCACTGCACCCAGCTCTGGGGACATGGATCTGCTGGACTAAATCCAGAGGAGGCCACAAAGATGATCAGAGAGCTGGAGAACCCCTCCTATGAAGACAGGCTGAGAGAGCTTGGCTTGTTCAGCCTAGAGAAAAGAAGCTTTGGAATGACATTCCAGAAACTTTCCAGTACCTAAAGGGGGTTGCATGAGAGATCGAGAGGGGCTTTTTATAAGGGTATGCAGTGATAAGGCCAGGGGGGTGGTTGCAAATTGAAAGAGAGTACGTTTAGATATTAGGAAGAAATTCTTCACTGTGAGGATGCCGAAGCACTGGAACAGGTTGCCCAGGGAAGCTGTGGATGCCCCACTCCTAGAAATGCTAAGGCCAGGCTGGATGGGGCTGTGAGCAACCTGGTCTATAGTAAGAAGTGTCCCTGCCTGTGGCAGGAGGGTTGGAACTTGATGACCTTTAAGGTCCCTTCCAACCCAAAGCATTCTATGATTCTATGATCTGCTTCAAAAGGTTTTGTAAAATTGTAAATGGATACAGGATGCTGATGCCTGGGCAGATTTCCATTAGTCTGATCATGAACACCACTCTTTTGCAATTCCAATACTGAAGAGATAAACAAAAGAACAACAATACTGAGGCTACCAGCATGACTGGGACACTAACAAGTCTTTAGAAAGTTCTTCCACTTATCCTGCCATGGCTGTTGAGTGCAGTGTCTTCCTGCAATAATATTCTATGACAATTAACTGTGGCATTAATTTATTACTGTGAATTAATTTATCACTGTGAATTAATTTATCACACACTGAAGAAAAAGCAATTAAAACCCAGATGTATTCAGTAAGTATCAAACAACTTTACATACCTCAGTTGAACATGCACAAAGAGCATGGCAGGTCATATTTAACAGTACAGAATACTAATATTAAGGAAATTGGTAAAGAAATGCAGTCACTTTGCAGCTTTATGCAATGAAAACCCCCCAGCCCAAAACCAAAATCAAACTATTTGCAACTTCAAAGGCTGTCATCACAAACTGGGATTGACTAATAAATATAATCTGTGGTAGTTATTTCTGTCACTCTGGCCTTCATAATTTTAGTAAAGGCAGTAGGTTTTGATCTATTTTCCATGGGTGAAAAATTTTCCTATCACTTATTCCTCTGGTACAGTTAAATAAAAACCTATTTGTGCTTTCCGCGAAGCCATAATATCTCTCACCCAGCCCCCTCAAATTACCAAGACACTAAAAGAAAATCCTTCCTGGTAACTGGCTGTACAATGTACAAAAACATTTAAAAAATCTGTATGTGAAGCTTGTAAAATGAATTTCATTCACAAAAACACCACGCTTCTGGCTAGATGACTGGCTGAAATCCCAGTGAGAGAAATTATCACTTTTAGTTTTAGGATGCCCTGATGATACTTACACTTTTAAAAATCTAATAGATTCACATGTTGAAATGTATTGAAATTTTAAAAGCTTGTGAATGAAATTAGCAACGTGCTGTGCCTGTCAATATGAACTATTAAAGTTCCCAGAGTGTATGAGAGTGGGAGAGTTTAAAAATTAATTCAGATTGTGCACCTGTTTGCAGGAATTTGTCTGTTGAATTAGCATTGCATTTAATAAGTTTCTGTGACGCAACTAATGTCCTTTTGTCTAGGCTCCCTCAGTACAGTGGTAATTCTCATCCATCTGAAATTCAGGCAATATTACAAATTCCAAACTGATAATTAAAGTCTATAAATGTGAACCAGTCTGAATGAGTCTGACTTGAAATATTAAAGTTCTTTTTCAACTTTTCAAATGTCATCAATATCTCATCATCAATTCCTTTCAAGCTAAAGACAAATGATTACATGATCTCAAAATGATCTGGTATGATGTATCTAAATAACGCTCAGAAAAATTAAATTTTGAACAAAAATTAATAGATAACAAGGTATATTGCCCACTGAAAAGAAAACAAAATCAATCATCATTTGTACGGGAAAAGCATATTAAAATCATATTCTAAAAATTTCACTACTTTTAACCACTTTTTCTGCACATGGAGTTAAGCTTATTGTTTTCAAACAATTCAATGAGGCACAGCAAAAGACAGAAGGCAGTGCTTCATAATGGACTTCCACAAATCTGCCCAGAGCCCTTCGGTGCAGAGCCACTGCTCTTTAGCATTTACAGTGTGCTGAGCATTGCAGAGAGCTTTGGGAGAACTGGACACAGTGAGCAGAGTTTGAGTATGCTGCGGGAGGAGATGTTGCTCACGTGATTGAACAGAATGCTCCTCCTCTTACACAGGGAAACTGCAGACTCCATAGCTCACAGAAATCTTATTGAAAAGGATCAGGAGCATTCTGGATAGCATTTAGGGGAAAAAAAAAAAAAAAGCCACATTTCTACTTTTTTTTTGCAGGACCTTGTTCATTAGCATAGGATGGAGAGAGATAATTTTCAAGTGCTGTGTCAAGATACAGAAAGAATTACTTTCTTGAATCGGAACAAAAAAGGGCAAGAAATCACATGGATACCTGAGTTAGCCCCAAATTGTTGTAGGTAATCTTGACATACAAATCTATTTATATATTTTTCACAGCTATACCTTACAATTAGAACTCTTGCTAATACAACCTTTAGAAATATCTGATTGCTCTGTCAGTGTTGTGCAGCTGTTTTGTATGGCTGTTTTGTTGGGTTTCTTTTTTAATTACATCCTTCACTTTTATATCCCAATCAATTAGCAACGGCAATATATGTTCTAACCTTTTAGGGGGAAAGACCAGAAGTCTAGCATTCTATAAAAAGAAATTAAATTTTCCAATTTCAGGTTAGTTCAAATCTAGATCCACTGTGATTTTGGTCATCAGCTGGACTTTAAGACAAAACTTGAGAGCTCTAGAAAACCTGAAGCCATGGTAATCAATAGCATGTGGAAGAAATATGGACAATACATAAATCTCAGATTCTGACAGCAGCAGAGAAAAAGACATAAATACCCAGCTCCATTGGATAGACTTTTTGCTTGTTTTCTGATTCCTATAGTAGGCAAAAATAATTACTCTCTCCTGGAGGATAATCAGGCTTGTATAGAATCTGCAAAATCTGAAATGCAAGATTTTATTATTCTAATTAATATTTTATTTTTTAAAGGACATGACATTTAACTAATAGATCATAAATTTTACTCTGGTGAAGTCCTGAATTAGTCAGGGAGTTTTTGGGCTGTACCACCAAGAGGTTCCTGTAACTGTGGTCTCTGGCACTTAGCTCTTGTTTGTCTCAATAACTTAGCTGACATAATTTCACATAAGAATATATATGGATGATAGATGATAAATTAATCAAAATATAGTTACCCAAAATTTTGTTAATCTGTTCAAAACCTGATACAACCCACCATTGTGCTCCTTTACTGGATGAACCAAACTAAAATTGGAAGTCCTATGCAAGCAGGAATCAGTGTAACAGCCCTAAAATTATTATAACTACTTGCATACTCCAAAAAAAGCACAGAAAATATACATATTTATTGTCTTGGCAGATGTGTGCTGGATTCATTGCTTTTGGCATGTAAACTACCTTATGCATACCTGACTCACGTATCAAGAAGCTCTTCAAATATAGCAAAGAATTTAAAATGAGAACAAAAAATCCTTCTCATTGTCACAGAAAGTGACCATTAACTGATGACTCACACACAGCACATTAAACGTGAAGGGATGTTCAATCACTGTCTTATACACTAGTATTCTTATTTTCTTAGCTCAGGCCATGGCACAGCATTATTTCAAAAGTTACTGAGTTGCTTGTTTACCACAGTTAACACATGACATCTTTAACACAGTGATATGGTTGCTTCAATATCAATAGTGGTATGAGATACATATGACAAAGCCTGAAAGTATTATTTTATAATGTTGATAATGCTATTAAAAATGTAAGTTTTATAAAATACTCATAGTGCTTTATCTGTTTGATTGATTTAAAATTGCTTGCTCCTCATAGTCACTGTATTTACAGCAGGGCTTACAACAGCAAGCAGTGTCTTCAGGTCCTTCTGTCATACCAGCTGAACTCTGGGACTTGGTTGACTGGACATTTGTTAAAGCATCCTGACTTCTACAAATACAAACCTCTTAATTTGTCAGTCATAAGAAATGAGTGCCTTAAACTTCCAGTTTAAGTAACACTAATTTTTAAGAATACGATCAATTTTTTAAGACTCTTCAGGATACTGATAAAATGTTTTACACTGTTCTTCAGCAAATGTTAAATCTGTATTATCATTTTAAAAGTCTATATTCAAAGTCAGTCGTTTAGAGGTATTTGTGACGAGATCCAGTGATTTTCATTATTTGGTTAAAAAAAATAAAAACATCCTGACGTTATGTATTCGAGTGTTAATGAACAGGATTTGTGTCTTATATTTTTCCTTGAAAATGTTCACTTGAGAACACAAACATGAAGGTTCCTGATGTAAGCACTGTTCCTGCCTAACTGCATTTTGTTCAAGTTGTTTACAGTGAGGAGCAAGTAAGATGGAGTGTTTCAATAGTCGCTTCAGGCTGATCTAGTTGGCATGCACAAGGTGAAGTGAGCCATGTATTGCTTTACTTTGTGCCTTCTCTTTCCTTAAAAAGACAGAAATCACCTGATTTCACTCATAATTGGGAAACTGCCATGGTACCTCCCCTCCAAATATTAAAATGCAGAAATTTATAGCTAAAAGAGGTATGACATATCTGATATTTGAAGGTTTATCCATAGGTAGAATAAAGAATACCCTAGACTCCTGTCCTTCTGTGGTTCAACTTCGTTGGCAAACTGATAAATCACTTCATGTAAAATCTATTATTAAACTAATTGTCAAACTACAATACAAAAAATGGGAGCTTAAAAAAAAAAGAAAAAGAGAGCTGACATCAGAGCAGAATAGGCAGGATTAGATCCTGCATGATTTCAAGTACAAATAGATCCCTCTGGGACTTGGGGATTAGTATTTTTTCTCCTCAGCCACTGTGAAGAATTAATGAGGGTACCTGCAACAATGCTTGCAAGCTGCTGAGTTCTGGTGATGGGGTATATGCTGCGTGCCTGAACGATGGCTGAGGCGATTTTCTTCGCGTGCCTCTCCTCCCCGTATGTTCTCAGGATGGACGCAAGTGCCTGTTGATCTAAAGCGTTCACAACATCAGCAGCAGTGGGCATGTCAGGGTACCTACGCACGACAAGAGCCAATTAGTTCACTGACGTCAGTTTTCATTGACAAGAGGTGAAGCTTCATAGCATTGAGACATAAAGTCAAACACACACACTGCATACAAGTGCCTTTGAGGTTTGCAGATAGGAGATGGCAACCCTGTGAAAACAGCTTGCACCTCTTAAATCCTTTTTCTCTCTACCCTAAATAGAGTTTGCTCCTTACCTTCAATTAGAACAGCTTTAACTTCTAGGTGTTATCATAAACTGTGCTTAATAAGGTGACCAGAATAAGTATATTTCAGTATCATGCTAAGATGGAAATGCTGTGTGAGCTTTTTATTTAGCTAGCTTTAGAATATAAACTTGCCTCTTATGGGTTCATTTTAGTCACCTTGCATCATATGTTGTTTTCCAGTCAGAATTGATTTCAAGGATCTTCTCTTTCACATCTCCTGCTATGAAATTGGTAATGAAAATAATTAAACCTTACTATTCACGAAAAGGCATAAGAATTTATAGCCAAATACTATTCTAAGATAATAGAAGTTACCTGATAGAAATTACAGGAATTATTACAGTTTAAATAGTATAATCCTTCCTCTATATATCTGAATAACTTTTACTTTGCTATTGAAATAGTTGCAAGGGGTTTTATGACCATCATTTACAGGTTTACTAATTGGAGAAAACATACAACCTACTTAATAAATTCTCTTCTAAAAAGACATGAATTAGCAGAATATTTTTCAGGCATTTTTTACTCCCCTGCAGTATCTTACAAAAGATAACAAAACTTAGAGGCCAGTAGTATCATAGCAACAACCATAGTGTAAGGCTTTTGTTATGTCTCAGGTATCCTTTGTTCTTATGCTCTTGCTCCATGTATGTTTTCTCATGATGCATCAGGCTTATATTTAAGCCTGGAGCTGAGATTCTTGAAATCTGAGGACTGAATCCCAGGAGGATCACAGGAGCATTTTGCACAAAACCAGAAAAAGCAAGTATCATGAAATTTCCTGTGTTAAGGCTTAACATTAATGTGGTAAGCTAATTCCTTAGAAATTGAGGCTTCCCATTGGCTCTTTGTGAGCAATGGAAAAACAAATGGCATTTGACTTCAGGTCCATCAAAACACCAAGAAAAAAATGTCATTCTCTCAGTAATGCATCATGCGATTACAGCCTTCATCTATACAAAAGAGATCTTTGGTTGCTCATGTAAAAAGCAAAATACTTCAGAAATACATCAGGTTGTTTGAAGATGACAACTACTACATAAGTAGAAATTTTCATTCCACTCCTGATTTTCATGCTTTTGAAAGTAGTAAACACCACTTCAAATAATTTAAATAAAGGTGGTTTGTTCAGTAATCATTAATTTGACAATTAAGTAAACCTGATGTGTCTACTATACAATGTGAAAGGAAGGTTATGATTTTGCTAAGGACAGTTTACAACAAACCTACGGGCATAGAAGACAACATTATAGTAGTGATGCCTTAGGGTTTTCATGAATTTGAAGATTTTTATACTTCTAGGTAGTTTCTCACATATAGAGTAGCTAGCAACCTCTAACCCTGTGCTAGCTGTCTTAAAGGTCAAATAATAGCTGGAACACCATGCTTGGGAAACATGTACTGGATCTAAGACAACTAGATACCATGTTAGTCAAAACAAGAAAGCAAAGCCCAGCAACCTTGGAGAAGCTCCAATAAGAGCATGTTAAAAGCACTGTAGCCATTTGATTTAAAATGGCAGATATAATGGATAGGATTTTATTTATTTTATACTACATTCCTTTGAGACAGAAGCAACCAGGTGAGATGGTCATTGCACAAAGGAAGGACGTTGCTCCTTTCTTGAGGAGCAATTGAAACTGCTCAAGGGAAGTTTCCACAAATAGTAAGTGTGTCAGAAAAGGAAAGGGGCTGCAGTAAGAAGTTGTGAGCCTGAAGATCAGGTACAGGCTGAGAAACTGTGGAAATAACAGGCCTCTGAAAGGGAGATGTCCCTGTCACTGTATATCATACACTCCAAAAATGTTAAAATTCAATATTACAGTTAACAAAAACGTTACTGGTTTAATTACTCATCATGGGAACTTTCCTCTTATTTCACAGAAGGCAAAGACAATAACCAGGGCTGAGCAATGAGAAGAAAATAAGCTTTTTGGCAAAAAAAAGAAAGTATATTCATGCAAAACTAGATGTGGTTTGATGATGAGAATTATTTGGTTTAAGGGGAAATGAAATGCACAGGGGTTACCAAGAAGACAGTTTTTGAGTCCCAGAAGAAATAATGTATTATCAGGTACCTGTCACTATCCATCCTCATGTCCAAAGGTCCATCCTTCTGCAGAGAAAAACCTCTTTCGGGCGTATCAAATTGCATAGAAGAACAGCCAGCATCCAGAAGAACTCCATCCAGAGTCCCTGGCTCAACCCCAGATGAGATTAACAAAGCCTCTGACTGGCTAAACTGCCCTAGAAGAGGTTGAAGCTGTTTCCTGTAAGAAAGTAACACATAAATAGCCTCAAGTTTAATTATAACAATGCAGTCTCTTGCCCCTTACATAGCAGGAATTAGATAATAGCACTCAACTTCTCAGAAGCAATAGGGCTATTCCCAAAGTAATAGCTCATGTACTTTTCATATGTCAATGCTGAAAACTGGTCCAAACCACCCCTCAGTGACTACTTAAGCTTCTTTAACTCTATATTCCCTTCCTTCTTGATCTCAAGGAAATGAAAACCTCACTAAAATGTAATTTTGTCAGTATGCAGGAACTCAAAAGGACACCTTTCAGCAGGAATGCCCTGACCACCAAGGCACCTGCCCTGCTAAGCAGGGCCCTTAGTCAAGTGAGGCCAAAGTGCAGAAAAGAAGGAACAGATCTTGGACCTAGAGAAGCAGACAAGATGGAACAAAATTGCACAACCTACCGGGAAAAAAATCCCAAGTTCCTGCCACACGACAAACAACTTTTTAGTGGTATTTGCCCTTTTAAAAATAAACAGGCAAATGAGGTGCACTGGATGATGAGCAGGTAAAAACACTTGAGCGTAGTTTGGATTCAGGCACCTAATCACTGGGCACAGTGGTTTTACATGCCCTTTTGTGCTTAGTGCTCTTTCTTAGATTTAAAGTGGTTCTTGCTTAATATTCCCATACTGGGACAGAAAAGAGGCACGGTTAGGGAGTGGATGACAAATCTTCTCCACCACACTGACATGGTTGGGCACTGAACAGGCTCCCCAGGGCAGTGCTCACAACACAAGCCTGACGGAGTTCAAGAAGCATTTGGACAATGCTCTCAGGCACATGGTGTGACTCTTGGGCTGTCCTGTGCAGGGCCAGGACTTTGATGATCCTTGTGGGTACCTTCTGACTCAGGATATTCTGTGATTCTGTGATCTCTGAGGTGTCCAATGCTTTCTTGGGTGTCTAAACCTGGGCCTTTAATTTTTGCTTACACATAAGGTGACTTACAGTTACATAATTTATCTATATCTCAAAATCTCAATGAATGTCAGAGGTGTAAAAAGATTAACCAACATGTTGCTGCATTTTTTAAGCAGCACCTGGAAAACACAACATATTTCTGTCCCTCCCAGGAAGTCACTGCCACCAGAGGAGAGAAACAGCTCTGTTAAAAGGAAGACATTACAAGTCCAACCATATGGAAGAACATTCATCTTCACAATGTTCTCCTCATTAGAGCAGAACAATCCACCTATTGAACACAAAGCCCAGGAAACAGCGTGAATGAGCAAATTCCATGAGGGATATCACGATCATACACACAATTTTGAATTGATTACTGTCCAGCAAATAACTGAATACAACTACTCAGCTTAATGAGAACTGACAGTTCCTGAAAAGCACAATGTTCCACTTAAGATATTTAAGCCAATTTAAGCTATATACTTATATAGTTTTGAGATTGTATTTCCTCTCAATATAATGAGAGGAATTTTCTTGAAAATCTGTACCACTTTTTCCAGCTGCACAGTGTTTCTAACTTTATGGCTCATACAAATGAATGAACTTTAAAATTCCATATGTGGGACATGAAAATAAATGAGACCTGGAAAAAATTCAAAATTGCCATTGTCTGGTTCCCCAGTAGACAGTAATCTATGTCAGCAGCTCTGAATGTTACTAACATATCAAAAAAATTATTATGACATTTTAGTACATTTCTTTAAACAAGTCATAAGTATGGATGGCTAAGATGATTGGGACAGCTTTTGATCTGTGGCCTGCCAAACTTTTGTGATTAGAAAAAGTTAATTAAAAAAAAGAAGAATATTTGAGGTAAGCTGAAATTTACTCTGTGGTAGAGCGATGCTTCAGCTGGAAAATGTTTTGGAGTTTGCAAATAAAAAAAGATTGAAAATAATTAGGCTGACATTTTGATGTCAGACTTTCAGATGTGTGAAATTAAAGCTTCTGTATATAAGGTGTTTTGTTATACACTGCACTGTGAGTACCAATAGTGGATATAGACATCTATATATATAGTTCCTTACTAAAACCAAATGCTTTTTATGAGGTTATAATGACTACATTACAATGTTCAGGCCGTTCTCTGAAGTCCTATTTTTCTGTGGAACAGAAGACACAATTTTAAGCATCTTGGCTATCTCATACACTTTGATTAATCAAAGCAAGTACACAGCTATGAAAGATTTATTACCTCATGAAAGGAAATTAAAATATCAACTCTTTTTTCAATAGGATTGCAACAATGATGATAATGATGACTAGGACTAATCTATTAGATTACTAACATGACATTTATTTAAAGTAAAATATTTTACCAAGCATTCAGAACATTTATTAGAACACAATAAAACTCTTCCCTAGCCTACCACACTTTATGCATATGTTCATATAAAAATTGCCTGTTACACACATGATTTTCTCTAAAAATTCTTAATTTAGCCTCAACTTCCTTCTGCCTTCAGGTTTTTATTTACATCATCAGTAAATCCACTTTCCAGGATAACCCCAAATAAATAATAAATGATAAACTCTTAAATAATAAACTACATTAAAAAAAATATTATTTCCTACAGTCACATGCCTTCTGCTCTACCCAGGTATGCAGAATTCCTTCCACTTTCTTTTTTCAAAGTTTTCTTTGGGCAATAGAGGATTTATGTTCTGCGACCATACTTAACCAGTGTGAAGATCTATTATCCTTTCTGTCTTAATATATTGCAAAGGCAGTGCTCAGTGGGAAAAGCAGGAAAGGTAAACCAGGGAACAGCCCTAAATACCCCATGAAACAGCCAAGCTTATAGTTCCAAAAGGCCTGAGAAGAGAGACCATATCAAAACATTCCAGACCAAGATGAATGGGGACTTTGGGCAGGTCTTGGTGACACCATCAAAAGCTGTTCAGACTACAAAGGTCACATAGAGAGCATTGTAATCATTTTAGGCGATCTTTGAAGGTTACAATCTAACTAAACCCCATTGTCTTGCTTAAGAGAAAATATTTAAGCTTAGTACTTGAACCCGACTTTACATACTCAGAATATTTTAGAAACAATAAACAACTGGGAAGAGCTTTTAGCTCCTCTCTTATAAATTGAGAAATAAGATTTGGAGAGTTTAATACTTAATGACTTGAAGATACCTATGTAGAAATCTAAGACAATTTCAGAGACTATGGTCTGGGGATGAAAAATTGATTTCATTTGGGGGGGGAGGGGGGGTGTATGGGGTAATAGCATGGTAATTTTTTGATAAATTCCCAAATTCTACAGACAAGCAATCTCTAACTTCTCAAAATATTCAACATGCTCACTCCCTCTATTAATCTTGACATCCTAAAAGAAAAAATTAAACAAAGTTTTAAAAGAACACTGTGAACATGGACAATCTAGCCCATTTTATAAAGAATAAAAAGTTATATCAGCTGCTATATATGTTGTTGGGGCCTTAATAGATTTTCTTGCACAAAAACTTCAAAAGCTTGTAGAATTCTTGGAAAATAACACAGTTGGAAAGCAAAGAGAAACTTGGGTTCAGGGTCCTTTGTTCAGGTCACAACACAGTATTTTATTATATTATTCTATGACACATGGCATAGTAATTCTGCTAGACAGCACCCCATTCACACTTCTCAACTATATGAAAGAGCAGAATGAGAAAGAGTTCAAAGTCTTCAAAAGTGTTTCACTCTCTACAGATGTCAGTTAATATCTGGTTTTTACAGCCCTTTATAAAGATATTTATTTTTTGTTTTACTCAGTTGAGAGGGATGCACACAGAAAAAAAGCAAAGCATGAACACAGCTTCTACAAAATAAACAGAATCTTTTCTCTCATCTAATTTTTCTCCAGTGTCACAGATATTGAAGTGACATCAATCACTCAAGCAATTTCACAGAAATGTAGGATTATGCTTTGATGGTGCTTCAACCTTTTTTATGTATATATAATAGCACTTGCTCTTGACCCTTCCCTATTGCTCCATTTACAAATTCTATATATGAATACATAGAAAGTCATGATGAAGCCTTGTCAACAGTAAAAAACTACCTTCTACTCAAGCAGAACAAATGGTTTCTTCGAAAGAACTGAAAAAAAAAAAAGACAACAAAAGTTTTTCAGCTAACTCTTGCCAGTGCACATAAAACAAGGAGACCAGCCTGGTGCTTTGATTCAGTAGCTCTGCTGAGACTCCATGAGGGTGCCAAGCAGCACCAGCTGTAATGAGGAGATTGGTACAGACCCGGTTTGATGTCACTGACTCACCTCACAGAGGTCATTTGGCAGCTGTCAGAGAGCTGCAACTTTCACTCACGGCTGCACCGCTTCAGGCACACCTCGAAGCAAAATACCAAGTACTCTAGTTGTAAATCCCTGGAACTTTCAGCATGCTACCTGGAAATGGTTGTGAGCGTTATTCTGCCTCAGTGTAACACTCATTTCAAAAACCGTAGCTCGATATTCTGTAAGAAATTCTAAATTACCTTTGTCAAAGGGAAAACTTGGCATGGTTTTCAAGCTTGCAAAGAAAAAAAGTAAACCCAAAAACTGTAACATCTATCGACATATAAAGAAACCTTGCCATTACATTCCTAGTTTTATAAAAAAACTAATTACAGATCTAATAAAAGCCCAATTCAGTCTAGGCTGAGTTTTTTATTGCTACAAAACCACAAACTCAAATTTCAGCCACTGATTAACTGAGAAAATGAAGAAGCATACATGAAAAGCAATTTCCATAGAACCAAGTTAATATTTTCCAATTTGAGAGCTATAATAATAATTTTACTCTGTGTGTTAGGATCACAGAAATGACACTTTAGGTATTTTGAAATTGCTAAACATTTACTTACCGTGTATTCCCTCTTAAGAGCAGGCAACACTTAAAAGGTATGCATACATTCAAAGACTCAAATACTTCTCTGCATATAACTTGAAGATATCACACCAAAAAAAACCACAAAAAGCCTCTGTTTTGTATTGACCTGTTGAACACTGACCATTCAACAGTGTCAGAGCTGCTGTCCCAACAGTGAAAACACTTGCCTTTTTCTGCCTGTCTTGCTTATACAAACCCTTAGTTATTCCTGCTTCAGTTGCTCTGCGCTAGGGTCCAGGGCAGCCTCCTCTCCTCCTTACTCTATAAAATGATGTAACCCTTTACTCCTCATGTGTCATTGACTCCAAACCCCCCAAACTGTTTCTAACAACCTCTCAAGCACACCTGTAAGAAAGTTCAGGGTGGCTCCAAACAGATTGCTCATCATTTCAAGGTTCATTTTTACTTCTACATGAAATATGCACTCCACTATTCTGTTCACATTGCCCCATGTGGGGATTTCATCTTGAGGTCTATGTTAGTTCAGCCTTCACAGCAATAGGACAGCCCAGGCGTACAAGGCTCAGTGGGCATAAGCAAGAAGAGTAGTTTACAGGTGTCATCACCTCAGGAGTTCCCTGAGACCCTCAGCTTCACTACCACTGATTTTAAGTGCCCCATCAGAACCAGGATGTATGTATCATATATCAGTCAGTCTGCCTCTTATTTCACCTCTCCCAATAACTATTACTTCAACAGTTACTGCAAGAAGTTTTGTTGCACTTGTAGCATTTCCACTGACAGTTTGCGTGATCACAGTGAATGTTCAACTCATCATTCAAATTCTGAGATTATTTCTCACTGTAAGAAAAGATAGCACAGCAAGTTTTCTTAGAGTTCATAAGTCTTGATAATTACATCCTTATTCTTTCTCTACTAACATCTTAACAGATACCGTTAGCAAAATTGCCTTTCCATTCCCCAACAACCCACATATACTTTCATTAAAGACACAATGGTACTTCATTGAACTCAAATGTTGCTACTGGCCTTAGAAGGAAGTTCTGTTTAAATCAGTTGCCAAACTCCAGTAGAATATAGACAGGAATTCTGGACATAAACCAGCAAGTTGAGAAGCACAACTTGACATCAGAAACATAACAGCTGTGTATAAACACGTTTCAGCCCATGAATATAAGAATACTAAAATCTGTAGCAACAATCACTGTAGATAGATTTTTTCAACCTACAGGGAAAGAGCAGGTCACAATACTTTTTCCCAATATTAGCACTCACTCTCAGAGGAATCTGAAATTATATTATGGGTTGCAGACTGGGGACAAGGTACACAAACAGATTTATCATTCAATAAGCTTTACTGATCAATTACTGATTAGATGTGATCAGCTATGTATAATGACCACAATACCATATATGAAACATTACAGTTTAAAAAGATGAGAACTTGTCTCTGCTGTATGCCAAACGAATAAAAAAGTGTGCTTTCTCTAATAACTGCTTTCCATCCCTGCAACATTTTGGGTTCTGCTGTCTCAATATATTTCTACCTCACCTAGATCAGTAACTACTTATTCTTCCTTTGACAAACTATTTCCTTCTTTGAAAATAGTAGTTCAACCTTAAAACACTGAGGATGAATACATCTAGCATCAAGAATTTATTACAAATTACACAAGTAACTTTTTCTTCCTTCCTGTCATTCTTATCTGAGCTATGTCATAGAACATGTCTATGTTCTTCATTGACTCCCACCTTAAGCACTGAACAGTCTGCCCACCACTGGCACAGCATCACATCTCCCAGTTACACACTCCTAATTGGGGGAAAGAGAAATATGAGAAGCAGAATAAAAGAGCAATGCAAATAGGGGCAGAAATTAAGTAGGGGCATCACTCCGCTAAAAATTACAAAAGCCACAAAATTTGGCTCTTCTGAACCTTTGCTTGTACCAGGTCTTACCCTTTTTGAGACAAGGGAACACAAACTGTGCATAAAATGAAAAATACAGTCACAACATGGTTTTAAAAGACAGGCTAACATTCACTATTTTGTTTTCTATTTCTTTTCTGGTAGTTTTTATCATGCTCTTCTAACCACCAGTGATCACTAAGCATTAAGTTTTCACAGAACAAGCCCAGTATTTCATTACTCACTGGTTAGCTCACAGCCTACATAAGTAAACCTAACATTTTTTGCCATGTCACTTTATAGTTAACTACGTGACTTTTCACCTGCTGCTTTGTAGGGTTCTGCAGTTCTGCAGAATAAGTCTTCATTTTTGCTGTATTAGGTAACATAGCCTAATCAACAATCAACAGCAATTATGCCACCAATTTACTGTCTTATTTAGATAATTTATGGATAAATAAATTGCAAGCCCTACCCACATACCCTTGTGGTACTTCACTGGTGAGGTCATTGCTTTGAAATGAGATCAGAGTGGCCTCTATAACCAGGCAGAAAAACCTACACCAGAAGATCGATTTGCCTCTACTACCCATTCCTTGCACAACTTCATCTTGTTAAATCATACTTGTTACTTCTGTATTTACAAACTCTGAAAATTTGTTTCAAATTACAAAACACTTATAATCAAAATTAAACCTATATTTGTTTCTCATAACATTGCAATCTATTCTTGGAAAGAAAGTAATGTGCTTAATCCTACGAAAGAGTATAACATTTATACACATATATAAAAGGGAGCATTTTGCCAGTTCATCAAATCAAAACCTCAAGAAAGTCATAATTTTCAAATACTGCATGTGAAAAGTTAGGTACATCCCTTAAGATAAGAGATCTTAGTTACACTGGTAAGCATTAAATTCCAAAAAACTACTAAAGTTAAACAAAAAAATAGAATATTAAGAACTGAAAGAATGCAGCTGATTTAAAATGCTGTCTTAAAACACAAATTGGCAGCAATTCACTTTCCCAGTGACCTTGACCTTTTTTCTAGTTTAAAAATGTCAATTTCAAAAAGCAATCATCAAAATAAGACTAGTTTGTTTAGGAACCATTAGGATTTTTCTGTTCTGTAGGTATCACCTTGCTAGGATCCATGTAGAATCATACAGACAATTCTATGTTAAATTCTAATTCTGTTATCTCACCTTGTAATGAAATCTGATAAATTTAAATGCATTTTACCACTGATGATCTTTCCTGACAACCAGTGTTTTCTGTATTGACATTTTTACTTTGTACAAGTCATGAGGTGCTGCATTTAAATGGACTTCCTTCCTACATAATGAACATTCAGAAATTGTGCAAATTATCTTTAAGTATGCATAAGAAGTAGTAATTAATGGGTTTAGTGAAATACCCTAGTTTCAACAACATATTTTTTTATGTACAGAGACTATGTGCAGTCTAATTACTTGCCACTGCAAATGACAACATAAAGGCTGAAGTTGTAAGTATTTGAATTAGTAAGAGAACATTTAAATGAATAATGTTTGGCCCTCAAAGTATACACACAATTTTAAATTACTGCTCTGGTTCTCTCTACTGGGAAAATATATTCAACTGAGATACATAAAAAAATCAATCAAACAAAAAGCACCCCATTTGTGAAACAAGACAACATCCAGAGGCAAAAAAATAAAAAGCAGTGAGTCAGCTCCACCAAATATGAAAGTTAACCAAACAAGCACATAATCATTAGTTAAAAAGATGCCATAAAGAAGAAATAATATGGAAGTGTACAAATGTGACTGGCAGGCTATGAGAAGCTGTTGCATAACTCCATTTAAACCATCATGAAACATGACACTTAAAAATCCGTAAGCAAAAAGATATTTGTAGTCAAGTTTCTAACCAAGAAGAGACAATGTTAATCTAGCTAAATTTGTGGCATATACCCCAGTAAAGAGGACAAAGTTCCTACAAAAATGACCCAAGAGAGATATGAGGAGTTCAACAGCATCATGTGTGAAATTATGCACTGCGGGGCCCAAAGAAACCCTTTGCATGAGCTGGAATCTCATCATCTGTGCACAACCATGGAGAAAAGGAAGGAACACGAAGCTTAAATGAGCAGGAACACAGTCGTGAAAAGGGAAACAAAACCCTACAATGTACAAGTGAGAAATCTTCATTGGAATTGAAAAGTATTAATGGTAAGGTGTCAGCAGAGTGTGGTATGCCATTATGGGAGCCTTGTCTAAAAGCGAACAACTCAAAGTGGAACGGGCACAGAGAAGCTCAGATGGGATGAGTAGAAGTAAAAGCTATTATTATGAGATGAGAGTATAAAAAAAACCCCAGACTTGTTTTGCATACAAAAAAGAAGGCCAAGAATCGATGTTAATATTCTACCGCAAGTACTTTAAATGCCAAGGAGTGAAAAGAGCCAATAGATATTAATAAACTATTAGTTAATTTTATTCAACTAAAATTAAATTAGGTAACTACTTTAACTGGAAATTTAAAGAGTTTCATATCATGAAAAATTAGACTCTGGAATAGCTGGAGCACTACATATAGAACTCCTAATTACTTTTAAGACAGAGCACAGTGAAGGAGATTAAATTATGCAGTGGCTTGTAATACCATGCAATTGGATTCAGTGCTATAGAAGTCTCTTACAGCATGTTTACATTTGAACGGCTATTGTAATTCTCCATTGAAAAGTTCACCCTGAAAATGTTTACATAAACTTATCAAGACATATACACATTACACATTTTACATGTGTATAAACATACCCCGACCTAAGAATAACTTACCCCTTAGGTATAAACCATTCATTTTATTTTTAGAAAACCCTAAACTGAATGCATAAATACAACATTGGCACTGAAAAGGCTTCTTTCGCCTAATTTTTCCCAAAGTGATTACCTGGGATTTTTTAACCAAATATAACTGGTATCAACCAGAAACTGCTGTTTCTCTGATAGTAAATTCAAAAAAACCCACTGCTCTTAGATAAAATTATTTTTAGATTTTATTTTTTTTTTTAATTCAGAAGATAAGAAAGCAACTCCCAAACCCTTTTGCTGCCACAAATGGATGATCAGGATCTCAAGGTCAACAACTTTTGCTCATTACTGAAGGAAAAGTTCAGTGTCTATGTTTCCACAGAGAGCAATAAAATAGTCTAAAGGTATTAACTTAATGTGATATAAAAGGAGAGTTCTGCAATACTCTACAAAGAAACCCCCAAACAAACCCAACTTAGTCCAGTGGTATTTTAAATATATTTCTATCCATCTAGAAAAAAGGAGAATGGGCATATCTAAAAAGAACATTTTAACCTTCTGCTCCATGGTTTGGAACTTTGTAGGCTGTATTTCCCTGTTTATGATAAGTTTTCCATCTGTTTTGCATAGTGGCCGATTCCTCAGCTAGACAGTACCTTTTTCTGTATTACTAGCTTTATTAAAGGCTAAGACCTTTTAAGTAAAATAATTTCAGGAAATTTTCACATCAAGATGAATGCCCTTTGAGATGGTAGAAAATACACAATATGATCTTGACAGCCTTCAGAAACAAGTACAGTCTACTTAGGGATTTATTTAAAGCAAAGTTTTCCAAAACTGGAATTAGGTAAGAACCCATTTGATCCACAAATGTTCAGGCTGTTATGAAGAATGTTTATTTTTTTTTTTTTTTAAGTGCCATCTCTTTACCTGGGAATCACAGAACTAGACAATAATTTGCAAAAGAGACCTCTGGAGATCTTCTAGTCCTGCCCCCTGCTCAACGCAGGTTTAATTAGATGGGTTACTCAAGGCCAGGTCCAGTTGAGCCCTGAACACGGCCAAAGATGTCCCACAAGCTCTCCAGGCAACCTGTTCCAGTACTATCACCCTCATGGCAATTTCCCCCTCTACAACATCTAATTGGAATTTCCTGCCTTTTAACTTGTGTCTCAGAAACTCCAAGACTCCAGCTCTATGGCAGCCCTTCAAGGCAGGTGAAAAGCCTTAGCGCAAATTCTTCGTAAAGTTGGCAAAGGGTTTTAAATTATTTAAGTCTATAAGAATAGTATAGATCACTGATCCAGCTTTTAAATTTTTTCTCCAGAGTTGTTAAGACAAACTTGAAATTAATATATAGCAACTGTGTATTTAATCCAATTGCAAAACAAGTGTAGTTTGACACACTTTTGGAAGGTTCATTCTTGGCTGTGTTTTGTCACACAGAAAACTAAACAATTATTCCTGAGTCATTTACATATTTACTACAATCAGGCTCATTTTCCATATCAGGCCACTAATATATGACTTAGTTTTTGATGCTGGATTCTTGACAGGATATAAAATAATTGCTCAACGCTACCTGATGACATGAAAAATTTAAGAATCAAGCTGTAAACACAACCTGGTTTACAGCTCAGTATTTTTGCATATTCTCAAAATAGCTGATTTTCCGGGTACAATATGGTTTCTCTTTGGAAGTATCAGCAAATAGAATTTCATTGCTCTCCATTTCCTACAATACTTTTCTAGTAGAAAAATTCATTACTGAGTAAAGTAATCCTCATTGGAAGAAGGTCTAATTTTGTTACTACACAAACTTATTTGTGTTCCCATTCACAAACTGGCCTACTGAAATCATTATAAACACAAATACCAGCACTGCAAGTGAAAAAAAAATAACCATTTATTTTGAATAAATTACTCTTTACCATGGCAAAAACACAGGGAATTCATTAAATTCTTCAAAATACACTAGATGGCTCCACTGATGTTCCTACAACGTGCTCTGGTAACGTTTAAAATCTCCCACAGGGGTTACTAAAGAAACACCTTACTATTTCATTTCAGCAGTATAAAGTCCTACCTAGAGTATACTCTTTCCTAAGGTGGCATACCATAACATTAACTCTATTTGAAAAACATCTATAAAAGAAATTTAAAAGACATCATGTTTCCAATAATGAAATATCAAGTAAAATCAAAGAGAACTCAATAGAACCATCCAGCAGAACTCGTTAATGTCGGGACAAGCAAACCTTTGGTTTCCCTCTGCAAAGCCCTGCCATGAACTTGGTGCAGTGAATTCCATCCCCACACACCACCTGCAATATCAATGACTTTTCCGCTCTATTCACAGTATGGTTATTAGAGTTGTTACACAGTTTATGGCTCAAATGGATTTCTACACATAATCCTCAAATTATCCCAGAGCTATTGTTCCGTCTTACAAAAGAATTTAGAAACCATTGCCCAAAGGACTTCCTCAGGGAGTCTGACTGCTCAACATTCACACATTTGGGCTGACTTCTGCACATAAAGCAGTTCTGACATCATTTTGTCCATAAAATGAGTGAGCGATCTGATATACAGATTAACACTTTATGAAGACATTGTCTGCTGAAAAGATTATCAGAGAGTTCTGGTTTACAGCTGTTGTGCATTACACTTCTTACAGAGAAGGAGCTGAGCAAAACAACTGAGTCAATGGCATAAATCATGTCAAAAACATTGGGATTTCTCAAAATATGTTCCTCATCACTTGTCTTTATTACTTGTTTACCTGACACCAGCTCTTTGTGGATCATTCTGACAAACACTAAGGTTTGTCTAAAGTGAAGAAAAGAGTAGAATCACGTTGTCCACAATAAGAGACTGGCACGGCTTCTTTATAGATGTATCCACTAGGAAAAATGCAAATGTTTCCACAGTATAGTTACCAAAAGTCTGATAAACAAAACTAAGTCAAGTGTTCCATGATTCACAGAACTAATCAGGTATCACCTCAAGTACTGGGCCAAATTTTCCAGTAAGTGCTTTAAAACAAGTAGTCAACAAGCTGAAGGAGATCTAGAGACCAAGGAAAAAGTGTTTAGAAAACATGACTCATATGGAAACACTGAAAGTTGTGCTTTGTTTTGTTTTTCTTTCTGGGTAAGAAGGCTGGAGGGGATCCGATGGTTATCTCTATAAGAAGTTATTAAAAAGATGTCAGTCTTCAGCCATTCTGCATGCCAAGCCACAGAAAGTCAAGCAATACTTGATGGAAGTGGCAGCAAAGGAGCTCTGAGCTAGACATTAGGGAAAATTCTTTATGTATAAACCACAAGAAATCACCGAGACATATTATTTACACAATTCCTGTTATTTAAGAATGTTTCTAAGAAGAGGAAAGGAAAACACTGTTTTGGAATTCCAGAAGGATATTAGATTTTGGTTTAGTTTTACAATTTATTGACATTGTTTAAACACCATGTTTCTAACATACACAATGTATTTTATTTGAATTTCCTTTTGAAAATCATTCAGGGTTCAAGTTGTTTCGTTCCTAGGTTTGAGCAGGAAATCTGCAGTTAAAGTTGGTAACATCTGATTTCATGTCTTAGGAAAAGTGACTGATTAAATTTTTTCCTATATCATTCCATTCTTTCTTCTCTCTTATCTCCTGACACTTCTAAGACTGCATCAGGGGGTTCTTTTATCATGCATTTAATTCTTTATTCTAGAAATATAAGCAGAATGGTTCCCTTTATGCCCTCTTCCCTGCAGTCAACAGTTTCCCACATACGGCTTCACTCAAAATGCCTCCTCTTTTCTGCCTGTTCTAAGGTGGTTTTTTGCATTAACTCAGCATATTTTGGATATACAGAAACCTTTCTGCTTGAGTCTGCACAAGTCATCCTTGACACTTTGTCTTTCAGTATCATGAATGCCAAAGTATCCCTCTAATAAACTGCAGTTTACATAAAACAAATATATATATAAAACCTCCTCAGAAAAATTACAAGTAGTATGTAGATATTTTGTATCCTTCCCCATAGGGGAGAGGTTGGAACTAGACAATCTTCAAGGATCCCTTCCAACCCAAGCCATTCTATGAGTTGTTTTCTTTTTTTTTAAAAAAGGTATAACATACAGAGCCCACATTTCTTTTTGAAATTGAAAGTTTTAGCTCAAAGCCAAATGTATGAACATAGATGTTGCAACGAAAAAGAAAAAACAACAAACAGATAGTTTTCCGGAGGCTCTGGACAGCACAGAACAGTCAAGTCTGAAGGGACCAGCATACACTTAACAGCATTTTCACTGATTGATTTCATGCTGGAGTGGACAGAGAGGTGCAAAGCCACAGTACTTTCCATGGCAACTGTAAGAGATGCCATATACATTTTTGCTGTGGAGCAAAAGATGAGGAAAGACTGAAACGCACAACCACGCACAGATTTGGCATTTTCCTCCTCTATACAAAAGACCAAAATCTGTCTTTCACTCGGTACATGCACCTTGAACTAGATATCCTGAAGACATACCCTGAAGATTCATCTAAAGCTCTTTCTTGGCTATTCCTGACTTTCTCACAAATTTTAATGCTGCTGTTCAATGGTCAACTGATATTTGATTTCCATTCTTTGCCATTTTGCCTGGCACATTCCACATTTGCATCTCTTCCATTCATTTCACCTCTGACTCATATTATTCCTCTTAAAAACGTCCTATTCCCTTCAATCATGAATTATTCAAATCACTTGTCCTTTTGGCATTTTTCTGAAGCTCCATTTTTCTCAGCATAACTTACATATAGCTCTTGTCTTCTAGACTTGCTTTTTGCCCTTTGATTGCTATATTTTTTCAATTGTCCACATGCTCATTAATTTTCTGCTCTCTTCCATATTCTTCTCTACTGCTTCTCTACAATCCTACAGGTATTCTTGAGACATAATAATTGCCATGGTCTCTGAACAATGAATAGGTGTTTACCACAGAAAATATCACTTAAAAAACTACTCCTGTTTCATAGGGAAAGAAATTGTCATTTTCCAATGTATAACCCAAAGAGTTATGAGGCAGGCTTCTTCCCCATTATGTCGTAACAGACAGAGATCAAATTGAATATATTATTGTTCATTACAAACAAATCCCACCTAAGTGATATGAAATCACCAAAATTTTATAATTCTGCACAAATTAAGATCTACCTCTTTTTAGCCCATTACACTTAAACCACAGTTTTACCAACCAGCAACTGAAGTTAGAGGGCTGAAACGCTGACTTGTAGATATGATTCAGTTCTTCCCAAAAAAAGCTTTCCATTACAATACTTCACCAACTGGACTTGAAATAATTACCTGCGTATCTTGCATGCCTAGTTTAATCTAGTTTCTGATGAAATGGCAAATATTAAGAAAATACAATCCATCTGAAATTAATTTGTGGATCATCACTGTTATATACTGCTCTTCTGTTACATTCTTTGCTCGTTCCTGTGACAATGAGAATATACTGTGTCTGAATTACAGATATTCAGTTATAAAAGTTAATGTAGTGTATCGAAGTAGTTTAATATTCTCAAGAAGATTAATCTAAAAAATTAGCATTTGTGATAAAGGTACCTGGTTTTAGGAGGTAAGGGAATGCTGAGGAAAAAAAAGGGAATTAAAACTACAGTGAAACTGTTCAACTCTTGCCTGTATTGTAACAACATATGGGCGAGGAAATCACTGGTTCAGGACTTTCACAAATCTATATTGCCCTTAAGAGTAGTTCCTGCACTGAAAATTTCTTCATTCAAGAAGTTTAGCTCATGATTAGAAAACCCTGCATATCAGGGATATCCACACTGTAGCTATCTAGACTTTGGAGCTTGTAAAAGCCCAAACACATATTTATTTTGAACAGTTACTCCAGAACTCTACAAAACATTACTCTAATTTCCTTTTGTACAGGACATTCTCCAACAGATCTTTTCTCCAATTCTTGGATGTGCAGTAGCAAGAGAAAGTCCACAATCATTATTCAGATATCCAAAAATGACTGTTCCCAGTATTGCTTAAACATCTGTAAATTACCAGCACTCAAAAAAGGGCAGGCAAAATATTTAATTATAATTTTAAAGCTGGATAAAGTTTAATTTTATAACATTAGAGTAATTCTTAAATTTGTGATTTAAAGTAGTTTCGCATCTTTAGTAGTCAGCCTTGTGTTCACATTCCCAGTTAGGCATCTGTACAGTAGTAACTGGCTAACAGACAGCTTCAAAACGTGCATATTCCAAGAAAAGAAGACTTAATTATCTCCCTCATGAAGCTCAAAACCATAAACAAATGGTCTCTCCACCATAAAATTTCTTTAAAGACATTATTGAAAGGATCATACAGGAAGACAACTGTGCTTTTTGAGGTTTCAAACTTTGCTTTCCCATGTCATGAAAGTTCAGAGTGAAGATTCAGACAGATGCAAAAAAACACAAGTGCACACAGGAGTAACCAACAAGGTCACTTCACTTGAAGACTTGATGTCTCCTTCCTACAGTTACTTAGGCAATAAAATCCTTTCTCTCTCTCTAATTTCCTTGTTGCCTTTCCCAAATAAACTGGAAACATTTAATGCAGTTTTCCATCTCCTCCAGAATCAAGTATAGCTTTTCTCCTTTTTGTATTAATGTTCTCCAAATTCTGTCACCTCCTAGGCAGTCCTTCTTCTCAGTCCCTTGGGCAAACAGCCCCTGTCTTTGTCAGGCCTCACAACTACTTTTTTTTACCTCATACGTTTCTAACTTTCTAATTCGCTACCCTGCAAGAAGAAAATGTTTATGTCCATTAACTTGGTAAGGTCACTGAAACAGAGGTTGGTAAAAGCCAGTAGAGCCTCTGCCATGCTGCCTCTGCTGTCAGAGTCTGCAGCACCCAGAACAAATATCCAAATTGCAGGAGATGAGAGTGAGGGATGTTGAAGGTTCCACACATGTGAAATAGAAGAACTAGAGAATATCCAAAGAGTGTCCCTCTCATGGCTGCTCAAAAGGTGAGTGTTCACCTGAAAATCATATTATAACTATATTACACATAAATGCAGATATCTGATGTTTTAAGATCAAGCAGCTTCTACTTACTTGGATGTAGCTGCCAAATTTAGATTGCAACCATGACCATTTATGCAACGTATTAAAGTTGCCCTATTATAATAAAGATTGGAGACTTCAAGAGAAGCATTTTTTGCAGGAAACTTTCACAACTGATGTAAAGAACACAAAATCATTAATAAAGTGCAGGAATGGAAAAATAATCTTATATAAAAGAGCATTCCTTTCAAAACTAATCTACAGTACACAAGTAAAGCAACATGTACAAACAAGTGCTTTGTAACTTTTGTTGACAGGCAACTCCACCTTCATGCCTGGATACACAGAGCATATTACTGAGCCCTCTGGAGAAGATCACTGAAAATGACACAGAGGGAAAACACATCTGTTGTAGGTTCTGTTTGTACACGCTGGCATTTCTTATTGCCACAACACAGACAGTGGACCAACAACGAGGAATCAGATCCTACAGCAGCTTCCCATGCAGCTGCTCCATCCCACTCTGCATGTTCTGCCTGCAAACAGGCACTCTGAAGTCTGATGTTGCTTTAAGTTTAGCTTTTTGAGGAAAAAGCCAGCAACACTAACCTCTGTTGTGCTTCTCTACATTTGTTTTTGACAAGCCCACCCCTCCACCTCCTGTATCTCCCCAGTTCTCTCTACCTTAAGTCTCTGGCCCCTTTCACATCCTCCTGAAGCTCCAGACTGACCTGCAAGGATGACTCAGCTGTAATTACATTAAATTCTAATAAAGGCTCAGGCATTTGACAAGGCAGCCTGGCTTAACCCCTGCCTCTCAAATACACGTGTACAACAAGCAGGCAAGCTGAAGTGTGATTCAATAGTATGTTTTGGGAACTCTGAGTGCAATAATTTATATTTTTATTCTGTTGTTTCTGGAAAGCTACATTTAGTAAGTTATAAAAAAGATCTCTTCCCTTATTTCTGTCTTGAGAAAGAATCCTAATTGGGCAGAACCAGTCATAAAAATTTAACCATGTTTCTGAAAACACGAGTGCCAAAGGGTAATGCATCGCTAATGGTTGCCAGTGGAATAAATAGCAGTTCTGACGTCAAAACTTTGTTACACTCCAATAACTGGCTCACTTGGGGTTTCAGGTACAGCAAGTTACATGTCAGTTTTAAATAAAGTTATAAAAATAGAATACACGGTGAACCATATTGTCACTATGCAGCCCAAAACTACATGATTTATGTCTAATAAAATGTTAACAAAGGTGATAGAGGGGATAAAAATAGTATTTTCTACCTCATAATATCCTCTTACTTAGATCTGAGAGGGCAAAACAAGGCAGATATTATTTCTCTTTCGTTTTTCAAAACATATGGCCAAAACCAGAGTAAGCAATTTCGAGTGGAAGTGACATTTTTTAAACATTTATAGTACCTTTACCCAAAAGACAGTATAGTCAAGTTGTAAAAACCTGCATTACAACGGATCTCTGACTCCCACTCAAATAAACACATTAAGTAGCAAGAAGATTTCCCTTTCAATTCCTTCTGTAGAACAACCATTAAACAAACTCCTCTTTCATTTTGTAAAAGATCCAAACTGTGGGCCATGCTTGTATAACTAATAATTTAATGGCTCAGTGACTCAGCCACCCAGATGATGGACAAAATTATGGTGCATGTATGGAACTGAATACTTGAATCTAGGATCTTACTTGAATACTTAACACTTGAATTTAAGGACATGGTGGACTTGGCAGTGCTGGGTTAACAGTTGGACTCAATGATCTTAGAGGTCTTTTCCAACCTAAATAATCCCATAATCCCTCCAGGTATGCCTACACACAAAGAGAGGTTTAGATGGGCAAACTATGGTTGCATGCACAGGGAAGGGAGTGGACAACTCTCTTAAGCTAACACAGAAGAGTAGAGATAGACTGACCTAAGAACAGGTTCCTCAAACTATTATCTGGTATCCCACTGAGATAAGACTGCACCATCCTGATCAAACATTACCATTAAGCATTACTAATATTTTCTTTCCTAAATCTATGCATGATCATATAATCTTGCCAAAATAAAACCAAAAACATTAGTATTTTCCTCACAGAGGCTGGGAGTCCATGGTGCCACCCAAATGGAGCAAGGAGGATGGTCCTTTAGGGAAAAAACTCCCCTGAGATGGTTCTTCCCCTCTTGCCTTCAGCAGGCAGCTTGGGCAGAGCCTGTCCACTGTTCATGCAGCCACTAATAAATCTCTTTCACTAACAAGTCTTAGACATCTCAAATTATTTCTGAACAACTTTTTAAGTATTCCTGGGAGAACAGGCATTATTTACATTTCAGCAATCCAAATGTGATCTAAGTAATTTAAATATCTGTGCCATGCTCTGCATGTCTGCAGAAATCCACTGAAATTTTTGTTCACAATCAAAAAAGTGCTCATGTTGCTCCTAGAAAACATGCAGCAGAAATAAATCCAGTTTGTTTATAGCCCCTGTAGAGTTTACCGATCTAGTGCTTAAAGTTCAAGAAACTGAATTTTGGACTTAGCATATGTTATCATTTAAACACTGATTCAGATGATACTAAATAGTGATGAAAAATTATAACAATGTTAGTACTTAGCACCTGTTCCCTTCAAGAACAAAAAGCTTTAGCAGCAACCTGAAGCAAAAAAAAAAAAAAAAAAAAAAAGGGGGGGGGGGGGGCAACCTTCCAAAACAAATTGTT